>CM060305.1:32988228-33000728 GCA_030674185.1 Monoplex corrugatus | reverse complement strand
CCCTGGGATTTCGCCTGCCTCCAACAGATCTTGTTTATCCATCCAAGCCCTCAGATCATAAAACAATCGTCCTGATCGTAATTATCTTAAGTGTCACATCGTCGAGGTTCCCCGGTTTTGGCCGACGTGTATTTGAAAGCGGACAATATCATTGAAATCTTTCATTCTTTAATCTGTTTAAAAACGTTCCTTTTTTTTTTTCATTTGGAAGTGTGTATGCACATCGTTTTAAGACTCAAGACACTTTATTGCCAAGTTCAGAGAACATTCATTATATCTTTTTATAAATGTTCCCTTTTTTTGGAAGCGTGTATATACATCGTTTTATGATAAAGACACTTTATTGCAAAGTTCAGAGAACATTTTTATATCTTTTTATAAACGTTCCCGTTTTCGGAAGCGCGTACGCACATCGTTTTATGATACATGATACTTTGATGCCAAGATCAGAGAACAGGAATTTTGTTTGGTGACATCATGCTCTCCCATTCACACTCACATCACTCTCACTCACATCCTCACACGTGACATGGCAACCCTTTCGCCCATTCACACCTTTCCCCGGCAATCCACCACCACAAAATGCTAATTAAAATGGATACATGCTACATACACACACACATTCATACATATACATACACATGCATAACTTTACAAAACATGTGCGATTAGCAAGTCTCAATCATAAGCCAATAAGGCAGTTGATATTAAAGCGCGCGTGCGCGCGCACGCACACACGCACACAACACACACACACACACACAAACACACACACACAAACACAAACACACACACACAACATACACACACACACACACATACACACACACACACACAAACACACACACACACACACACACACACACACTGTGTAGACGGTTTGTTACTGCACAGTTGCCATACTCTGCGACAAGCATGCATTCTGGACGTTTTCCTGTTTCCACAAACCATGGAATAATTGTACTGGATGTCCATACTGATGTTTTGCGTGAGTGTTCGCACGGAGGACTTGGTCTGCACACATGTTGCCCTTTTGCCCTAAGAAACTAGACCAAAAAAAATCTACCCTTCAGCCATCCAATAAAAGAAACCAGGAAGGTTCGAACCTCAAGGCTTCTAATCGGAAGTTTGACGTCTTACCCACCCTCCTATTACGCCCTCGGGTAGTTTATTAGAAGGCAAGTCAAAAACATCAAGCGAGAAAACAAACAAATTAGGCAAACGGCACGTTACTAAATCGCTTGCAAACCTTTAACACACATAACCTCAAGGCGTTATAGAAATCCCAGGTGTGTTTAGACGATCGTCAAAAAGCAAGATTTGCAATGAACATATCCATACATAGGGAGATAAATATATGAAGATATGAAGTTACCTATAACATCTTACTGTCAGTAGCATTATTCTGATAGAAAACAGCTAAATATAAGCTTTGGATTTAAAAAATGATAGAGGTCGAAAAAAAAAGAAAACAAGGACAGAAAAGAAAAAAAAAAAAGAAAAAAAAAGAAATTGGGGGGGGGGGGGGGGGGGGGAGGAGGGGGACAAACCGTAAATTTACAGAAACCCAGACAACACTGACTTTGAAACCTGAAATATGTTCATGAAGGAGTCAGTCATTGCAACTCGGACATATCCATATGCGCTATGCAAAACCCTAACCGTTTGCAAGATCTCGAAACAGGATGTGAGGAAGTGGGAGTAAGGGACCCATGAAACACAGAAGCTATCAAGCACATAAATGTATTCCTTAGCAATGTTTCTCTTCATATTTTTTACACAGGTAATTTACAGTAACTCATTTATCGGCTCTCTGGGTTCAGAATGATGGACTACGTATATCAAAATTCTTTGCACGTCTGACAAGTTTCAGAGAGAATTTTGGGAATTAGAATTTCACAAAAAAACAACTGCATAAAATTCTCGAGAGTGTCACATTTTCATAAATAACACTTTCGCCCCCATTATGGCACAATTTCATAATATGACGTGCAGGTGATATTATTTTTTTTTTCATAAGCAGCTGAATATGCATATCACTGTATGTATTTCATGCGGGCATGTGCTTGTTTTTGTGAATGCACATGCTTTCCCTCGCACAAATGATCTCTCTCTCTCTCTCTCTCTCTCTTTCTCTCTCTCCTTCTTCTTCTTCTTCTCCTCCTTCTCCTTCTCCTTCTCCTTCTCCTTCTTCTTCGCATTCTTCTTCTTCTTCGCATTCTTCTTCGCATTCTTCTTCGCATTCTTCTTCTTCTTCTTCTTCTTCTTCGCATTCTTCTTCGCATTCTTCTTCGCATTCTTCTTCTTCTTCTATCTCTTATGTATGTCTGTCTGTCTTTTTTCTCTCTCTCTCTTTACTCTCTCTCTCTCTCTCTCTCTCTCTCTCTCTCCTGTCTTCCTCTTTCTCTCTCTCATTCACACAAACACACACACACACACACACACTCACGCACGCACGTACACACACACACACATACACACACACTCACTCACTCACTCACTCACTCACTTTTACTAGATTAAAGATGTTGCGTGACAAAAAGCAGAAACGTTTCCATTAGCTGTGGAGATCACATTACAAACAGAAGAAAACACAGAACATTGGAGACGGTTGGGAGGCTGCTGACAAACAGCAGAAGACTTAGAGAAATAGAGGAAGTTGAAAAGCGCATCCAAAAAATAATAGAAACAAAAAGGACAAAAATAGGAAGAAAGAAAAAAAAAAGATGAAACGAACAAGCAATCCAATTTCAAACTAGGTACCATGCAAAGATTTAAAAGACACAAAGCAATAATTTAAAAGAAACAAACAAAAACCGCCATAAATAATGAATTGAAGGGAACAGACAAAAAATTTTCTAAGAAATAAGCAGAAACATCGGGAAGAAAGGTGGTCGAACAAGCCATTCTGAAAGCGCGCATGTGTTCTATGTGTATGTGTGTGTAGGCACGAGCGCGCGTGCGTGTGTGTTGTGGTGTTTGAGAGAGAGAGAGACAGACAGACAGAGAGACAGAGAGAGATTAAGAGACAGACAAACAGAGGGACAGAGAGAGAGAGAGATAGAGACATTAGACAAACAAAGACACAGAGAGAGAGAGAGAGAAGAGAGAGAGAGAGAGAGGGGAGAGAGAGAGAGAGAGAGAGAGAGAGATGTGCTATCCAAAGCTTGATTTTGTGCCTTTCTTTAATACGACCATTTAAAGAAAGAAATATACTGTTCTAAATGTATATACTTTACCTTGAAGGATTATTAAAACAACCATTGAATCTGTGCGTGCTTTCATCAACACCAAAGAAGACTACGTTTTCAATTAATTTGATATTTGCACAGTTGACACATTCTTCAAGTATTTCCTAAAATCTTTTGACATGCAAACATTTCCAAACTTTATCATCAATCGTATCCTTTGTTTCTAAACAGAAGTCATACAAAAATTGATTTACAAGTACCCTTTCTTTTAGGAAAGACACGAGCTGTGCCAATGGTTTATTCATATTCATATTTTATTCATATGTATGTCTTCTTATCCTTTACGTTTTTGGTACTGATGACATTTCATGCACATATGTCAATCTTCTGATAAAGGTTAGAATATTCTACAAATATGTTGAAAATTTTCTTTGTCTGTTAGCTTTATTGTTCTTTGTTTGTCAGGGTTGTTGTTTCTTTGTTTGTTAGGGTTGTTGTTTCTTTGTTTGTTAGGGTTGTTGTTTCTTTGTTTGTTAGCTTTGTTGTTCTTTGTTTGTTAGGGTTGTTGTTTCTTTGTTTGTTAGCTTTGTTGTTTCTTTGTTTGTTAGCTTTGTTGTTTCTTTGTCTGTTAGTATTGCCAGGCTTTTATGAGGCCGGACACTGCAATGATAGTAATGTTTCGTCTTTGAATTTTTTTCTTCATACCTCCATTTTTACTCAAGCAGTGTGTACCTCAGATGTTACTGTATTTTTGTTGTTGTTTTTTTTTGTGGACAAGGGAAAAAGAAAAGTCCTATGTAAACCTTTAAGGACGTTCTGTCAGTCTTTAAGTCCTTCATAAGGTGAATTCTGGCGGGGTCTCATAAAACTTTTTTTTTCTCCCAATCCCTTTTCTTTTTACTTATTTCTATTTTGCTTGTAGTTAGGGGAGAAAAACAAGACCCATGTGAACCTCTAAGGGTACTCTATGGCAGTCTTAAAGTCCTCCATGATGAGCACTCTGGCCAAGTCACATAAGACTTTTCTTCCTCCTCATCTTTTTTTTTTTTTTTTTTTTTTTGATCGTTAATCCCCAGCAGCGTCTGCCTGAAATGTCTCTGTTACATTTGTTGTCAGGGAAAAAGGAAAAGTCCTATGTGACCCTCCCAGACCATTCTGCCAGTTTTTAGGTCCTACATAAGAAGCACTGTAGGCTGGTCATATAATGCCTCTCTTTTTCGCCAGCCCTCATTATATATATATTTTTTTTTCTTAGCACACCCTCCCTCGAATGTGTTGTTGTAGAATAGACAGAACTTTTTCATTTTAAAACTGTTTTGTTTGCTTGCTTGTTAGTCTGGTGTGTGTGTGTGTGTGTGTGTGTGTGTGTGTGTGTGTGTGTTGTGTGTGTGTGTGTGTGTGTGTGTGTGATGTGTGTGTTTGTGTGTGTGTGTGTGTGTGTATGTGTGTGTTTGTGTGTGTTTGGTGTGTTGTGTGTGTGTGTGTGTGTGTGTGTGTGTGTGGGTGCGTGTGTGTGTGCGTGAGTGGGTGTGCGTGTGTGTGTGCGTGTGAGGTGTGTGTGAGTGAGAGAGAGAGAGAGAGAGTGGGTGTGTGTGTGTGGTGTATGTGTGTGTAGGGAGAGAGAGAGAGAGAGTGTGTGTGTGTGTGTGTGTGTGTGTGTGTGGTGTGTGTGTGTGTGTGTGTGTGTGTGTGTGTGTGTGGTGTGTGTGTGTGGTTGCGTGCGTGCGTGCGTGTTGGTCCCAAACAGAATACACGCCCACCGAAGGTAGAGCTTACAGACTGTGCAGTAACATGTCTCTAAACATTGTGGGCGAAAGTAGGTATACACGCACCGAAAAAAAAAAAAAGAACGAAGAAAAAACAACTGACATTTAGCCAACACAGCTATTTTGACCCGCATTCTCTCTCTCTCTCTCTCTCTCTCTCTCTCTCTCTCTCTCTCTCTCTCTCTCTCTCTCTCTCTCTCTCTCTCTCTCTTCTCTCTCTCTCTCTCTCTCTTTCGTTCTGATGTTCTCTTCTTCTGATTTATTGTCGCCTTTCCCTTTTCTTTAAACCAGTAACAGACCACAACATCCACCCCCTCAGTAATACATCATTTGTCCTTTTTGGTCTTATCCTGGGATGGATTTATTCCCCTCGTTTCTTTGGTTTATCTGCTCGTTTGTCTATTTTTGTGACATCTGTCTATATGTTTTATCGGAATACAAAGAGGTCATAATAATGAAACTTTACTTTCGATGGTTGAAGTCATTTGCTTTATACCATTTCTAAAACTTGCCATTACTTCTATGATGTTGCTGCTACTGTTGTTTCTGCTTAAAGCCCAGCCGACAGCGCAGAGCCATATCAGGGCTATACCATTTCAAAGCATACACAATACTTCAACAGGTAAAAACAAACAAAACAAAACAAAAAAAACAGGAAAAGAAAATTAAGTACAAAGCATTCTCGCACATAATCTAAGAAGATGGTCCTGGCGCTGACCACCTTGTCCAATTAATCACACAGGAGATTAAAAAAAAAAACCCCACCTGAAAACAGGTTTAAACATACTAAGGACAGTAAAACATATATGAAAACGGGCCCAACTCGTATGCTAGATGTTGCTTATGTTTTCATAAACTATCCATTAGCATGACTCACAGGATCTTTAACGTGCCTATTTGATAAGCTATATGCGCGTACACACGAATGGGAAGGTCTTACGATTGTTGCCCTGTGGAGACTGGAAAAAAAAAATCTCTAACTTTTACTCATACAACAGAGGTTTCGGTGGGGGGGAGAGGGGGTGGAGACTGAAAAATATCTCCAACTTTTACTCACAAGGCAGAGATATCGGGTGGTGGTGATGGAGAACGAAAATATCTCCAACATTTTTAGTCACAAGGCAGAGATGTCTGGTGGAGGTTGAAAATGAAAAAATCTCCAACTTTCTTACTCACATGGCAGAAATGTCGGGGGAGGGGGGGGGGGGGTGGAGATTGAAAAATCTCCAACTTTTTTTTTACTCACAAGGCAGAGATGTCGGGGGTGGGGGTGGGGTGGGAGTGGAGATTGAAAAATCTCCAACTTTTTTTTACTCACAAGGCAGAGATGTCTGGGGGAGGGTGGAGATTGAAAAAAATCTCCAACTGTTTTTACTCACAAGGCAGAGATGTCGGGGGAGAGGAGGGGGGGGGGGTGGAGATTGAAAAAATCTCCAACTTTTTGTATTCTCAGGGCAACGACGTCTGGGCGGTCTGAACCCAGGACCGTCCAACTGGAAGTCCAACTTTTACCCACTTGACTACCGAACCCGTCAAAATCAAAATGGGGAGGGAGAAGGGGAGAGGGAGAAAGGAGGAAGAGAGAGGAGGTGGTGATGTATAATCTGGACATGTCAGTATAATGCAAATAAAATTCATCCATTTCAGAAGTTTTCTTACAACTACATCAACTACGTTAACAGCAATAACAACTTCTGATACTGAAATAATATCACTACTAAAACTACTTCTTTCTTCTTCTTCTTCTTCTTTTTCTACTACTGCTACTACTTACTTACCATTACTACTACTACTACTACTACTACTACTACTACTATACTGCTGCTGCTGCTGCTATTACTCCTACTATTACTACTGCTAGTGCTGCTGCTGCTGCTGCTACAGCTACCACTACCACCACCACTACCACCACTACTACTACTACGACTGCTGCTGTTGCTGCTGTTGCTATTGCTGTTGTTGTTGCTATTACTGCTGCTTCTACTACTATTACTACTGCTGCTACTACTACTGCTGCTTCTACTACTACTACTACTATTACTACTACTACTGCTACTGCTACTTCTGCTACAACTATCATGACTACCACCTACTGGTAATATTACTACTACCACTACTGATGCTGCTACTACTACTACAACTATTACTACTACTATTATTACTACTGCCGCTACTTCTGCTACAACTATCATGACTACCACCTACTGGTAATACTGCTACTACCGCTACTGCTGCTGCTACTTCTGCTATTATTATTACAACTACTATTGCTGCTGCTGCTACTTCTGCTACAACTTTCATTACTACCAGCTACTGGTAATACTTCTACTGTTAGAAAAATAGTAGTGTATAAAATGTCAGAGCTGCTTGCAAGTTACCCTTGCCAATATACCCATTTCCAAGACTTACCTTCCAGTGCCAGAATTCAGGAAAGTCGATCCAGCATTGCTGCTTGTCTTCATGAGTCTCCACACGGTACAGAAACAGGGCTGGCACTGCGAACAGCAGAGCTGACACCCATGACAAGGAGATCAGCACTCGGGCCTGGTGAGCTGAAACCACCAAACAAAGATGCATACTCCACATATGATTTTTGAAATAAGAATGCCAGTCAAACACTTGTCACTGTGCTTTCGAAATGTTCTGTTGTTGTTTTTGCTGCTGCTGCTTGTTTGTTTGTTTGTTTGTTTGTTTGTTTGTTTGTTTATTTGTTTGCTTGCTTGCTTGTTGATGTAACATTAAGGAAAGGAGATGAGTGTTATGTCTGTTTTTAAATATAAATAAATGAATAAATTTATGAATAAATAAGAAAACAAATAAATAAATGAACACAATCTATCTATCTATCTATCTATCTATCTATCTATCTATCTATCTATCTATCTATCTATTTCTATCTATCTATCTATCTATGTGTGTATATATATATGTATATATATATATATATTGTATATATGATTGTGTGTGTGTATGTATGTATGTATATGTGTGTATGTGTGTGGGTGCATGCGTGGGTGTTTATTTGTATGTGTGTGCGTGCGTACGTGCGTGGGTGTGTGTGTGTGTGTGTGTGTGTGTGTGTGTGTGTGTGTGTGTGTGTGTGTGTGTGTGTGCGTGCGTGCGTGTGATATTAATTGGGTGTTTCAAGACAAGGAATAACTATGTAAAATGTATGCAAGAAGATGGCACAAGGAGGAACAGAATATGATTAAGTGTGTGTGTGCGTGTGTGTGTGTTGAAGAACATCAGCAAAGAAGGGGGAAAATCCCTGAATAGTCATGTGCGTGCTAGGCTGCAATGATTCAAAGTATGGCTATATGAACCCAAATATGATTTCTTTTATGTATTTTGCATCCATTTGCTTTCAAACATGTATAAAG
Organism: Monoplex corrugatus; assembly: GCA_030674185.1. NCBI lineage: Eukaryota > Metazoa > Mollusca > Gastropoda > Littorinimorpha > Ranellidae > Monoplex > Monoplex corrugatus. The sequence goes on along the minus strand of CM060305.1, from coordinate 32,992,391 downwards.
ACAAATAGATAAGCAGATAGCTAGCTAGACAGACAGACAGACAGATAGATAGATAGATAGATAGGCAGACAGATAGATAGATAGACAGATGAATACATAAATAGACAGATAAATAAATTAATTAATAAACATATAAATACATAAACGAATGAATGAATGATGAATGATGAATGAATGAATGAATGAATGAATGAATGAATGAATGAATGAATGAATGAATGAATGAATGAATGAATGAACAAAGAAAGAAAGAAATGAGGAATTAAGTAAAATAAAACGCGGGCATTGGGTCATCTAGATTTTATCTGGGTCATTACTTCTGGGGGCAGCACAATGAGAGCACTCACTTTTACAAACATCCGGATTTTTTCGCTTGTTATCCAATGCGATAATAGCTCTTGACCTTTTATCATGCTATTTCACTTTCTGGCGTATACGTACTTCCAGACACAACACAGAACATTAACAACAGACGTCTCATATTCTGTATTACCCTTGAAAGGGGTCTCAGCCTTCAGGGGAGGAGGCTTACTGACAAGCAAAATAGGGCACTGGTTTCGTCACTTAATGGAAAATGCGGAGAAGCCAATCGTCTCATCCCTGTGGCTTTCAAAACGGGTTTCGGTTATCTTTTGAGCAGTCGGTTTTATTTTCCACACCCAGACAGTTCCGTCCCCACGGCATTTGTTTTAGTGTTGGTATGTGAACTTATGTGGTTACTAAAGTTTCTATAAACAAGGATGAAACTGTGACATTAACGTGTGTGTGTGTCTTTGTGTGTGTGTGTGTGTTGTGTGTGTGTGTGTGTGTGTGTGTGTGTGTGTTGTGTGTGTGTGTGTGTGTGTGTGCGGTGTGTGTATGTGTTGTGTGTGCGTATGTGAGAGAGAGAGAGGAGGGGGGGGGAGACAAGGGAGAAAGGCAAAAATGGGTGGAGACCAGAGGGTGGGGATGAGGGGAGAAAGAAAAAGAGACAAACAGGCAGAACGAGATAGATAATTAGATAGATAGATATAGATAGATAGATAGATGATAGATAGATAGACAGATAGATAGATAAAGAGAGAGAGAGAAAATTGTATGTGCGTGCGTGTGTGTATGTATATGAGACAGAGACAGACAGGCAGAGGCAGACAAAGACAGAGAGAGGGACAGAGAAACAGAGATAGAATAGTGGGGGGAAATATATATGTGTATGTATATTATATACTATATTATCATATATATATATATATATATATTTATAATGTGTGTGTTGTGTGTGTGTGTGTGTGTGTGTGTGTGTGTGTGTGTGTGTGTGTGTGTGTGTGTGTGTGTAATATAATTAGAATGATAGATAGATATACACACACATACACATATATATATATATTATACATATATATATATATTTAATATATATATATATATATATATATATATATATATATAAACATATATATGTCTATATTATGTATGTATTTCTTTTTTCATAGCACCCGTTTTATCGATGGTTTACGCACGTTTCCTATTTGTGCAGGAGGTAATTTGCTGAACAGTTTGCGTATCCCATGCACACATGCTGAACTGGGAGAACAGACTAATCTCCAGTCTTTGCCCACCAGGCAGATGGTACCTGGGCAGGATTGAATCATAGCCTTCTCCCGTGGAGGTGCCGGAGGCTCCTTCTGTATAAATAGTATCCCAACCTTTTGGAAATTCAGTGCTAGAAATTTCTTCTTTACTGTCACTCTCTTTGTTTCTGCCTTCTTCATTTGCTTTCTGTCATTTCTTCCTATTATTTCCTGCTTTTCTGTTCCATTCACCTGTATGTGTTTGATAGTGTCTTATTACTTTCTCTTTCGATTGATGCTTGGGTACATGTGTTAAGTGCATTTTTTGGCTCTAGGGAAAATGAAATATGCGAAAGTAATTTTAGGTTAATTTATGCCCGTTTTCTATACATGTTTTAAATGTCCTTAGTTATGTTTAAATTTGTATTCAGGTTGTTCGTTTTTTCAAATACCATGTGTGATAAATTGGACAGACTGGTCACGCCAGGGGCAACTCTTTAGTATGTGTGCGCGAATGCACTGATATGTGTACTTAATTTTCTTTTCTTTTTTCTTGTTGAAGTATTGTATATGCTTTGACATGGTATATAGCCCTGACATGGCTCTACGCAGTCGGCTGGGCTTTAAACAACAATAACAATAACAATCGCAGCCTTCCAACTGCAAGTCTGACGTTTAACCAGCGCGCCATATATTTTCTAAGAAACTTAATACACAAACAATAAAATATTAAAAATGCAATGTGCTATATTTTTTGGCCGGGTAATTAAATTGTGTCGACACCGGATGTCTACAGATTTATCAACGGCAGCAGAGCGATCGATGTAATGTGACCCTGATTAACTTCATATCCAAGGAAGAAGAAGACGAAGAATAAACAACTACATTTAGATTGTATCCAAGTTCATCTAATATACATCAAAATCAAATTTCTTAATGAACTTTTCATGTTATGGTGAGCAGCTAGCCGGCGGCATTGGGCAATCTGGTGAAAAAAACAAGGGATTTACATTCTAGAGCTTGAAGTGTGTGGTGTGTGTGTGTGTGTGTGTGTGTGTGTGTGTGTGTGTGTGTGTGTGTGTGTGTGTGCGTGCATGGTGCGTGTGTGTGTATGTGTGTGTGTGCGCGTGTGCATGCGTGAGTGAGAGAGAGAGAGAGAAGAGAGAGAGAGGGGCGGTGAGAAAGAGGGAGAAACAGATAAACTGACGAGAGACAGACAGACAGACAGACAGACAGAGACAGACAGGCATACGGACTATCTTTATTATCCAACAGAAAAACCACTAACACCGAACAACAGTGTCCAGTCAATGTTTCAGAGTTTGCCGTTGCCAAAAGTGACTTGATAAAGTTAAATTAAAATGTAAAAGAAAAGGTTAACAATAATTTTTTATTATTGTTGTTGTTGTTGTAAATATTGTCGTAATATAAAGAAGAGAGAGTGTGATTTGTATCTGTTTTACATTTGTGACAACGTTTGTGAGTGTTAACAAGGACACACACACACACACACACACACACACACACACACCACACACACACACACACACAGAAACAACACACACACACACAAACAAACACAACTCACACACACACACACAGAGGAAAAGAGAGAGACAACCACACACACACACACATACACACAATCACACACACACACACACACACACACACACACACACACACACACACACACACACACACACAACACACACACAACACACACAGAGGAAAAGAAGAGAAGGACAATGACAATATATAACTGTAATATTAACTTAAACGTAGTAACACTATACTCACGGCTCCTCGAAAAGTTCATGGGTCGAGCAACCGCGTCATAGCGATCCAGACTGAGCGAGACCAGCACGTAAGTAGACACATACGTCACAGCCGCCTGAAACAGAATGACATCAACATCATTAAAACAGATCGAATAACATTTTCCCCCCTATTTACAGCTAGATCTACACCCCAGCCGATAACTCGGAACCGTTCTATAGCTGTGAAAATCTAACAAGACTGACTAGTAGTAGGCCTCCTTCGGTCATGACTGACCATGGACAAAGTACATCCGTTCTAATGTCTAGATGGGCTGTCTGCTTGGTCCAAGCAGCGTCGCCTGTGACTGTACAGACCAATGCGAGAGAGGCAGTCTCTGTCGCAGCGGTCGCATGTGTATGCTGATGCTGGTCTGTTGGCTGTCATCCCTTTTCTGCGAACTCGCTTTTCTGCTGCAGCAGCTGACAGTTTGTCCTCACCAATCCGCAGCTGTTTCTTGAGAGTAGTTCTCCAGCTGTTGCGGTCGTCTGCGAGGTCCTCCAGGACTCAGTGTTGATCTCAAGCGCCTTCATGTCACGCTTGCAAACGTCTTTGTATCTCAGCTGTGGGCGGCCAATGTTTCTCTGCCCTGTGGCAAGCTCACCATAAAGGATGTCTTTTGGGATGCGACCATCTTCCATGCGGCGAACGTGGCCCAACCAGCGCAGCCGACGCTGTCTCAGCATGGTATGCATGGTTGGGAGGCCAGCGCAGGTTAGGACTTCGGTGTTGGTCACCTTGTCTTGCCAGGAAATGCCAAGTATGCGCCGTAGGCTTCTCAGGTGGAAGGTATTG
>CM060305.1:32970728-32975728 GCA_030674185.1 Monoplex corrugatus | reverse complement strand
GGGAGGGGAGGGAGAGAGACACAGACAGACAAGCAGACAGACAGACATATAGAGACAGAGACGACAGAGAGTCAGGACAGAGACAGGGGACAACAGAGACAGACAGAGCCAAAGGCAGAAAAAATGAAGACAGATGTATGTTTATGTGTTTGTGGATTTGACTTTCGAGTTTGGAATTTGTTCAAGAGGGGTCCATCCATATGCGCTCCGATAAATCTGCCAGCAACCATGTGTTGGACACCATGAGCCTGCACAACACTCTTGCGCAGGCAAGTCTTGGAATGGAGAAGCAATTAAATTCAGGGTGGGTGGAGGGGAGGATTGGAGAGAGGAGACGAAACAGAAAACTATGCAATACTGATGACACCACAAATGACTGAGATTATAGCTCAGTGGAGTCTTGTCGGCACCTGGACGCCGACACTCCGCGCACCTGTGTACGTGTGTGCGTTGTGACATCACTCAGCTGCCGTCACAAGTTCGCCAATGTTAATAATCGTTTTAGCGGTTTTGGCGGAATACCACTGTGTAAAGTAAAACTTTAACCATTCATACATAGATTGCTTCCTTTAAAATGTGTTCATTTAAGCGTTTTTTAGCTTGTTACTGACCAGCGATTTTTCCAAAATGGCGGAAATAGATGCTCAAAATTAAAAGTTTTTGATTCAAGAAGATGCTTTCAATTTGATTTCAGTAAAAGATTTAGACACTGTGATTCTCAGTGAAATAAAAACGGTTGAATTCACGTGGTATTGAGCCTGTGTGAAAGGATGAAAGATGTTATCGAAGTGTGCCAGAAACATTTTTTTTTATCAGTGCATACTGTTATGAGTTATTTGTGACAAGAAAGGCGTCAATAACATACACTTTAATCAACATCATTTATAAAGTTCATTTCTTCTGTTTTTCACTGGTGTTTCTTTCATGTCTGTGTTATGAGTGCTTTCATTTATATTTTAGAAGTTTGTCAGATTTGTGGGATTTGAGGGAGAAGTTGTCCCCTTTTGACTGCAACTCCCCTGAATTAAAAATAGGCAGCAACCAAGCTATTTTCACATTCCAGGCTGCGATTGAACTCGAGACATGCGATCTCAGAACTGAGGCTCCATCAAAAGAACCAACAAGCCCAGGTAAATATGGATGAAAGATGGATGCAAAAGCCAGACCAATGTTCTGCTTTCCTTTTGTCTTACGCTCTTCTTTAACCCTTCGACTCCCGCACCATCTCCACCAACTGCAAAAGCAGCCTTTGGACTCCCTCAACCTTGGAAGCTGGTGGATAGTTGAGGGAGTCAAAAGGTTGTTAGCATGGTTGACAACGCAGGATGCTGGTGGACAGGGTGCGGTAGTCAAAGAGTTAAGATACATCGTTAAGCAAAACTTCACAAAGTTTCTGTGATTGAATTAACTTTCATTAACTTGTCATCACTAAACGCTGCGTGGCCAGGCGGCCTGGCAAAGCCTCAGAGAAGAGCGAGGATTACTGAATCAAATCGAAACGAAAAGAACTTGAACATAAATATATTGACAGCACAGAGGTGTTGAGTGACAGCAACAAACACTATGGGCACACAAGAAGATTCATTACGAAGGCTGAAAATAGAAAATCGTTCCGATTGCCACTTTTCGGAGAGATAAACAATTTACAATCACAAAAGTTCAAGAACTGTGCTCGGTGAAGACAAGTTTTTACGTTTTCAGTTGAACTCATGAAGGCTCTATTTAGAGCTCGCGGGAGATTAGCGCTACACTAGAAATATCATCTGACGCATCATGCGACATAGTCCTAAGGACGTCTCAATTACGGGTATAAATTCAATGATATGAGTGGGTTTCTAAGAAAACAAACACATAAAAAAAGATCCAAAACGAGTGTGACTGCCCGCGCCCAAGTAAACAGGAACCAGAAGAACAAGAAGACCAATATAAGCGCGTGTCCAACAAAACAAAACAAAACAAGCGCAAATTTTCGGCCAACCAGCCTTTGTCAAGCGCGAACGCACGGTCACATACAGATCACAGACACCAAACAATGGATAATAAAAACGGGACTAAAAACTTCCCTGCCGCCTTGTCCAGTGAGTAAGAAATGGAATGCCAAAAAAAAATATCAAAATCATAAAGAATATTAATCAAAGGACATAACTCTTGAGAATTGTCTCCCATGTTATACTTCTCAAATCTAATAACACATTTGCGCTACCCATTCAGCTAGCATAGAAGCAGATACAAAGTACAAAAAACAGTAAGCTCAGGACACTCCCAAGCCTACCTATATACTCTACAACTACCCTACACACAATTATGAGAGAGGAGAGAAATACATACGATATATATTGGTCTTATGTTCAAGATTGACATAGTCTTTTATTTTGAACTGACCAAACACACACACATAGACAAGACAGAACATATACAGGGTTGCTACCAAGGCATATAGGTAATACCAAAGAAATAAGAGGGAAGCAGGGAGAATTTTTATAATATTAATCAAAGGACATAACTCTTGAGAATTATCTCCCATGTTGTACTTCTCAAATCTAACACAGTTTGCGCTACATTTTAAAGAAGGAGGCAGAGCAGGCATATGAAGTCATGTTGATTATATCTATATTTGGATAGAATTTGCTTTTAGCAAGTGTAGACAGTAAACTGAAACCCAGTAGATAGTTGACAATACGTAAAACTAATTTTATAATCAGAATGATCAAAAGAGTAAAGAGCACTAGCAACGATACCACTGCACTTTCTAGATGGATGGTACATAAAATCCAGAGTGACTTTGACAACATGTCTCTCTGAATATCTACATAAACAGAATAAATCGGGGGTGGGGTGGGGGTGGGGTGTGATGGGGTGGGGGGAACTAACATACACGGCACGATAAGACTAGACGATCTTTGCTTATTGCCCCTGACACTTACACAGTAAAAATATTCAAGAAACTTCAAATTCATTTGAGAAAAGTCCACTGAGAAACTGCATAAGACTGCGCAGACACCTTCACATTTTTTTTTCTCAAAAACTGTCTGTGGCGCACTTTGTCATATGTTTGGTTTATTCAGATGCAGAATAATACTAGAGTTAGTTCGCAATGCAGAAATAATATCATAATTTTCACTGAAAAAGGTTTTTCGTTGTTATTGTTGTTGTTCGTTTGTTTGTTAATCAAGTCTAAAAACTCTTTCCGTTTTCATTCCATCTTCAAAACGTTTGAAAAACGTAGGGGAAAAACAAAGAGAGCTTCATTGTGTGTCTGCTGGAATCTTTACGCACTCGCTAACTCGGAATATTTATTTTTAAGCTGAAGCCATCTGCCATGGTGTTTTGTTGAATATCAATCACATACCTTTTGCTATGCACCTGCCGGTTATCCGCAAGCAGTGAAGCCTTCCTGAGGTAACAAGCCAAAATAAACTGAATGAAAAATACTACGCTCATCAATCCACTCTCCTGCATTTTTGTAATGGCAAATGGTTTGTCTCAACGAAAAGTGACAATTTGGCCGATTCCCATTAGCAGCAGCCATTGCCATCCAGTTCTTAAGTGCCCTTCCTTGTCTCATGCAGTGACAACTCTGCAGAGCCATGGACCTCTTTTTGTTCTGATTTTAATATGGCACTTGTTTATCTTTGTCCGACGCCTTGCCTGGCGATCAGTTCACGCCACGCCAGGTGATGACAGGATAAATGAGAGCTACTTTCACTGTATAAACACAGATGGAATTATTCGCATTGTTAAAAGATGTGTTAAGAAGATGAGAACAAGAAACAAAAGGAATGGTGCCTTCTTTCACCCTCGTTCTCCTTCTCCTGCACACACACACACACACACACACACACACACACACACACACACACACACACATACACACACACACACACACACACACACACACACACACATACATACACACACTCTCTCTCTCTCCCTCTCTCTCCTCTCTCTCTCTCTTCGTCCCTTCTTCCCTCACACACGCACACACATACACACAGAAATATGCTTACATCACATACATATACACACGAATACATACATATGGATACATATAAACATATGCACACACATATTCGCACATATATACCAAATATACATTATGGATATATGCATGAATATACACAAACACTGGCTAGTTCACACACACACACACACGCACACACACACACGCGCACACACACACACACACACACACACACACACACACACACACACACTCACACACACTCATACTCAAGGACAGACAGACAGACAGACAGAAAGAGAGAAAGAGAGACAAAAAAGAGAAAGAGAGAGAGAGACTGCACAGTTAAAATAGATAAGTCGAGAACAGACGAAAGAACTATAATATGGACGTTGATCGTTGATTTGCGAATCTACACAGGCCAACCGATTCTGTTCTGAAACACAGCACACAAAAGGAGAGGGAGAGGAAAGGAGAGAGAGACAGGAGAGAGAGGGAGAGAGCGAGAGAGAGAGCGAGAGAGAGAGAGCGAGAGAGAGAGATTTCTAAGAGTAATTAATACGCACTATACGAACTGTTTTCATCCAGCCCTTACTTTATAACGGACTAAAGTAATCTCCCCTAAATACGTAAATACAACTATTCAAACATATTATTTGTAAGTACGTCATTACAAGTAAATGCAGATAAACTATGATAAAAAATAATAAAACATACAACGCATAAAGAAAAATCCAAAATGCATTGAAAACTTACGTCAGAATCATGAAAAGCGAAAACTTGCAGATATTATGTTTAAGAAATAAATTGTACTCTCTCCCCTTCTCTTCGTGATCTACATGGACCAGATTACAAAGGAAGCCAATCCAGATCTGGAGGCCCTGAACGAACTATTATTTGCTGACGACCAGTCCTTGATGAATCAGAACAAAGCAGCTCTTCAAGAACACACAGACCAACTCAACACAAGCTGCGAGAAGTATGATATGAAGATCAGTATCAACAAAACAGAAGTTATGTCTGTCAGCAGAAATCCAGG
>CM060305.1:32938228-32965728 GCA_030674185.1 Monoplex corrugatus | reverse complement strand
AGCTAAGTTGGAATTCAGAATTTGGAGTTTGGAATTCTTATCACATTAGTGTTGACGGTATTAACATTGTTCTTAAAATGTGTGTATATAAAAGGAAAAGTATAAGACAAGGATATCAGTTTAAATCAATCTCTCTCTCTCTCTCTCTCTCTCTCTCTCTCTCTCTCTCTCTCTCACACACACACACACACACACAAATACACACACACTTTCTCTCACTCACGCGACACACACACACACACACACACACACCACACACACACCACACACACACACACACACACACTCTCTCTCTCTCTCTCTCTCTCTCTATCTATCTATCTATCTATCTATCTATCTAACTATTTATCTATCTATCTATCTGCCTGCCTGCCTGCCTGCCTGCCTGCCTGCCTGCCTATCTACCTACCTATCTATTTCAATCTCTGTGAGAGAGAAAACACACAGATATCTTCTCCTTTTTTCCCTCTTCCTTCGTTTTTTTCTGTTGTTTCTTAATTCTCTTCCTCTTCTGTCTCTTCTTGTTCTACTACTCTTGCTCTTTTCTCTTTCCCTCTTCTCCTCCGTGTTCATTTACATGCACCATGTTCCGTTGCGACAATTTTCACAGAAGTACAAAATGAACCAGTGTTGAAAATCAAGGGGGGCGATTACGGAAGTCAACCCTTACAACTGGTACGATTTTCCCCCTAGTGTGTGCACGCCCGGTCACCCTCACTGGCTGTGTTCACATGCAATGTTGATGACGCCTTGGTGAGAGGGACAATTGCTCTGCAGGCTCGCTCTCACTCTCTGTCTGTCTGTCTGTCTGTCTGTCTGCTCTCTCTCTCTCTCTCTCTCTTCTCTCTCTCTCTCTCTCTCTCTCTCTCTCTCTTTCTTTTCCTCTCTCCGTTTTGTTGGTGGGTGTGTTTCTGTGAGTGTGTGAGAGAGACATGAGAAAGCAAGAGAGAAGTGTGTGTGTGTGTGTGTGTGTGTGTGTGTGTGTGTGTGTGTGTGTGTGTGTGTGTGTGTGTGTGCGTGCGTGTGTGCGTGTGTGTGGTTGTGTGTGTTCGTGCGTGTGTGTGTGTGTGTGTGTGTGTATGTGTGTGTGTTCTACTTAGAAGACTTTTAGTGATAGGAAAGACCACATCTGAGAGAGAGACAGACAAACAGATAAACAGAAAGATAGACCTACAGAGACAAAGAGAGAGACAGACAGACAGACGATAGACAGACAGAGAGGGAGGGAGGGAGGGAGAGAAAACAGCGACAGAAAGAAACTTAATAACAAACCAATTAATATTGCGAAATGTCGACAACAACAAAAAATATAATCTTCAAAGTTCCAATTTTGCCCAAAGGAGTCATTCAAAGATGAGTGGTATTATCAAAATTAATCTTGTTCTTCAACTTGTTTGTCTATTTTCTTCTACCAGACTTTAGAGCATGTGGTAATATGTAAGTAAAAGAAAATATGAAAATCAATAAAGAAACCAAGGTTTTGGGGGGTTTGTTGTTTGTTGTTGTTGTTTTCGATTTTTTTATCTATTATCCAGCGGATCGACAGCTATTTCAAGACATGTTGTGATATGGTTCGTAATATTGTGCTGCATTGTATTGTATTGTGTTGTATTGTATTGTATTGTGCGTACTGTATTGTAGTGTACTGTATTGCGCTGCACTGTGTGGTGTTGTGTGGTAGTGTAGTGTAGTGTAGTGTAGTGTAGTGTAGTGTAGCGTAGCGTAGTGTAGTGTAGTGTAGTGTAGTGTACTGTATAGTGTAGTGTAGTGTAGTGTAGTGTAATGCTGTGTAGTGTGGTGTAATGTAGTGTGGCGCAGCGAAGCGTAGCATAGCGTAGCGTGGTGCAGTGTAGTGTAATGCAGTGCAGTGTAGAATAACGTTTTGTGATACAGTGAGAACAAATCATTAAAAACAGCTTACACTGCTAACAGTCGAAAGCTCCGAGGGTCGGACTCTGGCGTGGAGATCATCAGGAGAGAATGCGTTGCTGTTTCGGGCTTTTCCTCTCTACAGCTTCAATGACGCACCGAGCCCCCTCACCGATGTGAGGTCTCCCTGCCAGTTCGACTGTATGCCTTTGCCATCAACCGTCAGGACTCGCTCCAGGAGGTGTCCTCTCTCTTCAACCAGATCCAATGACTTGTTTTCTCTACGGTCTTCTGTAGAGCTTTTGTCATGGTTTTCATTTTCTTCGGACCAAGTCCAGCCACTTTCATCCACTTTCTGACGCTATTTGCGATGTAACCTCTGCAGCCGACTTCGACTGGGAAGTGCCTCCTCGCATTCATCGACAAGAGCCTCGTAGCGATTCTCCTTTCGCTCTGTGCAGCCCTGATATTGTCTTCGTGGGGCACCGTCAGCTCCACAAGGTGCACCTCTCTCTCTTCCTTGCTCCACACCACCAGGTCTGGCTTCTTCGTTGTTGGGATGGGGAAGAATCTCTCGCAGCCCTCAAGGTCTGCGGCTACCTCCCACAGACCATCACACTGGCCATTCGTGACCTCGCTTGCCTTCTTTCCATCAGGAACCTTGCTTCCTTGCGGTACAAACACGATCTTGCCCAGTCCTTGTTTCTGCGGCTTACGACCGTATTTTCCCTCCTCCACCTGCTCCTTCGCCATCTTGATAAATACCTTGAGCACTTCATTGTGTCTCCAGGTGTATCTATTCAGGGCCAGGTGGCAGTTTGAGAGGATATGCTTCATGGTTCCTAGTTTGCCGCACCTGCACTTGTCATCTTCCTGGACCTTCCATCTGACTAAGTTCACTGGTGAAGGCAGAACATCATAGGGGACCGGAGAAGAAAGCTTAACCTCGATGTGTTCCACTCCCAGATCTCACTCCATCCAATCTTTCTTTCCACTACATGCTCCTCCCACCCGGTCACCCGCCCTTGTTGAGCACACTGGATGAGGTGAACTTCTCGCCTTTCAGCCTCATTCTTTCGCACCTGCCCTGCTGCAGCTGTTCTTCTGTCTCGTTGGGACATCTTCCTAAAAGGTCTGAAGTCGCCGTTGCCAAGTCCCAACCTGCCCGTCTGTGCTGGACCTACAATGTCGCCATGTTCCAACGAAGAGATGATCTCGTCAGCCGCATCCTCCGCATTCCATTTTCTCGCTGTTCTGACTTCTGGCGGGTCGTCGCTGACTTTTTGATCCCTCGACTCCCTCAGCATCATCACAGTCCTGATCTTTCCTGCCTTGTAGATCTCCACGATGGATGCGAGGGGTAGCTGGAGCGCTCCCTTCTGCCTGTACAGGGCTGATGTGTTGGTTGTGCGAGGCAGCCCCAGCCACTTCCTGATGTAGGTGTTACATGTTTTCTCGATCATCTCAACTCTCGACACGGCGACTTCATACGTTAACAGCGGCCATGCCAGTCGAGGGTAGAGGGCAAACTGTAAACACCATATCTTATACTTTCCTGGCAGTTTTGTTTGGTCAATCTCTTTCAGCCCATCTTTAGCCTGCTTCATGATTTCCACACCCCGACTCCTGTCCGACAGGGTTCCTGCATACCACCGTCCCAAACTTTTCACAGGTTGCTCTTTTACTGTAGGCATCTGTTCCCCTGCGATTGTAAACTTCTGTTGCTTCTGCTTCCATTTGTGAATAGTCAGGCTTCTATATTTCTTGGCTTTAAACTTCATCCTGGACCAAGTGATCAGCTCATTCAGCCGAGTCAAAACACCCTGCATTGTGTCCGTATCTCTTGTCAGCAAGGTCACGTCATCCATGAAGGCTTTCTTTGCTTTTTCCTCAGTGCAGTCTGCAGATCTCAGTAGCATCTCCATCACCAGGATGAACCAGATGACAGATATAGTGCAGCCGGCTGCGATCCCAATCTCCAATCGGTGCCACTCAGTTATGAAGTCTTTGGTCGAGAATCGCATCTGGAAGTTACCATAGTATTCTTTCATGATGCCTTGCACCTCGTGCGGGATGTAAAAGAAGTCCATTGCTTTCATTAGCAGTTCATGGGGAACGGATCCGTAGGCATTCGCCAGATCCAACCAAACCACACTTAGGCTTCCTTTGGTTTTCTTGGCCTCCTGGATTGCATCCCAGATCGTAAAAGAGTGTTCAATGCATCCTGGGATCCCTGGTATCCCAGCTTTCTGCATGCTCTCATCCACATAGCCATTGCTTTGCAGATATGCCACAGTCCTCTTCGCAAGTATTCCCATGAAGATCTTGCACGCCACATTGATGATGGAGATGGGTCGGAACTGCCCTATAGCGTGGTGCAGTGAGGTTAATGCAGTGCAGTGTAGAATAACGTTTTGTGATACAGTGATAACAATGATGATTTGAACGATAGTTCCATTCTTGATTCGAGAAATGTACATAATGATTATAGTCCGCCCATTATTGATCTGAGAAATGTACATAATGATTATAGTCAACCCATTATAATTCATAGCTGTACAATGCTTGAAATCTTAAGACACCTTGGATGCTGTCAGGAACTCCTAGCAATACCCACAAAAGTATGTCTTCGAATAGTGTGACTTTTAATTTCGTGTTATCATCATATTCTTCTCAATTGGTTCCACAGCACGCTCAGACCTAAAACGAATCTTTCAAGACCGAATTATTCCCCACAATGCTATGTTGGGGTTGACAGGCTTTAGACTGAAATCCCTGTTGATGGTCCAATGTGGTTATCGTTACTATACAGTATTTAATGTATGGTTTGTAGGTTGTCTTTCAAACTTCAACGATACATACTTTGCTCAAAGTCAGCACTAGTGCATGCATCGTCTTTACGTTTAGACTAGTGTCACAAATACAGTAAAAGTTTTTAAAAAAATTATAAAAAAAAAACAAGGACTAAAACAAACACTAATTACTGTTCTTCTTAATATTTCAGGTTGACTGTTGTTCTCCAGTACTTTCTTAACACTGTTTAAAACTCAAAATCCTTTATTTACAGTGTTTTACACTCAAAGTCTAAAACATTCTGGTGGTGTCTGGTGGTCCTATTTCTCTCCCTATTTCAAGACATTGCCATTACATAATTTTTTTTTTTGCGTAGAAACAAAGATTTTGAAAAAAAAGCTTGCAACTTGAGGTGTAACGCATATGGATTTGTCTCAATGCTATGAATGTTTTTTTTAACAAACTCCACTAAGACTTTATACTTATTCATACTTGGAAATATGCCACATCATTCTAGTATATGTAGAATCAGTTGGCACTGTATGTCACAGAGCTCAACCTTTACTCCCAGTCCTTTCGTAGTATGTATGAAGCCACAATTCCTTCAATATGGTATAGCGCAAATCAAAACAAATGCATCGCCGTGTCAAAATCTAAATTAATACTTCATTTCTGTCTTTCGTCATATCTGATATCACTCCAGTTCATAGATCATCTGGGTCACACAGTTTACAAATATGTTAGCAAGACTTTGAGGCTGGATGCAGACTATGTCAAAAGGTCGATGGAGGGATGGAGTAAAATAGCACGTATGTCGTCAAATAGTGCCTGTAGTACTCTTACACAAAACTCGTGTGGACGCCTACTACACTAAAGGAAGGGTTTTAAAGCAGCCGCCAATCCCCTTTCAGGAAGCCACTTAAGACGCACGCGGCTTTAACTTGCCAATAGTTGTGCAGCTGCTCAAACAGATTGATAGATGTTGAAAAACAGATTGATAGGTGTTGAACCACTCCGATCTCTTTCGAATTAATTAAAATGACAGCTTCTACAATCGATGTTATCTCCTGTTTGATATATAACCAACGCTGTTAGGCGCAGAATTTTCAGAAAAAAATACTCTGACAATAAACATCCAAGCCAACCATTTTAGAAATTAGACAAATATCGTCTTCACTGTGAAATAAATAATTACGTCTTATGCAGCAAACATAACACATTTCTAGCTGTTCACTGGATTCTGTTACTGGGAGATGTAACTTCATGTGGATTGTTTGCATTTGTGAAAGTATGGACAGTCCAGTTTCTCAAGGTGGTAATGACGTTCGCCGCTGAAATAAAGGGAGCGCATGAAAACGAAAGAGAACGTTTGCTAAATGGATGAACCAAGAAATAAGCAAAGCTACTGGCCAAATGGCTCTTGTCGAACGCTTAATAAGGACAACAACGACGACGACAACAACAACAACAATAAAAGATAACGAAAAATGTATTCAGACCACCTGATCTGGCAAATGATGGTGCAGACTGCAATTTTGCATAATTTTCTGTTATATCTACAATATTGCAGTCAGCAGCACCATCACCATCATCATCATCATCATGTGAACTGCCGCATGGCGTTGGCGATCATAGCCCTCTGTACGAATCTATCCCTTGTCGCTGCAAGTACATCTCCCACCCTGTCTGTCCTCAGCTACTTTGCAAGTCTGTCCAATACTTTTTGCCTGGACCTACCTGGTGTTCTTTTCTCCCTGGGTCTACCTGGTGCTCTCGTTCCCTCCAGCTTTCTTGTTGTGACTAGGCTATCTGATTTCTCTTGACTCATAGAATGTCCTATAAATGTTGCTTGTCTTTTCTTAACCTCCTTCATTAATGTTCTTTTTGTGTCTGCCTCCTTCAGGACTGTCTCGTTTGTTTTCTTTGCTGTCCATGGAACTCTTAACATTCTTCTTAGAAGCCACATTTCAGCTGCACCATCGTCAATCATTTTCATTTGAGTCTTGAGGTGAAATCAATCTTCAGCAAATCTCTTTCGAGATTCCACCAAATTCCAGCTTTAACATTCTCTTACCCCTTCTTATCCTCTCTCTCCTTCTCCTCACAGCAAACACCTCAAACTGACAATGTCCAAAGACAGACGGAAGGATTTAATCTTTCTCCCTTACTGATGTTCGAACCATCATTGTCCCCATCAGGGCAATTTTTTTCCCCACTCACATTTCACCTGTTCCATCATTCAATCTAATTTATAACGCCTAAACCCTTTGCTCCCAGACATGTGTGGGTGGGAATTACCCCTCCCCCTCCCCTCCTTGACTGTTTAGTTAGGACCTTTCGGCCATCCATCTGTTACGCTCCTCGTTTGTTATTGTCCTCACCAGTGGTCATTGCCACATCAGCGTTATCGATGTCTGGAGTGTAGACTGTCTTCAGCATTTGACGTAAAGACCCTTCAGCATCTGCCGAACGTTTCTTGAAGACTCTATCACCATCCGCCTTGACACAAAAGATTTATGTCATATGGTTCTCCCAGACACACAGAGACACATGGATACACACAGACATGCACGCACGCATGTACACACACACACACACACACACACACAAATACAGACACACACATACACACAAATGCAGACACAGAAATATACACACTCACGCACTCACACACTCACACACACACACACACACACACACACACACACACACACACACACACACACACACACACACACACACACACACACACACACACAAATCCATGGTCGCATTTTCTTTTTTCTGTGTCACGATAAATATTACACATTAATTAAATAGTCTCGCTTAAATCCTTGTGCTCCTGACTGAGCTCCTGTGATTTTCATTTGCTTCAGCATCTTTCTCAAAGTCACTCTCTTACACTTTCAAATAGAAGAAGATTGAATAACGAAACGATTTTTTGGTCGACTGCAGAACAAGCTTAACCCTTTGACTCCCATGCCCTATTCGCCAGCATCCTGCATTATCATTCATACTAGCAAAGCAAAAACTTAACCCTACGACTCCCTCACCCTACCCACCAGCTTCATACAGGAACTGGTGGATAGGGTGAGAGAGTCAAGGGTTTCGTTTTCGCAGGTGGTGGATAGGGCGCGGGAGACAGAGGGTTAAGAGTTCTACACAGCAGTCCAACTCTCACTAAGTTACTTCCCTTGGTGGCCAAGTATTATGTTCACAAATACGCAGAACTGATCGACAGTTGAGAACGGGTTTATTCCTCTTTCTAAATTCATAAGCCATTCTTATTCCATGCGTGCACAGCCAACTTTTTTCACTGCCAAAGTACGATGAAAGTTTGGGAAGGACCTAACCCACACTCAGTTGGTGTGGCATATTGATTAAACGCAACAGACTTTTTAGTCTGGAATACTGTCAATTCAAATCCCTATCCGCCCCAAAATGTCAGCGCGGGTGGGATAGCGTGAGCTACCAACTTTCGCGACGAGCTGAGCTTACTGTGGGGCTAGGGGTTAGAAGACTGAGCTGCACAGTGAAATGCCATTCACTTTATGGACATACCTTTGAGAGAGAGAGGCTCAATCTCCTTCCCAATACCATATCCAATATTTGCTTATTTCTCTGGCCTAGCTCAAGCCACGATCACTAACACAGTAAGGGCGAAAAGTCTTACTTCGCGGACTCAGATTACAAACACTATCATTAACCCTTTGACTCCCGCACCCTATCCACCAATTGCAAAAAAAATTAACCCTTTGACTCCCTCCACTGTCCACAAGCTTCCTTAACCCTTTGACTCCCTCACCCCATCCACCAGCTTCCTGCAAGGAAGCTGGTGGATGGGGTGATGGGATGAGGGAGCCAAAGGGTTAACATTTTGCTTTGCTAAATTGGTTGACAATGCATGATGCTGGTGAGCAGGGTGCGGGAGTCAATCATCATGTATGGTCATTATCGGCCAACAGGTCCATGCTGATATATTTTGCGCTCTCTCTCTCTCTTTCTCTCTCTATCTCTCTCTCTGTATGGGCGGGCGCGCACACACACACACACACACACACACACACACACACACACACACACACACACACACACACACACACACACACACACACACACACACACACACACATTCGCAACACTAGCATTCTCACTTCGTTTAGTTCGAAGAAGCACAATTTATACATTTAATTTTCTTTGACATTTATTTACCCAACCACTGCATACACATAGCTACGTCGTGGAGGATCTTATCTTGATGATCCTGGAACTGAAGAAGGCCATTACAATTTAAATCAACTTGACATTTGAAATTTGTTCTTTCTTAAAGTTTGGCTTCTTTTTCATTTCCTCACTTCGTTCTTTTTTCGATCTGACTCATTTTTGCTTGTAATAATAATCTGTGTTTTAGTTGCTGAGTTTCTTTGGAGTAAGTTTGTTTAGATTTTGCTTGTCTTTCTTTTTTTTCTTTTTAGCTTTTATATTTCTCTGTGTTTCTGTTTTTTTAGGTCTAATATGTGTATGTTACTCTTTCTCACCCCCCCCCCCCCTCCCGCTTTTTTTTTTCTACGTTCATTCTTTTCTTCTTCGCTTTCTTTACTTTTTCGTCGTTCTTTCCTTTTTCTTTCTTCCTCTCATTTTCTTCCTCCCTCTATTTCTTCATCAGCTGGAAACTAGAAAGGAAAGGGCTTAAGGTGGATTTTCCACGATTAAGATGAGAGCAGCTCAGGAAGGACCATAAAGAAGGATTTGTTAAAGCGATTTTTTCTAAAAGATTGTTTCTGTTAATTTTGCTTCTAAACTCGAAACTCTCTTTCGAGTAAAGTGACATTAAAATCAAATCTCCGTTTTCTACGTTGAGCATTCCTAAGCATGCGGTAAGGTCAAGAGACTGTTCATCCCATCATCTCTCTCTCTCCTCTCTCTCTCTCTCTCTCTCTCTCTCTCTCTCTCTCTCTCTCTCTCTCTCTCTCTGTCTGTCTCTCTCTCTCTCTCTCTCTCTCTCTCTCTCTCTCTCTCTCTCTCTCTCTCTCTCTCTCTCTGTTCGTTCGTTCTTTGATTTAACGTCTTTTCACTATAAGTGATATTAGACGGTATGTGTGTGTGTGTGTGTGTGTGTGTGTGTGTGTGTGTGTGTGTGTGTGTGTGTGTGTGTGTGTGTGTGTGTGTGGTGTGTGTGTGTGTGTAAGTGTGTGTGATGCAACGAAGCAGATTCAGATCAATATGAAGTTTATGTCTAGATTCTGTTTGTATGGAAAAAACGTGTTAAAAATCATTGCTAAATTATTAGTGAATGGCTTGAATGACTATTTACTTTTGCACCAATACCACAAATATAAGTTAAAGTAAAAACACATAGACTTTAAAGTAGATCTGACAATGCGTGTGACAGTATTGGATCTGTCAGATGTTCAAAGAGGGTTGAAACAAACATACAGCCGAATGTATGTCATCAAGAATGCATGAAGACTGGCCTACCTAAAAGATAAATAAACTTTTATTCTGACAAAGCGGAATGCCTGTATGTAAAGCTTACATTTTCTAGACAGCAGTTCGCTTTCACCAGATTGTCTCAAGACAAGACAATCAAAATATTACAAGACACTGTTTTTTGTTTGTTTGTTTGTTTGTTTTTCATATATATATATATATATATATATATATATATATATATATATATATATATATATATATATTTATATTTCATTTCAATGACACGTTTTAGTTGTTAAACTTGCATCTAAAGGCTTGTGAAAATGACGCTTTTGGCTTGGCTTCTTTTATGCCATGTTCGTTAAAATAATGTTGTTTGTTTGTTTGTTTATTTGCTAGTTTTTCGTCAACAATTTGTTGTCAATTAAGTTAAACGCTTTGCACTCAGGCAAAATTAAAATTAGGACAGTAAAAAGACAAGAACGCACAAACAAATCAAATAATAACCCACGCACTGAACTGAAAATATAAACAACAGTCGTTGCTTTTTATTCTCAAGAGAGAAAGAAAACAGAAAAGAAATCAAGTTTGTTATTTCCGATTTCATTCAGCTCATTTGGCATGAAATTTGAAAAAGGTTTTGCTTTTAAAAATACTCAACAACAAAAACAACTAACGAAACATACGCAAAAAAAAAAAAAAGAAAAACAAACGAACAAAATATCAAAATCAGAGACAAACAGGGAAGAAAAACATTTGACATGAATGTGTTCGTCGAGCTCAACACTGGGGAATACTGACACTTCCATTACGCACTTCACAGCATTTTCTCTGTCTGTTTATTTTCAAACTTCAAAGTTTTCTTGCACTGTCCAGTGTTGTTTGACACACATCAAAAGGTAGCAATACTCGTAGCCGTAGCAGCAGTAGTAGCTGCAGCATCAGTTACAGAAGGAAAAGTACAAGAAAGAACAACGCACAGTTGCATCAGTGGTACATAAAAACTGAAAAATTGTCCCATGTCACTTAGGTCGTGAGGGAGTAAGGGAGTGGGGTGGTAGATACCTTAACTTCTCTCTAGGCCAAAGTGAGAGCAGTACCCACCTCACAGTCCTGATCGCTTATCTTCCCAACAATAGATAGGGTCGAATAGATAGCTCCGTAAAAATCAGGAAAAAATATGAAATAAACAACAACAAGTCAGGTATCAGCTAAATAACATCAACAACACACTGCATGTTGGTAAAAAAAAATTTTTTTGAAACTCAAGTTTTATGTCACCACGTAACTGAGCGAAAAATATTGATTGATAACATTAGAAATAACAGGTCGTAAATAATCTTTCTCGCAGGCTTGTCCCTGGTCGATCAGATTTTATACAGTTTTTCTTCTTCTTCTTTCTACATCTTTGTTTCTCTTTCTTCCTCGTTTTTCGTCCTTTTTCCTTCCACTTTTTTTCCTTCTTCTTCCTCGTTCTTCTTCTTGATTTTCCATTTTCTCTACCTCCTCGTCGTCCTCCTCTTCATATTGTCCTCTATCTCCTTCTTTTTTTTTTTCTTTTCCTTCTTGTCCTCCCTCTTCTTCTTGAACTTTTCCCTTTTTTTTTTATTCTTTTCTTTTTCTTCTATTTTGTGTATTGCGTGTTCGTGCTTGTTTATGTGTGTGTGTGTGTGTGTGTGTGTGTGTGTGTGTGTGTTTGTTAGTTTGTTGGTTGTGTGTTTATTCTTCAAGTCACAGTTGAACACCTACCCTACACAAATGTCTTGTTATTATTATTGTTTTTTATCATTATATCATCATCATTATTATCATTATCATTATTATTATTATTATCATTATTATTATCATTATTATTATTATTATTATCGCCATCATCGTCATCATCAACATCATCATCATATTAGTTTTTCTGCTCCAAAATTGTGAGTTCAAGAAGGAGACCCAAACTAGCAGAAAAGATCAGCAAAAGCAGCAGCTGCGACATTCTTTTACAAGAGGCAGGCAGGATCATGGGGGCGTACAATGTTCACATACGTCCTCGACACCAACGTATGAGTGCACTTTTGCAAATGCAATGTTGTTAATATCAATGGATGTATGATGTATGAAGATATTTAATTGATTTTGAAAAAAGCGGACGGCACATGTAGTTTTGTTTACTTTCTCCGCCATGCCACTGCTTCAGTCTGTGACCGATTTATTTATTTATTTATTTATTCATTCATTACTTATTTAATTATTCATTTATTTATTCATTTATTCATCTACTTATTCATTGATTTATTCATTTATTTATTTACTTATTTATTTATTTATCTATTTATTTGTTTGGCTGTTTGTTTTGTTTATTATTTGTTCATCTATTCATTCATTTACTTATCTATTTGTTTGTTTATGTATTGTTTATTGGCTTATGTATTTATTTTCTGTTTGTTTATTTACTTATTTATTTATTTATTTACTTATTTATCTATTTATATATTTATTTATCTATTTATTGATTCATTTGTTTATGTCATTAAGATAATGGCATTTCCGCAATAGGTACAAAAATTTGAGAGAAAAGCACTTGCTATCCTTGGCACCACAAAATCTTCTCTGAGAAATGGGGGTGAGGGGTACAACGGGGGATAGATCATTTTCCGGTTTTGCTTAATTTCCCGTTTTCTTGCTGTTATTTAAGAGTTGATCTTACGTCTGACTTCAAGTCTCATTGCTGTCATTTTCTTCTCATGTATTTCTAATCATATATCTGTTTTCATTCAAATATATTCTTAACTTTTCCGTCTTGCCTCTCTCTCTCTCTCTCTCTCTTTCTCTCTCTCTCTCTCTCTCTCTCTCTCTCTCTCTCTCTCTCTCTCTCTCTCTCTCTACCCCCCTTAACCTATTCTCCGTCTTCTCGTTTCTTTCTTTCTTTCTTTCTTTCTTTCTGTTTTCCTCCTATCGCCAAGGAGGGGAACAAAAATGTATGGCATGTCACATTATTTGGGTTTGGCGACATTCAGATCTTTGAGACAGGTACTCCTAAGCAAAACAAGAGGGTGGGAGTGCATCACTCGAAGTTTTATCGAGGAGGATTCATCTCACTCGGACAATTCCATATGCTCTCCATCCCAATCTACCGATTATTCATCTGGCAGATTCTTTCAGCTTGCGCAAAAAAACGTATAAGCAGGGAAAGTCTTAATGTCACCTTGTTTGTTCTTTCTGCAGTTCTGTCTGTTTTCTGTGTTCCTTCTTGTCTATCCCTGTTTGTTTTGGTGTGTGTGTGTGTGTGTGTGTGTGTGTGTGTGTGTGTGTGTGTGTGTGTGTGTGTGTGTGTGTGTGTGTGTGTGTGTGTGTGTGTGTGTGTGTGTGTGTGTGAGTGAGTCTCTGTGTGTGTGGGGTGGGTGGGTGGGTGTTTGGGTGTGTGGGTGGTTTATTTGGTTGGTTGTTGTTTCTGCTGCTTTGTTGTTGCGGTTGTTCTCGTTGTTTTTATAGTCCGTTGTCTTTTCTTCTTCGTCATCATCATTATCATCATCGTCGTCATCGCCGTCGTGATCAGCATCAGCATCGTCACACTGGCTTGATAATGATATCGATTGTAGACCAAAACGTTGCACCCCGGTAAGCCTAATTAGTTTAATAACTCACTTTGAATTTGTCATCGCTGCATCATCATCATCATCATCACCATCATAATCATCATCGTCGTCGTCAACATCATCATCATCGTCACAGTCATCATCGTCACAGTCGTCGTCGTCGTCATCATCATCATCATCATCATCATTATCATCATCATCATCATCAAAAGCATAAATTATCATTTTCAAGATAATGATCTTATTATTTGTCTTTTCTTTTTCAATCTCCTTCTCCTTTCTCTTTCTTATCTTCTTCGAGCTCTTCTCTATTGGTGGTGCTGCTGCTGCTGCTTTTTCTACTACTACTACTACACCACTACTGCTGCTGCTGCTGTTGCTGCTGTTTCTTCTATTACTACTGCTGCTGCTGCTGCTGCTACTACTAATACTGGAATAAGTGACTGGTGATCCTTTATAAAGAGGAAGATCTCCGACAACCATGCGAAATTGCCACTGCAGGACCCCACTCCATGGAAGAGATTATACAGAAAAAAAGCCATTACACAGCGATAAAATTCTCACTCCACCCAGCAGCTGCACCCCCAGTGGTACGCAAGTCCGTCACAAACTGGTATGCCCCGCAAGGACCGCAATCATCTCACAGTTACGGCCCACCTAAATGACCGTACAAGAGCAACACTTACGACTGAATAAATAAATAAATGATAAGATTGATTTACAGCGTAAACGACCGCTTCTTTCTTCTACTATTAAGCGTCCTACTACTACTACTACTACTACAACTGCTGCTGCTGCTGCTGTTGCTACTACTACTACTACTACTCACTATTACCATCACCACCACCACTACTACGATTGCTGCCACTGCAAGTGCTGTTGCTGTTGCTGCTGCTACTGCCACTGGTGCTACTACTGCTATTACTCTGCTGCTACTACTATTATATTACCAAAATACTACCACTACTACTACTACCATCTACGACGACTACTACTACTACTATTACTAGTATTGCTGATGTTGCTGTTAAATTTTAAAGTAAGAAGTCAAAGTCTAGAAGCCTTTACTGATTATCTTCAAACCAATGTAACCCATGAGCTTGCAAATTTCTTAGAAGCACTAACTCAAAATGTTGATGAAGGCACAGAATATGTTGTCAGTCTCATGCAAAAAGCAGCAGAACAAATGCAGTCAAGACCAAAAAAGCAATGTTCATGTAATCAACCACCTTGGTGGGACAAGGAATGTGACATAGCTAAACAAGAGAAATACATGTATCTATGTATATTCAGACATACTAATGACAGAAAGGACTTAGAAAGCTATCTTGACCACAAAAAAGCATTCAAGTTGCTTTGTAAATCGAAAAAAAGAGGAAAGAGACAAACGTATCATAAATGAATTAAACGAAGCATGCGCAGACCCAAACTCTAAATCGTTTTGGCAAAAAATAAAGTCACTTACAGCCATCAATTCAAAAGGATCAAATGCAGTCACACCAATCAAATGGTATGAATATTTCAAAAACTTACTGTCACCCGAACAAAATGTCCATGATGAAGATTTTGAACAAGAAATTTCAGACACAATAAAAGATCACAGTTCTGAAACATGTGAAGAGTGCCATAATTTTGATCATGATAATGAAATATCAGAAACTGAGATATTCAAAGCAATTACAGCAATGAAGAAAGGTTTAAGCTGCCGGACCAGATGGTTTGCCCACTGACCTGTTCCATGCAGGAGCAAACGTACTCATTAAATTTCTACATCCCTTGTTCAATAAAGTGTTCAGTTGTGGTAGTTACCCTAAAAGCTGGACAAAAGCAGTAATCTTTCCCTTACATAAAAAAGGTGATCAGGGTTGTGTTGATAACTACAGAAGTATTTCTTTGCTGAATGTGCTTAGTAAAATATATAATACTGTCATCAATAAAAGATTGACTCAATATTGTAATGAACATAAAACTATCCCTGAAGCCCAAGCAGGCTTCCGGAAAGGCTATAGCACAACAGACAACATATTTTCTCTCCAATCTCTCGTGCAAAAATACTTAAGCAAACAGGGTGGAAGATTTTATTCACTGTTTGTAGACTTTTCAAAAGCCTTTGACTGTGTAAACAGAAGTAAACTTCTTTATATTCTACTGTCTAGAGGGATCCATAGTAAACTGTTTGTGGCACAATTCAGGGCATGTACAAGAGTGTGATGGCAGCAGTGTGTGTTGGAGACAAGATTACAGAATATTTTGAGTGCCTATCTGGTGTTAGGCAAGGCTGTGTTTTGAGTCCCCTTTTGTTTTCTATATTTTTATCTGAACTTCAGAGTTAATCGATTGTGGTGCACGAGGTATTGATATACTGGGAGATCCGTTGGGTATTTTCCTCCTTATGTACGCTGATGACATTGCCATTGTTGCTGACACTGTTGTAGACCTACAGAAGAAGATAGACTGTCTAGAAAAATACTGTAAAATATGGGGTCTGAAGGTAAACATGGATAAGACCAAAGTAGTTGTATTCAAAAATGGGAGATTTAACAAAAAAAGTGAAAAATGGCATTTAAACAATGCAGAAATAAAGGTTGAATCTTGTTATAATTATTTAGGGGTAATTTTTTCATCCACTTTAAAATGGACTAAGAATGTAGAAGCTCTTTCTGGTAAAGCTCTTAGAGCTGTAGCAGGCATAAAAAGGTTATATTTCAGATTTAAAGCACTTCCAGTGGACATGGTTTTCAAAATATGATACTAAAATAAAACCCCATTCTATTATATGGCTCAGAAATTTGGGGATTTCAGAAATATGACGCTATAGAAAAAGTGCACGTTAAGATATGTAAAATGATACTCGGTGTAGGTAGGGATGTGAAAAATGGTGTAGTTTTAGGTGAATGTGGAAAATTTCCTATTTTGATAGATACTGAAACTCGACTCATCAAATACTGGTGCAGACTTATTAACATGCCGCGCAACAGGTACCCCAAACAGTGTTATAATATGCTGCATGCACACGACTCAGCTGGCAGAAAGAAGTGGGGATCAGAAATAAGACTTCTGCTATGCAAGTGTGGATTTGGTCAGGTCTGGGCACTGCAAAACCCTGGAAGTAGTACATTCTTTCTAGAAGACTTTAGAAACAGGCTGAAAGATATGTCACAACAAATTTGGCATGATTCCATATCTCAGGAAGAGGATTACAGTTTATACCATCCAGAAATCATAAGAGCTAACTACATTACAAGTTTAGACTTAGTAGCACATAGAAGAGCCATTTGCCTGCTAAGAAGTAACAGATTACATCTAAATGGTATTCACCGTTTTGGTTATTTAAGAAATGACCCTGAATGCAAACAATGCAGTGGAAATCACATTGAGAACATTGTACATTTTCTTTTTGTTTGCCCAAAGTACTTGCACCTTCGAAATAAATACCTCCCTGTGTATTATTGTCGCTTTCCTAACACATTAAAAGTTCAATTGCTATGTAGAAACCTTAACGGAAATCTTGCATTCAAAACTGCTATGTATATTGTAGAAAGTTTAAAATTGAGATGTTGAAAATACAGGATATTGTACATTATGTGTTATTTAACAGGAAATGTTGTCCAAAACTTTGCTATGATTGAATGTAAACCTCCTTGTCAATATGGGCCAAATGGCCTGCAAAGACTGAATAAAATTTATTGTTATTGTTATTGTTATTGTTATTATTGTTACACACACACACACACACACTCTCTCTCTCTCTCTCTATCTCTCACGCACGCACGCACACATACGCACGCACGCATGTACACACAGAAACACGCACACGCACACGCACACACACACACACACACACACACACACACACACACACACATACACACGCACACACACACTCACATTCACACAGATTACAGTTGATGCTTATTCATATTCAACTTTCGTCTGAGTTGCTCAAAGGAACATTACATTAATACAAAAGTCCATTATAATGGTCGTAGCGAGTCTACAATACTATAAGTAAATTGCAACGCCAATAGAGCGTCTCCAGTACTTCAAATACCTATAATGTCAATAGCCGGACCACACCACAATAAAGAAATGTTCCTTAATAGAATAAAAGACATTACAATACTGTAAAACTGAAGTAACAGTGGTACTGAGAGTGAGAGAGAGAGAGAGAGAGAAAGAGAGAGAGAAAGAGAGACAGACAGACACAGACAGACATACCCAGAGAGAGAGAGAGAGAGAGAGAGGAGAGAGACCGAGAGAGAGACAGAGAGAGACAGAGATAGAGAGAGAGTAGAGAGAGACACACACACAGAGTGAGTGAGTGACAGAGAGAAAGACAGACAGGCAGACGACAGACAGACAGAGTGAGTGACAGAAAGAGAGATAGAAAGAGACAGAAAGAAAGAGAAGAGAGAGAGAGAGAAAGAAAGAGACAGACAGACAGACAGAGAAAGAAAGAGAGAGAGAGAGAAAAAAAAGAGAGAGAAAGAGAGAGAGATACAGCATAAAAATCTTACATTGAAAACGACCAAAATGTGCGTACTCCTACAGACTACTGTCCCAGCCATCGCCTCACAAAAAGCAGACGGATAATGTGAGAGAATAAGGAAAAAAGGGTTCAATAACAATTAGATTACCTTGGAAAGAATCTACAATGTATCAAGACTTTCATCCTCAAAGAGAACCCGTTCTCTATGTAAAACCGAGACACGATGGTAAGACAACCAGCATCAAAACAATACTGACGCTGTTCAGGTTTAAACAGTCAATATTTGTGGTACGTTTGTACTCATTCCCTTTGTTGCATGGAATAAATACACTAGTGACACGACGAGAAAAAAGAATATAAAACACGAAATACAAATGCATCAAAAGATTACATAAAAGCCAGAAAACAGAAGAAAGTTATCCCAATACGCTGAAAATATTTCTTTCAGAGGTGATTGTCCTGTCACTGGTGAGCCACGTTTGCTCTTGATCTCATCCAACACCCCGACAAGTTTCTTTTTAATTTTTTTACATAGTAGCCCAAGCCATATAGCAGATCCAGAGCTCAGGATACTACACAGGTAATGAGTTCCTGTGCAGAAAAAACGAAGAGAGAGAGAGAGAGAGAGAGAGAGAGAGAGAGAGAGAGAGAGAGAGAGAGAGAGAGAGGAGAGAGAGAGAGAGAGAGAGAGAGAGAGTTCTGTTCATTTTGTTATGGTAATCAAATGGTATGGATATCTCCTAAGAAAGTGAAAGGCACTAACTACAGTTTCGGACTGATAACAGGGATCTTACTCTCCACAAGAATACGGCAGAGATCTGGGCGCTGGCCTTTCAGATGAGATAATAACAGACGAAGATATTAATACATTGATTGCTGGGCAAAAGGTAGAAACTGAACAGAAAGACAGAGACGAGATGGACAGGAAACCGAAGAGGACACAGAGAGAGAGAGAGAGAGAGAGAGAGAGAGAGAGAGAGAGAGAGAGAGAGAGAAAGAGAGACAGACAGACAGACGCAGAGACAGACAGACAGACAGACAGAGACACAGAGAGACAGAGAGAGAAAGCCAGAGACAGTGTGTGTGTGTGTGTGGTGTGTGTGTGTGTGTGTGTGTGTGTGTGTGTGTGTGTGTGTGTGTGTGTGTGTGTGTGTGTGTGTGTGTGTGTGTGTGTGTGTGTGTGTGTGTGTGTGTGTGTGTGTGTCTGCTGTTGTTTTTTCCTTTGACGGCTATTCTCAAACAAAGCATCCGACAATGGTGATTTTGTACTCAGGGGGCTTGCTCAGAGTCCAGATCTGGCACCGGTATGTCAGGAAGGAGGAGATGAAAATGGAAGTGATGAACGTTTTTAATTGCAACAATATATCTGCACAAAGATTTCAATCATTTACAAAGGCAAGCAACGTCAATATTGTTTGGAACCGTCATTTTCTCTACCTCTATTTTAGCGTATGCTGCCATTATTTAAAACCAAAACAAATCTGATTCCATCAAAACATTTTACATTAAATTGTTTGAACCAAGTGGATTTTTTTCTCCCACTGGACTAAACAGCAGGGAAGTTTTAGTCTTTTTCTCTAATTTTTTTGTATTTGTTGTTTGTTCGTTTGTGATCTTACGTTTACGCTTGACAAAGGCAGTTGGCCGAAATTTTGCGCCTGTCTTGTCTGGTTGTAATAAATACGCGTCCTGATTCTATTTTCGTGTTTTTTTGTTGTTGTTTTTCTGGTACATGACGTGTTAGAAATTATTGCAGTGTGTACATTTGCAAGACATTTTTAATCAATGGACGGATTAGACCTCGGTCACGCAGACTATCTCCCTTAATCTGAATGTCAGGCTTACCTCTGTTGGTCACCATCATTGTGTTTATCAAACTTTACAAGCAGGCAGATATGAAGTCATAACTGCGGCATGATTTGATGAGATGCTCATTCTTCAGCAGTAGCAGTGTTAACATTTAATAATTTAATTGTTGGGGCGGATTACAATTTTGTTTCAAAGTTGAAAGAACAAAACTTTTACAAATTTTACGATAAATGAAACGTGAATATCTCACTTCCTCGTATCCAGGCTTAAGCTATCTGCTATGGTAATCTTTTTCATATCCATATCACATGATATTTCTAATCTCCCTGGTAATCTTCTTGTGAAGTGAAGCCTGCTCCATGCGAACTGGGTGAAAAAGCTATCCTCAATTGATCTTCGCTATTGTATTTTTCTGACTTGATTTTTTTCTCAACCAAAAGTTACAATCTCGACAATTTTCTTTCCCAGACATCGTAATTAAACTTGCGGGCTCTTCGTGCCTCTTTTTCTGGCATCTTGTCACGTAACACCTACGTGTAGGCAGGGTCTCCAGGTTCAAGCCCTGTTCGCTTCACTTTGCTTTTGTTTTTAACATTCCTGTTCCCTTCCGACCCCTTGACTGCAAACAACTGATGACAAGGTCATGAGAGCTAAGTTGGAATTCAGAATTTGGAGTTTGGAATTCTTATCACATTAGTATTGACGGTATTAACATTGTTCTTAAAATGTGTGTATATAAAAGGAAAAGTATAAGACAAGGATATCAGTTTAAATCAATCTCTCTCTCTCTCTCTCTCTCTCTCTCTCTCTCTCTCTCTCTCTCTCTCTTATCTATCTCTCTCTCTCACACACACAAACACACACACACACTTTCTCTCACTCACGCACACACACACACACACACACACACACACACACACACACACACTCTCTCTCTCTCTCTCTCTATCTATCTATCTATCTATCTATCTATCTATCAACTATTTATCTATCTATCTATCTGCCTGCCTGCCTGCCTGCCTGCCTGCCTGCCTGCCTGCCTGCCTGCCTGCCTGCCTGCCTGCCTGCCTGCCTGCCTGCCTATCTACCTACCTATCTATTTCAATCTCTGTGAGAGAAAAAACACAAAGATATCTTCTCCTTTTTTCCCTCTTCCTTCGTCTTTTTTTCTGTTGTTTCTTAATTCTCTTCCTCTTCTGTCTCTTCTTGTTCTACTACTCTTGCTCTTTTCTCTTTCCCTCTTCTCCTCCGTGTTCATTTACATGCACCATGTTCCGTTGCGACAATTTTCACAGAAGTACAAAATGAACCAGTGTTGAAAATCAAGGGGGGGGGGGGGGGGCGATTACGGAAGTCAACCCTTACAACTAGTACGATTTTCCCCCTAGTGTGTGCACGCCCGGTCACCCTCACTGGCTGTGTTCACATGCAATGTTGATGACGCCTTGGTGAGAGGGACAATTGCTCTGCAGGCTCGCTCTCACTCTCTGTCTGTCTGTCTGTCTGTCTGTCTCTCTCTCTTTCTTTTTCCTCTCTCCGTTTTTGTTGGTGGGTATGTTTCTGTGAGTGTGTGAGAGAGACATGAGAAAGCAAGAGAGAATGTGTGTGTGTGTGTGTGTGTGTGTGTGTGTGTGTGTGTGTGTGTGTGTGTGTGTGTGTGTGTGCGCGCGCGCGTGCGTGTGTGCGTGTGTGTGGTTGTGTGTGTTCGTGCGTGCGTGTGTGTGTGTGTATGTATGTGTGTGTGTTCTACTTAGAAGACTTTTAGTGATAGGAAAGACCACATCTGAGACAGAGACAGACAGACAGATAAACAGAAAGATAGACCTACAGAGACAAAGAGAGAGACAGACAGACAGACGGACAGACAGACAGAGAGGGAGGGAGGGAGGGAGGGAGGGAGAGAAAACAGCGACAGAAAGAAACTTAATAACAAACCAATTAATATTGCGAAATGTCGACAACAACAAAAAATATAATCTTCAAAGTTCCAATTTTGCCCAAAGGAGTCATTCAAAGATGAGTGGTATTATCAAAATTAATCTTGTTCTTCAACTTGTTTGTCTATTTTCTTCTACCAGACTTTAGAGCATGTGGTAATATGTAAGTAAAAGAAAATATGAAAATCAATAAAGAAACCAAGGTTTTGGGGGTTTTGTTGTTGTTGTTTTCGATTTTTTTATCTATTATCCAGCGGACCGACAGCTATTTCAAGACATGTTGTGATATGGTTCGTAATATTGTGCTGCATTGTATTGTATTGTGTTGTATTGTATTGTATTGTGCGTACTGTATTGTAGTGTACTGCATTGCGCTGCACTGTGTGGTGTTGTGTGGTAGTGTAGTGTAGTGTAGTGTAGTGTAGTGTAGTGTAGCGTAGTGTAGTGTAGTGTACTGTATAGTGTAGTGTAGTGTAGTGTAGTGTAGTGTAATGCTGTGTAGTGTGGTGTAATGTAGTGTGGCGCAGCGAAGCGTAGCATAGCGTAGCGTAGTGCAGTGTAGTGTAATGCAGTGCAGTGTAGAATAACGTTTTGTGATACAGTGATAACAAATCATTAAAAACAGCTTACACTGCTAACAGTCGAAAGCTCCGAGGGTCGGACTCTGGCGTGGAGATCATCAGGAGAGAATGCGTCGCTGTTTCGGGCTCTTCCTCTCTACAGCTTCAATGACGCACCGAGCCCCCTCACCGATGTGAGGTCTCCCTGCCAGTTCGACTGTATGCCTTTGCCATCAACCGTCAGGATTCGCTCCAGGAGGTACCCTCTCTCTTCAACCAGATCCAATGACTTGCTTTCTCTACGGTCTTCTGTAGAGCTTTTGTCATGGTTTTCATTTTCTTCGGACCAAGTCCAGCCACTTTCATCCACTTTCTGACGCTGTTTGCGATGTAACCTCTGCAGCCGACTTCGACTGGGAAGTGCGTTGCTTTCCATCCCGCCTCCTCGCATTCATCGACAAGAGCCTCGTAGCGATTCTCCTTTCGCTCGTGTGCAGCCCTGATATTGTCTTCGTGGGGCACCGTCAGCTCCACAAGGTGCACCTCTCTCTCTTCCTTGCTCCACACCACCAGGTCTGGCTTCTTGTTGGGATGGGGAAGAATCTCTCGCAGCCTCAAGGTCTGCGGCTACCTCCCACAGACCACCACACTGGCCATCCGTGGCCTCGCTTGCCTTCTTTCCATCAGGAACCTTGCTTCCTTGCGGTACAAACACGATCTTGCCCAGTCCTTGTTTCCGCGGCTTACGAGCGTATTTTCCCTCCTCCACCTGCTCCTTCGCCATCTTGGTAAATACCTTGAGCACTTCATTGTGTCTCCAGGTGTATCTATTCAGGGCCAGGTGGCAGTTTGAGAGGATATGCTTCATGGTTCCTAGTTTGCCGCACCTGCACTTGTCATCTTCCTGGACCTTCCATCTGACTAAGTTCACCGGTGAAGGCAGGAACATCATAGGTAGACACTGGATGAGGTGAACTTCTCGCCTTTCAGCCTCATTCTTTCGCACCTGCCCTGCTGCAGCTGTTCTTCTGTCTCGTTGGGACATCTTCCTAAAAGGTCTGAAGTCGCCGTTGCCAAGTCCCAACCTGCCCGTCTGTGCTGGACCTACAATGTCGCCATGTTCCAACGAAGAGATGATCTCGTCAGCTGCATCCTCCGCATTCCATTTTCTCGCTGTTCTGACTTCTGGCGGGTCGTCGCTGACTTTTTGATCCCTCGACTCCCTCAGCATCATCACAGTCCTGATCTTTCCTGCCTTGTAGATCTCCACGATGGAAGCGAGGGGTAGCTGGAGCGCTCCCTTCTGCCTGTACAGGGCTGATGTGTTGGTTGTGCAAGGCAGCCCCAGCCACTTTCTGATGTAGGTGTTACATGTTTTCTCGATCATCTCAACTCTCGACACGGCGACTTCATACGTTAACAGCGGCCATGCCAGTCGAGGGTAGAGGGCAAACTGTAAACACCATATCTTATACTTTCCTGGCAGTTTTGTTTGGTCAATCGCTTTCAGCCCATCTTTAGCCTGCTTCATGATTTC
Source organism: Monoplex corrugatus (assembly GCA_030674185.1). Taxonomy (NCBI): domain Eukaryota; kingdom Metazoa; phylum Mollusca; class Gastropoda; order Littorinimorpha; family Ranellidae; genus Monoplex; species Monoplex corrugatus. The sequence continues at coordinate 32,941,717 of CM060305.1, read as the reverse complement.
CACACCCCGACTCCTGTCCGACAGGGTTCCTGCATACCACCGTCCCAACTTTCACAGTTGCTCTTTACTGTAGGCATCTGTTCCCTGCGATTGTAAACTTCTGTTGCTCTGTTCCCTTTGTGAATATCAGCTTCTAGATTTCTTGGCTTAACTTCATCCTGGACAAGTGATCAGCTCATTCAGCGATCAAACACCTGCTGTGTCCGTATCTCTTGTCATCAAGGTCACGTCATCCATGAAGCTTTCTTTGTGATCTCACCTTGCTTTCCTCAGTGCATCTGCAGATCTCAGTACATCTCCATCACAGGATGAACCAGATGACAGATATCGTGCATCCGGCTGCGATCCCAATCTCAATCGTGCCACTCATTATGAAGTCTTTGGTCGAGAATCGCATCTGGAAGTTACCGTAGTATTCTTTCATGATGCCTTGCACCTCGTGCGGGATGTAAAAGAAGTCCATTGCTGTCATCAGCAGTTCATGGGGAACGGATCCGTAGGCATTCGCCAGATCCAACCAAACCACACTTAGGCTTCCTTTGGTTTTCTTGGCCTCCTGGATTGCATCCCAGATCGTAAAAGAGTGTTCAATGCATCCTGGGATCCCTGGTATCATCAGCTTTCTGCATGCTCTCATCCACATAGCCATTGCTTTGCAGATATGCCACAGTCCTCTTCGCAAGTATTCCCATGAAGATCTTGCACGCCACATTGATGATGGAGATGGGTCGGAACTGCCCTATAGCGTGGTGCAGTGTAGTGTAATGCAGTGCAGTGTAGAATAACGTTTTGTGATACAGTGATAACAATGATGATTTGAACGATAATTCCATTCTTGATTCGAGAAATGTACATAATGATTATAGTCCGCCCATTATTGATCTGAGAAATGTACATATGATTATAGTCCGCCCATTATTGATCTGAGAAATGTACATAATGATTATAGTCCGCCCATTATTGATCTGAGAAATGTACATAATGATTATAGTCGCCCATTATTGATCTGAGAAATGTACATAATGATTATAGTACGCCCATTATTGATCTGAGAAATGTACATAATGATTATAGTACGCCCATTATTGATCTGAGAAATGTACATAATGATTATAGTCAACCCATTATAATTCATAGCTGTACAATGCCTGAAACCTTAAGACACCTTGGATGCTGTCAGGAACTCCTAGCAATACCCACAAAAGTATGTCTTCGAATAGTGTGACTTTTAATTTCGTGTTATCATCATATTCTTCTCAATTGGTTCCACAGCACGCTTAGACCTAAAACGAATCTTTCAAGACCGAATTATTCCCCACAATGCTATGTTGGGGTTGACAGGCTTTAGACTGAAATCCCTGTTGATGGTCCAATGTGGTTATCGTTACTATACGGTATTTAATGTATGGTTTGTAGGTTGTCTTTCAAACTTCAACGATACATACTTTGCTCAAAGTCAGCACTAGTGCATGCATCGTCTTTACGTTTAGACTAGTGTCACAAATACAGTAAAAGTAAAAAAAAAAAAATAAAAAAAACAAGGACTAAAACAAACACTATTACTGTTCTTCTTAATATTTCAGGTTGACTGTTGTTCTCCAGGACTTTCTTAACACTGTTTAAAACTCAAAATCCTTTATTTACAGTGTTTTACACTCAAAGTCTAAAACATTCTGGTGGTGTCTGGTGGTCCTATTTCTCTCCCTATTTCACGACCTTGACATTACATAATTTTTTTTTTTGCGTAGAAACAAAGATTTTGAAAAAAAAGCTTGCAACTTGAGGTGTAACGCATATGGATTTGTCTCAATGCTATGAATGTTTTTTTTTAACAAACTCCACTAAGACTTTATACTTATTCATACTTGGAAATATGCCACATCATTCTAGTATATGTAGAATCTGTTGGCACTGTATTTCACAGAGCTCAACCTTTACTCCCAGTCCTTTCGTAGTATGTATGAAGCCACAATTCCTTCAATATGGTATAGCGCAAATCAAAACAAATGCATCGCTGTGTCAAAATCTAAATTAATACTTCATTTCTGTCTTTCGTCATATCTGATATCACTCCAGTTCATAGATCATTGGGTCACACAGTTTAAAAATATGTTAGCAAGACTTTGAGGCTGGATGCAGACTATGTCAAAAGGTCGATGGAGGGATGGAGTAAAATAGCACGTATGTCGTCATCCAGTGCCTGTAGTACTCTTACACAAAACTCGTGTGGGCGCCTACTACACTAAAGGAAGGGTTTTAAAGCAGCCGCCAATCCCCTTTCAGGAAGCCACTTAAGACGCACGCGGCTTTAACTTGCCAATAGTTGTGCAGCTGCTCAAACAGATTGATAGATGTTGAAAAACAGATTGATAGGTGTTGAACCACTCCGATCTCTTTCGAATTAATTAAAATGACAGCTTCTACAATCGATGTTATCTCCTGTTTGATATATAACCAACGCTGTTAGGCGCAGAATTTTCAGAAAAAAATACTCTGACAATAAACATCCAAGCCAACCATTTTAGAAACTAGACAAATGTCGTCTTCACTGTGAAATAAATAATTACGTCTTATGCAGCAAACATAACACATTTCTAGCTGTTCACTGGATTCTGTTACTGGGAGATGTAACTTCATGTGGATTGTTTGCTTTTGTGAAAGTATGGACAGTCCAGTTTCTCAAGGTGGTAATGACGTTCGCCGCTGAAATAAAGGGAGCGCATGAAAACGAAAGAGAACGTTGCTAAATGGATGAACCAAGAAATAAGCAAAGCTACTGGCCAAATGGCTCTTGTCGAACGCTTAATAAGGACAACAACGACGACGACAACAACAACAACAATAAAAGATAACGAAAAATGTATTCAGACCACCTGATCTGGCAAATGATGGTGCAGACTGCAATTTTGCATAATTTTCTGTTATATCTACAATATTGCAGTCAGCAGCACCATCACCATCACATCATCATCATCATGTGAACTGCCGCATGGCGTTGGCGATCATAGCCCTCTGTACGAATCTATCCCTTGTCGCTGCAAGTACATCTCCCACCCTGTCTGTCCTCAGCTACTTTGCAAGTCTGTCCAATACTTTTTGCCTGGGCCTACCTGGTGTTCTTTTCTCCCTGGGTCTACCTGGTGCTCTCGTTCCCTCCAGCTTTCTTGTTGTGACTAGGCTATCTGATTTCTCTTGCCTCATAGAATGTCCTATAAATGTTGCTTGTCTTTTCTTAACCTCCTTCATTAATGTTCTTTTTGTGTCTGCCTCCTTCAAGACTGTCTCGTTTGTTTTCTTTGCTGTCCATGGAACTCTTAACATTCTTCTTAGAAGCCACATTTCAGCTGCACCATCGTCAATCATTTTCATTTGATTCTTGAGGTGAAATCAATCTTCAGCAAATCTCTTTCGATATTCCACCAAATTCCAGCTTTAACATTCTCTTACCCCTTCTTATCCTCTCTCTCCTTCTCCTCACAGCAAACACCT
>CM060305.1:32923228-32928228 GCA_030674185.1 Monoplex corrugatus | reverse complement strand
TTGTTTCGACAGAGAGATACTTCCTGATCAGGCTTATACGATGGAGATGATAGTAGCAAGATCTGGCAGTTTGAGAAACAAAGTTGTTCATGGACAGGGTAGAGTCAATGCAGACACCAAGGTTTTTAGCTGAATCAGAAATTGGGACTGATGTGTTACATAATGGGAGAGAAAGAGGAGGCAGCTGGGAAAGTTTCTGACGGGTGCCAATGAGGATAGCTTCTGTCTTGTCGTCATTAAGCTGAAGTCTATTGTGTGTCATCCAGTTCTTAATGTCCGAGTAACACTCAGTGGTGCGAGTCAACAGGCGCTGTATATTATCAGGTGAGTCACTGTCTTGAAGTTGGGTGTCATCAGCATAGAAGTGGTGTTTTATAGAGTGGGAGTTGATGATGGTGGACAGGGGGGAGGTATAAAGAGTGAAAAGAACAGGGCCAAGGACAGATCCTTGTGGAACACCACAGGTCAGGTATGCAGGTTGAGAGTAAGTGCCATTGATGAGAACGGTTTGTTTTCTGTTTGATAGGTATGAAGTGAACCAAGACAGAGCAATGTCAGAGATGCCAAAAGTATGATGAAGTCTAGAAAGGAGAATACCATGATCAATGGTATCAAAGGCTGCAGACAGATCAAGGAGTGTGAGGAGAGAGACTTTGCCAGTATCAGTTGCAAGGAGGAGATTGTTGAGAATGTGTAGTAGGGCAGTTTCAGTGCTATGGCACTGGCGGTAGGCTGACTGGAAAGGATTGAGGAGATTGTTGGCAGACAGGTGAGAGTTCAGCTGGTTGAGGAACCTTCAGGAGTTTTGACAAGAAAGAGAGATTAGAGATAGGCCGGTAATTTTTCAGTTCATTTGGGTCTAAATTGTGTTTCTTGAGGAGAGGGTGAACAATAGCAGACTTGAAAGAATCTGGGACAGTTCCAGTTTGAAAAGAAGTGTTGATGATGTCAGTGATGAATGGAGGAGAGTAGGGAGACAGTTGGAGTAGAGAGAACCTGGAAGAGGATCCAGTTCGCAGGTTTTGAACGACATGGATCTGATTGTGTTGAAAATTTCTTCTTGTGAGACTGGGTAAAAGTAGTGAGAGGTGTGCCAGAGAAGGAAGGGTCAGGTGGGCATGGTTGACAGGGTGTCCTGTCAAGCCTGTCACGAAGAGTTTGTATTTTTGGTGGTGAAATACTTGGAGAATACAGATGGGAGTTCTTCATTTGTATGTTTTGTTGGAGAATAAATCTTTTCGTGTGCCAAGCAGATGATTCATGGTTGTAAAGAGTTCTTTTGAAGAAGAGGCATTCAGGATTTTGGTTTGGAAATAGCTTGTTTTTGCGATGCAATGAGGGTGGATACTTTTGTTTTAGAGGCTTGGAAAAGTTGCCTGTGTACAGTGAGTTTGGAATTGCGCCAGCGGCGCTCTGCTCTGCGGCGGGCACGTTTTGCACAGGCAATCTCATGAGTGAGCCAGGGGGTAGGGGGGCGGTCAGGTAAAAGACAGGTTGTGGCTGGAGCATGAGTGTCCAGAAGATGGTGGAGAGTAGTGTAGAATTCATCGGCAAGGTTATATGACTTTTCAGAAAGGAGACGGGAGGCATCAGATGAAAATGTGGAGAGGTCGATAGATTTGAGATTGCGTCGAGTCACTGTGCGCGTGGTACGGGAAGGAGGAGAAATGTCAAGAGAACAGAGAATTGCAGAGTGGTCAGATGGAAGGGCTGAAGTTAGACGGGTAGAAAGAACTAAGCAGTTGTCAGTAGCTGAATTGTGGTGATCACGAGAAATGATCCAGTCAAGAATGTGACCTTTTTGATGGGTTGGTTCAGAAATGTGTTGAGTCATATTGTGATTGGACAGAGAGTTGATGATATGTCTTGTGTCATAACGGTGAGTGTTGTCATAGTGGACATTGATGTCACCTAGAATGATGAGATTTCCAGGTAAGAGGCAGTAGTGGTCAAGCAGTTGGTCAAAGTCAGAGAGAAACGTGGATGTGGTGAGTTTGTTGGCAGAGCTAGGTAGAGGTCGATAGACACAGGAAAGGTGATGGGGTGAGGGGTGGATTGGAAGGATACTTCAACGTGCTCGAAAGAAGGATGGGAGAAAGGCAGAGACTGCGAGAAAGATAGGCGGGAATGGAGTGAGTCGTTGTAGAGGATGGCGATACCGCCACCTCGAGATGAGCGATGGAAAGAAGCAAGCCTGTAACCACTCGGAGTGAGGCTAGCATGTATAGGTTCATGACCAAGAGGGTTAAGCCATGTCTCTGTAATAAAAGCAATGTCAACGTGCTCGTCTGCGATAAAATCAGCAATGACTTCCCTTTCTCCTATTACTACCTCTACAGTTAAGACTGCCACACCACTACTATATCTTCTTTTCTTCTTTTTTCTTGTTTTCGTATTCTCGTCTATCTCTTCATTTAATTTTTGTTCTTCGTCCCCCCCCCCCCCCCCACCCTCTCCTGTATCTCCTCCGCTTTATCTTCTTTCTTTGCCTATCCTTTTCTTCCTTTCCTTTCTTCTTAGTCAGAAGGAGAATGACAAACAACAATAACAACAACAACAAAACAGGGCGTGGGATTAGTATGAATAAGAAGAACTTTGCATGTGGCCCGCTATAGAGAATTATTTTTTTAACCAATTTGTCACCTGAAGATCAAACGAGAGGCGAAAAAACATACATATCAAATTAACGAAATAAGATAGGTGTCTTTCCCTACGTCTGCTCCTTCTGTTTATCAAATAAGCAGCTGTCTCGTGTACTCTGTTACAGGAACCGGCATAATCGGTCAGCGGATTCGATTAATGCAAAAGATGGCAATGGTCTCGCTTCAGATGTCCACGACGATGGATTCTGCAAGATTTGCCGTGACACTCACACGAAAATCCCCTAGGGCGTTAAGTGTCAGGAAAAGGCCTTATCTATTGTCCATCATGTCAAAGATGTTTTGAAGTTTGAGGTGTTCAGTCTACAGTAGTCTGGAAGCCTTGTTGGGTGCCCAGGTAGTGTACTTGCCTTCTGCTGCGAAAGGGTACTTGACTTTTATCAAAGTTGAGGAAGATAGAGCAACGTGGAAGAGGAGATAGGCACCGCCTTCACAGAGCTGATTCCGAGAAAAATCAGTATCTGTATCACCTCACTCCCTAGTTTAACGTAGGGTTACTGGACAACTCTGAACCTCACACACCATCTTTTCTTCCTGACAACCACCCCCCCCCCCTGCTCCCATTCCTCACAAACGACGAAAACAATTATTTCCACATCCAGTCATGTTAGCCTGTACGAATACAAAAACAAAATATTACATAAATAAACACGCACACACATACAGACAGGCATACACGCACGAATGCGAATCCACACGCACACATACACACACAGATGTACGCACACGCCACACACACACACACACACACACGCACTAAATGACATACACATACATGCAACGCATACACACGCACGCACGCTCACGAACATGCTGCATTTTCACTTCTGCCATACTTCAGTTCAAAACTTTTAGTAATTTGATACAACAATGGTAACAGAAAGAAGAACAGGAAAGCAACACGACAATGTGTAAGTTTTGTTTGGTAAAAGGTCAGTCACAGAAAAGGCAGGAGGCTTTCTTCATTCGTCCTTCTGTCCAGTCGTTTTCCTTTTTTTTTTCTTTCTTTATTTTTTTTTTTTTATTTTTTTTTTTTTATTTTTTTTTTTTTACAACACAACTGTACAAACAAGCAAGCAAAACAATCAAAACAAACACGGCAGAGTTTGGTCGGAGATTATTCAAGACGGATTCGACACATTCGCACGATACAATCTGCGCTCCACCCAACCTGTTATCAGTTACACAGTAGACTCCTTATGCCTGCGCAAAAACGGTATCAAAGTCCTAGAATGAAGGGTGCAGTTTGGAGCTGGGCGGGATCTATGAAAATTAAGCCGACACACCATCGTAAGTTTGGAGCATTCAGATGGGTAGAGAACAGGTCAGTTTGTATATTGTATGCTGAGATTTAAACTGAAGACATAATATTTCGAGTCCTCGGCTCTAATAACACAGGGTTATGTAATCAACAGACATGCTACAAGTACCAATTTCAACAAGCACACTGAACTCAAAATATCAAATAAAGAACAAATCGTTTATTTGTGACCAGTCACACAAAGACAGAAAGAAACACAGAAAGAGAGACAGCAAAAGAGGGAGATGAGGACAGAGCTTGAGAAATATACCAGAGAGAGGGAGGGAGAGGGGGGAGAGAGGAAAGAGAGAGGGAGAAGAGAGAGAGGGGGGAGAAGGGAGGCAAAGAGAGAAGAGAGAGACAGAGACAGAGACAGAGAAGAGAGAGAAGATATTCCATTTCGATTCAGATCATTTCTTCAGGCACAGGCATCGCCCCTAATGAAAGGGCAAGATTAAAAGGGCAACTGTCCATAAAGTCATTTTTTTAGAATGTATCAAAAATTAATAGTAGATCGCAGCTTATTTCATACATCATCATCATCATCAGGTGCCCTGCTGCATGGCGTTGGCGATCATGGATTTCCATCTGTCTCTATCTCTTGTTGCCTCAAGCATCTCTTCCACCCTCTTTGTCCCCAGCCACTCCGCAAGTTCGTCTAGTATCTTCTCCCTGGTGTCTACCTGGTGCTCTCTTTCCCTCCAGCTTTCCCGTTGTGACCAGGTGCCAATTCCCCTTTCCTCATAACATGGCCTGCAAATGTTGCTGTCTTTTCCTAAGCTTCCTTATGAATGATCTTCTTGTGTCTGCCTCCGTCAAGACTGTCTCGTTTGTTTTCTTTGCTGTCCATGGAACTCTCAGCATTCTTCTTAGAAACCACATCTGGCTGCCTCAATCTTGCTCTGGCTTTGCTTGTTGACTGTCCACAGCCTCACAACCGATAACAGTATTTCATAAATGCGATCAAAAACCAACTTGGCCGAAACCGACCTGACAACTTAGAAGATTCCAACAGTATGTAAATACTCTCAAACTGCTAA
>CM060305.1:32915728-32918228 GCA_030674185.1 Monoplex corrugatus | reverse complement strand
AAAAAGTATGTACAAAAAAACAACGGATGAGATGGACGAGCTATACTAGCAGTTTTTCTTTCTTTCTTTCTTTCTTTCTTTTTCTTCCTCTTCTTCTTCTTCTTCTTCTTCCGCTCGTATTTGGTGTGATTGTGACCTTGACTTGAGCCTTTTCATACATTTTTAGACACTTTGTAGCTGTGTCTGAGTCTGACCTTGACCTGAGTCAGATAACATATAAAAGTTATTTCATTCATATTGCAAGGAAACATGTTTTCCAGCAATTCACAATGTCTAGCAACGTAACATGTGCAAAGAAGTTGAGCGTGAGTGTGCGCGCGTGCACACACACACACACACACACACACACACACACACACACACACACCACACACCACACACACACACACACACACACACACACACACACACACACACACACACCACACACACACACACACACACACACACACACACACACACACACACACACACACACACACACACACACACACACACACACACCACACACACACACACACACACACCACACACACACACACACACACACACACACACACACCACACACACACACACCACACCCACACACACACACACACACACACCACACACACACACACACACAACACACACACACAACCACACCACACACACACACACACACCACACACACACACACACACACACACACACACACACACACACACACACACACACACACACACACACACACACACACACACCACACACACACACACACCACACCACACACACACAACACACACACACACACACACACACACAGAGTCCAGTCACATCGTAATATTACATACAGACAATAGTATTCGAGTAACAGCAAGCGGTACTAAGAATCAATCCAAAAGAGATTCATCGTACGTGGAGTGTACCCTTGTCTAACCCCAAACTGGTAACTATCATATCCCATATTGCGTGTCGCTAATCTTCAGACATCGCTCCATCGAGTTCCCTCTCCAGGGTGCTACAAGTACGGTCGGGAGGTATATGAAGACTTGGGCTGCCCAGCAGACAAGATCTCACCAACCTCCTAGTCCCATACACGCTGTGATTAAGCCTGCCAATAACGATTTGGAAGATTTTTTTTTTTTGCTTTAGTCTTCTCAAATCTCTATGGTAGGGAGAAAATAGTGACAGAAATGAGATTTTTGTAAACACTAAACTGCTACCATCCTAACCATACACTGCTGTCTGCCAACATCCAATCAGCTTCTGCCCCCTTGGGGATGCCGGGAGCTCTTTCAGCGTAAATAGTATCCCCACCTTCTGGACATTCTATGCTAGGAATGTCCTCTTTTCTCTCATTCTCTTTGTTTCTTTCTTAACCCTCGCTTTCTGTCATTTCTTACCCTCGCTTCTGTATCATTTCTGCTCTGCTGGTCCATTCACCTCTATGTGTTCGATAAAGTTTTGCATATTTCCTCTTAGGATTGATAGTTGGTTGCATGTATTAGGTGCATTTCTGGTACTAGGGAAATGCGATATGCGGAAGCGATTTCAGAAAATTAAGGCCCGTTTTTTAGATGTTTTTGTGTCCTTAGTTATGTTTAAATTTGTATTCAGGTATGTTTCTAAATCCCCTTGTGATAAATCGGACACACACACGCGCGCACGCACACACTGACACACACACAACCCATACACAAACACACCATACACACACACACACACACTCACACACACACACAGACAACAGACAGACAGACACACACACACACACACACACACACACACACACACACACACACACGGTTTACACACACACACACACTCACACATGCACTCACATACACTGTCTCTCTCTCTCCTCTCTCCACACACACACGCCTACACCCATACACAAACATACTCATATACACATACAAACACATATACACACACACGCGTCGCGCGCGCGCGCGCGCCATCCCCTCAAATGCACACCTGTCTCTGGTTTGTATGAAATAAGTGACCTCTTGAAAGGAAGGCAGATAAAAAAAAAAAAAATAAATTGAAAAAGGAAGCAAAAACAAACAACAAAACAAAACAACAACAAAAAAGAAAAAACAAAACAAAAAAAACAAAAAAAACAGAAAAAAACGAAATGCAACTCAGTCCATATCAGATACCTTGTATGGAAGAATGTCTCTGTTCAAGAATGGGATTAAATGCATGACGCTAAAGGCTTTTTCTGGTTTTTCCTCCTGGGAATGCTATTCTCCCTTGCCAGAACTGCGATATTTTCCCCATGATATCTTATGACCAGTGTGACCCTGTTAGTATTATATGTTTTTCTCTTTAACGCTTGATGATTAACAGGGCCACGTACAGTAGATAGGATCAGCTCCAGTTTGGTTTTGGTTGTAACCCTATTTCAATTCTTGAAGGTTACAGGGATATTGTGCCAAGTCAGCCAGTGACCTGAAAAGGTCTCCACACAGACACACAGACAGACAGACAGACAGACACACACAGATAACACAC
>CM060305.1:32898228-32910728 GCA_030674185.1 Monoplex corrugatus | reverse complement strand
CTTAACAAAAAGCGAATAAAACAAATAAATAAATAATAATAAACGAATAAATCAGTGAATGAATGAATGAACTAACAAACGAACGAACGAACAAATAAACAGATAAATAAATAAAATATTCAATAACATTCAAATGATAAAGGAGATAAAACTCAACTGATTTCAAATAATAATAATAAGTCAGCGAATATTGGCAACAAATGTTCTAATGAAAATGGGTGTTTAGAAACAACAACGTATGTTCTTTCTGTAGGAACGGACAGGATACTTCACAGCATATGTTTTGGGAATGTACCAGTCGCGCAAGCATTTTGGAGACACCTCGGAGCAGGCGTTAAGTGGCGTTTGCTCAAGTATTACATTTTTAACCCTTTGACTCCCTCACCCACCCACTTGCATCCTACATCGTCATCAGTGATCATCATCATCATCATCAAGTACCCTGCCGCATGGCGTTGGCGACCATGGACTTCCAACCATCTCTATCTCCCGTTGCCCCCAGCATCTCCCCCACCCTCCTCATCTCCAGCCACTCTGCAAGTCCGTCCAGCATTCTCTCCCTGGGTCTACCTGGTGCTCTCTTTCCCTCCAGCTTTCCCATTGTTACCAGGTGCTCCAAATCCCCCTTCCTCATAAAATGGACTATAAATGTTGCCTGTCTTTTCCTAATCTTCCTTATGAGTGATCTACTTGTGTCTGCCTCCATCATATGTGAACTTGATGGATGGGTGAAACGTTTGAACGTAGTGGATGAATTGTAAAAGTTGGTCATGATCGAGGGATGTCATGCCAATGCAATCGTCTATGTATCTTTTGTATAATTCAGGTTTGGGTTTCTTGTATTGTTGTAGGATATGTTCCTCCAAATATCCCATGAATAAGCTTATATCCTACAACAATACTACGTTCAAACGTTTCACCCATCCATCAAGTTCACATATGAAATTTCAAACACATCCATAAGCTTCCTGGATATCGAAGTTTCCCTTCAATCTGAACAACTAGTCACTACAGTCCACTACAAACCTACAGATTCACATTCCTACCTGGACTACCAATCATCTCACACTTCCAACACCAGAAACAGCATTCCCTACTCGCAGTTCTTGAGACTACGACGCCTCTGCTCAGACGAAGACAATTTTCAGGACAAAGCAGTTGAAATGACTAGATTTTTCCTGCGCAGACATTACCCACCCGAGGTCATCAATGAAGCCCGGAAAAAAGTCAGCTCTGTCTCTCGGCCAAATGCCCTCCATTCAAAGCCCAAAGCTGTCACAGAGGATCGGCCAGTCCTCAGTCTAGTTTACCACCCGTCCGTGCACCTCATAAAAAGGATCATCTTGTCCAACTGGAACATTTTGCGATCCAGTCCCACTACAGGTGAAACCTTTGACAAGCGCCCTTTGCTCGTCTACAAGAGAGACACCAATCTCCGCGACTTGCTGGTGCATTCGAATCTCAGCAAACCAGTCAGCCAACCTCCAGGAACCTCTCCATGCAACAAACCTAAATGCAAGACTTGTCCTTTCTTGTGCTCAGCCACCACAGTCAAAGGCCCCAAATCTCATATGAGAATTACAAAACATTTCAACTGTCAAACTTATAACATTGTCTACTTGATCAGCTGCTCTAAATGTTCCCAATTGTATATTGGTGAAACTGGACGCACCCTTGACACACGTTTCAAAGAACACTTGGCTGATATCCGTCACCAAAGGGATAAAACTATCCCCAATCACTTCAACCAATCAGACCACTCAATCAATGACATCCGAGTGAAAGGTCTGTGGCTTCTACACAATAACAGCACCATAGACAGGAAAGACAGAGAATCCCACCTCATAAATAAACTTGGAACACGCAAACCACATGGTCTTAACGACAAACCATGAGTAACAAAATTCAGACGTGCCGTTTCATGTCTCTTCCTGTTCCCACGCCTACCAGATTCTTGGCACCGGGCACAATCTACTCCCTTATCTCTTGGCTCTTGCCCTGTGCCTTCTTCAGAACAGGGCTATACCGATATAGCATGGCCACTTCTCAAAATTGCAGAACTTATCTCACTTCCCTTTTGACATCACAGTTGCCTCCCCTCTCCCCTTTTCTTACTACTGCTCATGATGACATGGGCATTCCATCTCTTACCCACTGGACGAGGCGGCAGGGAAGTTTTTAGTCCCGTTTTTATTATCCATTGTTTGGTGTCTGTGATTTGTCTGTGACCGTGCGTTCGCGCTTGACAAAGGCTAGTTGGCCGAAAATTTGCGCTTGTTTTGTTTTGTCTTGTTGGAGAGCGCTTACATTGATTTTCTTGTTCTTCTGGTTTATCATTAGTATTGTTGTTATTATTATTATTATTATTATTATCGATTGTTCAAAAGAAAATGTACTGTGGATACAGCTTGAAATACAGCAACAACATACAGTCTCACTTTCTCAGACTTGGCTGACAATGTAGCATTCCTCCCTAACCCCCTCCCCCCACCTCTTTCTATCGGGAAAGGTGGTGGTGTGGAGAATCAATGGACGGGAGAATAATGCCATGAAAACTTCTCTAATCCCTCTGCCAAAAGACAGGACCCAGATTCGAAAGCAAAAGAGTGTATAAATGAAGAAGAAGGGAAAGTCAAAAAACTAATCCAATTATTCTTTGTTTCGCTGTCTTTACTTCCCTTGCCAAGGTCATGCTGTGTGTGCCACGGTGCAGTTTTAACTAGGTCTGGTGCTTCTTGCATGGGGGGTGGAAAAAGAGAGAGGGTGGTAGGGTAGGATGGGGCAGAGAGAGAAGGAGAGGGAGGGAGAGAGAAAGAGAGAGAGAGACAGACAGACAGACAGACAGACGGACGGACATACAGAGACAGAGAGAGAGAAAGAGAGAAATTGACAGAGCTAGAGGGAGAGAGAGAGAGAAAGAGAGAGAGAAAGAGAGAGAGAGAAATTGACAGAGGGAGAGAGAGAGAGAGAAAGAGAGAGAGAGAGACAGACAGACAGACAGACAGATGGACATACAGCGACAGGGACAGAGAGACAGAGAGAGAGAGAGAGAAATTGACATAGGGAGAGAGAGAGAGAGAGAAAGAGAGAGAGAGTGACAGACAGACAGAAAGAGAGAGAGAGTGACAGACAGACAGACAGAGAGAGAGGGACAGACAGGCAGCAGACAGAGAGAGTCACAGAAAAAGAAAGAAAGACAGAGATAATCAAGACTCAAAGTACTTTAAAGACATTTGCCAACTGCCTCTATCACAACCTAAGAAGGGGGGGGGGGGGGGGCTAGAAATGGGAAGTGAAAGTAAACAAAGATTTTTATTTTATGATCATACATCAACCTGGTGGTATTAATGACCAAACAAACAAACAAACAAACAAACACACATACACACACACACACACACACACACACACACACACACACACACACAGATATATATATATATATATATCCATATGTATATATACGCACACATATATACACGCCCGCTCAAAGGCGAACATAAAGATGGGTAGAGGGGGGGGGGGGGGGGTAGAGTGAGAGAAATAGAGAGACAGACAGAGGAAGAGAGAGGGTGACGGACAGAGAGAGAAAAGAGAAAGAGCGAGAGAGAAAAGAAGAGAGAGAGAGAGAGAAAGAGAGACAAAGAGACAGAGGAGACAGAGACAGAGACAAAGAGATTCACACTCTAAAGGATACGGAATGGAAAACGGAATATAGACCAACAACTGTTAGAGCGATGTAAAACCATACTAGCAAGAAACTCGTGGGAGAGCTGGACCGCAAAAAGGCCCCCAGAGGAGAAGCCCCCGTCAAGCAAGTGTTTCTACGCTACACTCTAAGAGGACCGAGCTGCATCCAATCCATGATTCCTTAATGCACCTCTGCTGTCGCCACAACACCTATGTGCGTCTGAAAACAAGCAGAAGTGAGCCACTAATGGCCCAGATACATAAACCCAGAGAAAAGGTGGACAACAGCTGCACTGCAGAGATACTTTGACAACTGGGGGTGGAAGGGTGGCGACTAATTTGTCCTGTATTCTGTCTGAGACAGGAAGCCATTGAACGGAAATGAGGCAGACGTGTAACGCCTCAACTTTTCTGTGTAATGTGTCAGCTTTTTTTTTTTTTTTTTTTCACTCCGGTCTTTGAGATAGAAAGAGTATATGCAGGTGCATGTCCTCAGCTTCAGGAGAAGAAAAGTACGGTTGTTTGTGATGCATTTACTGTTCTTTGAAATGCAGTCAACTGGCAGTCATTTTCTTTTGTCTTACTGAAGATAATAATAATAGTATAATACTGTTGACAATGATGGAAATAATACTGTTAATAATGATAATGATAATGATAACAATGATGATGATGATGATGATGATGATGATGATGATGATGATGATGATGAGGATGATGATGATGATGATAATAAGAGGAAGAATGACGAAGAAGAAGAATGGTGACGATGATGAAGAAGAAGGATGAAGAAGAAGGATGATGATGATGATCATGATCATGATGATCATGATGATGTGATGATGATCATCATGATGATGATGGTGATGATGATAATGACGTTGATAACAGATGGCTGAAATTTGTACATGGGTGATGTATATAAAAACAGGAAACAGACAAGGAAAAAGAGCAGTACAGTTATTACGACATGCGGGTCAGGTTGGTTCTTTTCTATAGAACCGTAACACAACATCTCAGTTAAATCCTGGCAGCGACATACGACAGTGTTCTGTTCGCTGTCCATCTCAATGTTTCCATCAGGGCTTAAAACAAGAGGAGGAAAAAACCACTGAAACTAGGGGGGTCCGGGGGCATGCTCCCCCGTGAAATTTTTTTTAAAAAACCAAGTGTAAATCTATGCCATTTCGCGCGTTCTGGACATAATTTCAAGATATTTAGTGCATAAAAATGTTGTAAACACATAATTATTACAGGAAGATATATTTGGGAAAAGGGGAGAAGGGGTTAAAAACATAATAATAAAATGAACACTCACCCTTTAACTTGAGTGTTTTACAGGTGTTCAGGGGCCAGAACTTGCGCGCCGTTGCTATGAACGCTTGCAAGCCGATCACGGATGCCTTGCTCCTTTTTTTTTTTTCTTTTTTTTCTTTTTTATTTGACAAACCGAAATCGCGGAATTCCGCGCAGACGCGGAACGTTTTCAGCCCTGTTCCATTATTTCGATGATGTCAGCTTAATGTTTCAAAGGTCTCTCTCTCAACCCCCCCCCCCCCCCCCCCCCCCCCCCCTTACCCCATTTGGAGACCACACCAGCGCATACCAGTCTGTAACAGGCTAAGGGAGTCTACTAGATAATCACGGCATATTTGGATGGAGTGCATATGGAACTGTCCGAGTGAGGTGGATCCTTTAGAACACGAACCAAACGCCAAGACAGGATAAGCGTCTAATATCACTCATAGTGAAAAGACGTTAAATCAAAGAACGAACGAAGACAAGACAAGACTGTGCCAAGCTTATCAGTGTTGTCGGTTGACGAGTTCTTGTGACAGAAGTAAGTTCAAGTTATTGTCATTGTCATTTGTGGTTAAAGCCCAGTAGACTGCGTAGAGCCATATCAGGGCTATAATCGTTTCAAATCATACAACAATTCAACAGGTGAAAAAGGGAAAGAAAATTAAGTACACGTATCAATGCATGCGGGTGCATAATCTAAGGAGATACCCCTGGCGTTGACCACCCCATTCAGTTCATCACACAGGGGATTTAAAAGAAAAAAAAAACAGAATACAAACTGAAACATAACTAAAGACACTAAAACATATAAAAAAGGCCTAAATTATCTAAAATTGCTTCCGCATACCTCATTTCCCCTAAAACCAAAAATGCACTTAACATATATATACCCAACTGTCAATCCTAAGAGAAGTATGTAAGATTTTATCGAACACATACAGGTGAATGAACCAGCAAGGCAGAAATTGATACAAGAAATGACAGAAAGCAAAAGGAACAAGGAACTTTTCTTTAGGAGTGATAATTTGGTACATCGGTAAGAGCATTTTTGGCTGTAGGGAAATGAGATGTGCGCGAGTAATTTTAGTAATTGATTCCATTTCTTACCCACTGGACGAGGCGGCAGGGAAGTTTTTAGTCCCGTTTTTATTATCCATTGTTTGGTGTCTGTGATCTGTCTGTGACCGTGCGTTCGCGCTTGACAAAGGCTAGTTGGCCGAAAATTTGCGCTTGTTTTGTTTTGTCTTGTTGGATACGCGCTTACATTGGTTTTCTTGTTCTTCTGGTTTGAATTTTAGGTAATTCAGGACCATTTTAGTGTATGCTTTAGTGTCCTTAATTAAGTTTAAATTTGTATTCAAGTGGGTTTTTTTAAATCCCTGTGCGATAAATTTGACGGAGTGGTCAACGCCAGGGCATCTCTTTAGATTATGTCCGCAAATGCATTGATATATGTACTTAATTTTTCTTTTCCTTTTTTCCTGTTGGAGTATGGCATATGTTTTGAAACGGTTATAGCCCTGATATGGCTCTTCGCAGTCGGCTGGGCTTTGAACAAAAAAAATATAAATATATATAAAATTATAAGAAGCTGACCTTGCCGCTCGGCTTGACAAAGACCTGTCTTGAGTTGATAAACGCAGTTGTTTGTTTGTTTGTTTGTTTATTTTGTTTGTCTTTCTGGTCCGAGCTGCCTTTCCTTACTAAGAACGGCCTTCAACTTCCATAAAATCTAGGTGTTCACTTTCTTTCAATTCTGTGACTGATCGCGTAAAATGTCTGCCCCGTTTCCTTGTCTGGTGTAATGCACCCCGATCATTAATAATTCCTTCACTGGCTCCCTGTCTTAAGCAGAATGCAGAGAAACAAGAACCAATTTTCTGTGAGTGTCTCCGCGCTGCATCCGTTTCCGTTCTCTGTTGCAAGGTTTTTAAGTCAAGCCATTAGTAATGGTGCCATCTACTCATCCCTGAGGATGTAGATACGGGAATTGTTATAAACACTATCGTGACCATTTCCAGTTTTATATTCTGTTTTACTCTCTCTCTCTCTCTCTCTCTCTCTCTCTCTCTCTCTCTCTCTCTCTCTCCCTCCCCCCCTCACCCATGCGCGCGCGTTCTCGATCGATTACACACATGCGCATGCACGCACGCACGCACGCACACACATACACACACACACACACACACACACACACATACACACATATATACTGTCTTCTTTGTTTATCTAAATGATCTCCACTTGTCTTTTCTTTTTAATATAGGAACAACTCATTATCACCCATTCTCGTGTTTTCACAGATCACAAAAGGAACACCGATTAAAACTCCACAGTGACTTACACATTTGTAACTCTGTTCGCGTTTCCTGGAAATTCGTCTTTCTGATCTGTTCCTGTAAAGATGAAATCAGATTTCAGCATGAACTACGCTTGGACAGTCATCTGTCCTCTATACAATACTGTTCAATATATTGATAAGATTCTTGACAGGCACTTTTAAATAGTTTAAAAACTGAAATATTTTAGTCTCGCTGCATTCTTGACAGGCACTTTTAAATAGTTTAAAAACGAAATATTTTAGTCTCGCTGCATTCTTGACAGGCACTTTTAAATAGTTTAAAAACTGAAATATTTTAGTCTCTCTGCATTCACCCTGGACGTATCAGATCTGTTACAAGAATCTTTCAGTTGACGTTATCGCTGAACTTGACAAGTGCGGTCTTTTCTTGATAACTTCTTGTTGTCGATGTTGTTGTTGTTGTTGTTACTGCTGTAGTTTAGTGATGCCTTCACTCCTCTCCTGTTCACCACTTCAAAATTGTACAAAACACGGCTCAGGAATCTGTTTTACCTCAGGGACAAAAGGCTGATCGATCACGTAACATGTCTGCCTCATCTCCTGTACTAGGTGTAACATGATTCTCTCATTTCCGTCACTGGTTTCTTGCCTCAAGAAGAATACATCACAAATGAAGTTCCAGTTTTATGTGAGTGTCAAGGCGGTGCACCTTAACCTACACACCCCTACCCGTTGTTTCTGTGACCGCGTTTGTATCCACAGACCATTAGTCAGTCTTACCTTCCTCTCGTCTTCAGACGCAGACACGCGTAAATATTCCAAACAACACTACTGCACTTGTTAGCCCTGTCTCCATTTCCGACTGTTGATTCCTAAGAACGGAGCTCTGTCTCTCTCTCTCTCTCTCTCTCTCTCTCTCTCTGTCTCTGTCTGTCTCTCTCTCTCTCTGCACAGCGCCTCTCCTGTGTTCGTAAGCAATAGTGAACCGTATTATGGGAATCCCACGTGACCTCTGATCGTAATGACATGAAAATCACACACACATGGGTTAACAGAGTAGCTGTTGCTCTCTCTCTCTCTCTCTTTCTCTCTCTCTCTCTCTCTCTCTCCACACACACACACACACACACACACACACACACACACACACACACACACACACACACACACACACACTCACACACAATTCTTTTGTCAAAGTTTGGAAGTCGTTCTTGTGCTCGGATGATGCCACACAGTCTAGTTACATTAGGCCAGCCATACGACATATCTTTGATTAAAAGATTCATAAGATGCTTTAAACTTGCATAGTTTCATAGCTCCAATACCATAGCAACATGAACATTGCATTTTGCCCATTCCAGTATGATCCGTTTGGAAAGTATTATTTAATATCGGTGCCCAAAAAGTGGGGGTAATCAATGCATGGGTGAACACTATCCACTGGTCTATTTGTTTATATAACTATGCACATACACTATATAATAATGACGATGGTATTTATAAGGCGTGATATCTTGAATCAAACATCAAATCAAGGCGAGCACTCCCATCAAAAGGCGTGATATCATGAATCAAACATCAAATCAAGGCGAGCACTCCCATCAAAGGCGTGATATCTTGAATCAAACATCAAACCAAGGCGAGCACTCCCATCAAAAGGCGTGATATCATGAATCAAACATCAAACCAAGGCGAGCACTCCCATCAAAAGGCGTGATATCTTGAATCAAACATCAAACCAAGGCGAGCACTCCCATCGAAAGGCGTAATATCATGAATCCAACATCAAACCAAGGCAAACACTCCCATCAAAAGGCGTGATATCTTGAATCCAACATCAAACCAAGGCGAGCACTCCCATCGAAAGGTGTGATATCATGAATCCAACATCAAACCAAGGCTAGCACTCCCATCAAAAGGCGTGATATCTTGAATCCAACATCAAACCAAGGCGAGCACTCCCATCAAAAGGCGTGATATCATGAATCAAACATCAAACCAAGGCGAGCACTCCCATCAAAAGGCGTGATATCTTGAATCAAACATCAAACCAAGGCGAGCACTCCCATCAAAAGGCGTGATATCTTGAATCAAACATCAAACCAAGGCGAGCACTCCCATCAAAAGGCGTGATACCTTGAATCCAACATCAAACCAAGGCGAGCACTCCCATCAAAGGCGTGATATCATGAATCAAACACCAAACCAAGGCGAGCACTCCCATCAGAAGGCGTGATATCTTGAATCAAACATCAAACCAAGGCGAGCACTCCCATCAAAGGCGTGATATCATGAATCAAACACCAAACCAAGGCGAGCACTCCCATCAGAAGGCGTGATATCTTGAATCCAACATCAAACCAAGGCGAGCACTCCCATCAAAGGCGTGATATCATGAATCAAACACCAAACCAAGGCGAGCACTCCCATCAAAAGGCGTGATATCATGAATCAAACATCAAACCAAGGCGAGCACTCCCATGGAAAGGCGTAATATCATGAATCAAACATGAAACCAAGGCAAGCACTCCCATCAAAAGGCGTAATATCATGAATCAAACACCAAACCAAGGCGAGCACTCCCATCAAAAGGCGTGATATCTTGAATCCAACATCAAACCAAGGCGAGCACTCCCATCAAAAGGCGTGATATCTTGAATCCAACATCAAACCAAGGCGAGCATTCCCATCGAAAAGTGTGATATCATGAATCAAACATCAAACCAAGGAAAGCACTCCCATCAAAAGGCGTGATATCTTGAATCCAACATCAAACCAAGGCGAGCACTCCCATCAAAGGCGTGATATCTTGAATCAAACACCAAACCAAGGCGAGCACTCCCATCAAAGGCGTGATATCTTGAATCAAACACCAAACCAAGGCGAGCACTCCCATCATTCATCAAAGCAATTTTCAACAACCACCAAATATGTAGGGCACGGAGCATACGCCGACTGGGAGTTGGAAGACAGTAGGGGAGTGAGGCATGCGGCCCCTGACCTAAGCTGTTATCCTTTCTCTGTCACATACACGCACACACACGCGCGCGCGCGCACGCACAAACACACACAGGCACACACAAACATACACACACGAGCGCGCGTGCGCACACATGCATGCACACACACACACACACACACACACACACACACACACACACACACACACAAACACACAAACACACACACACACACATACACACACACACACACACACACACACACACAAGATGCTGAGTTAGTGTACACTCAAACTTGTTCGACGAATGACCCTTGACCCAAGCTGCCGTCTTCTTTGTCAAACGCATTTTTTCGTCTCTTTCTCGTTTTGTTAGTTTGTTAGTTAGTTAGTATTTAGTAGTTAGTTAGTTAGATAGTTAGTTAGTTAGTTAGATAGTTAGCCAGTTAGTTAGACAGTCAGTCAGTTAGTTTGTTTCTTTGATATGCAGAGAGAGAAAGACAGAAACAGAGAGAATGACAGACACAGACAGACAGACAGAGAGACAGACGCAGAGAAAGAGAGAGAGAGAGGAGAGAGAGAGAGAGAGAGAGAGAGAGAGAGAGAGAGAGAGAGAGAGAAGAGAGAGACAGAGAGAGAGAGTTACTACTGGTTTTATCCACATCGAAAAGTTTCCTATTTATTATCATTTTTTTAAACTGATTTACAACTCCTGACTTAACGCCATACACTCTGAGTAATGCGCTTATAAGACATCTTCAGTTGCTTGCTTTTCATGAGTTCATAATGTTGATGAAATTGAGCTACCTACTGATGGGCGGCAAAACAAAACAGCATGCAAACTGAAATGTACAATGCATAGTATCACAATACACTACAATACGATACAAAATGATGCAATCCAATGCAGTGTAGCAGCATCACTCTATTAGTCCAATACAGGAAACTGAACGTATATTGATCAATGATAATTTATAGTTCCGACAAGGTCAACCAAACATTAAGTTCTTTAACGATAAAATATCAGACATTTCAGTGCTTTCTTGGATATGTCAGAAAACTTTCCTCTAGCATCACGAAATCTGATTTGATAGAGAAATGTCGTGACTACTCCTGCACGTATCTGCCGGTCTGTTGATCTCTGGTTTGTGGACATTACTCCTCTGCACGTGAGATTCGACAGATCTGTGCGACACTCCGTTTGTTTTCTGTACGAGACATACAGCTGCCGTTTCTGTTTCACACAACTGCTAATGGTAAGAAACGCTGAAGCGTATTCTTCTACTAACAAGTGGGTTGTACGCTTTTACAATTGAGTAAAATGCCTCTTTCCCTCCGCCCCCGCCCCCTTCTCACTCTCTCTCTCCCTCCCTCCCTCCCTCTCTCTCTCTCTGAACGCATGGATGCACATATATACGCGTGCATGTATGTACAGACATGCAGAAAACAAACAAAAAAATCTATATAATATTATTTAACAAACAATGTTGGATGGCCGAATCATTGTCAGTGAAACTTAAGACCCCAAGACGTGTGTGCAGTCCTGCTAAATATCGTAATTAATTGATACTTTTTTTTTGGTAACGATATTCTGAAAATTCAAGGTATTATCGCTTCAGCCCAGCCTATTGTTTATATGGATAACCCTTCCAAGCCGTCACTTCTAGTCAAAGCTTCATGCAAGTAGGTAGTGGAAGCTGCTGGGTATGATAAATATGTTAAATGATTGAAGAAAATCACGTCTAATGAAGAAAAAAGATGTTAAATGAGTGAAGGAAACCACGTCAATTGAATCTAACGTATGGGCATGAGTGAAGGAAACCACGTCGATTGAATCTAACGTATGGGCATGAGTGAAGGAAACCACGTCGATTGAATCTAACGTATGGGCATGAGTGAAGGAAACTACGTCCATTGAATCTAACGTATGGGCATGAGTGAAGGAAACCACGTCAATTGAATCTAACGTATGGGCATGAGTGAAGGAAACCACGTCAATTGAATCTAACGTATGGGCATGAGTGAAGGAAACCACGTCAATTGAATCTAACGTATGGGCATGAGTGAAGGAAACCACGTCGATTGAATCTAACGTATGGGCATGAGTGAAGGAAACCACGTCGATTGAATCTAACGTATGGGCATGAGTGAAGGAAACCACGTCGATTGAATCTAACGTATGGGCGTAATCAGGGACATTGGATTTGCATGAATACTAACGAGTTACATTCCCAGCTACCATAA
>CM060305.1:32873228-32885728 GCA_030674185.1 Monoplex corrugatus | reverse complement strand
TTATCAAGACCCATCCAGTTTATCCGACGAGACGGAAATGAAGTTTGCTCAGCTATAAATATCTCCTGAATACAGATTTGTCGCAGATTAAAAATGGCCGAACAGTTGCAGTACTGTCTGGGCTGCTGGGGACGAATTGTACAGAAAGGGTAAATCCTGAAAATGGCATAGAAAAATCGATAAATGGGACAGGGAGGGTTATCAAAATGAACAAATCATTTTAACTGTCCACTTTTTTTGTGCACACACACACACACACACACACACACGCGCGCGCGCGCGCACACACACACTCAACGCACAACACACACACACACACATATATATATATATGTGTGTGTGTGTGTGTGTGTGTGTGTGTGTGTGTGTGTGCGTGTGTGTGTGTGTGTGTGTGCACAGCGCGCGCAGACAGAGAGAGAGAAAGAAAGAGAGAGAGATTACGCACCTGTAAAGTTGGCAAAATGACCAATCACAATCTGACTTCCACAGTTGAGACTAAAACGCTCTTGGGCATTTTATATTAAAATTCAGTTCTGCTCATAGTCTGACGATAATATGCAAGAAAATGATATGTGAACTTACCAGTTTCTTAATGGTTTGTCTCGTATATTCATCCAGTCCATTGACATCAACATAATTCTGAATTTCACGCAAAGTGTAAAGAAAGAAGAGGACGAATGTGAGGAAGATAAGATTAAGAGCAAAGAAGATGTAAGGATAACGGGAAAAAAAGTTTAATGGCAAGGAAACGTAAAATATGGCAGAAAAACAGTTGAACTCAAACGTATACCCATAAATCTATTTTAAAATTTGACACATAAACATGAAAATATGTTCGTCCATGTAAGTTTTGACGTTATCGCTTTTCCGTCCACATATCCTTTCTTATTTCTAGACTTTTTCACTGGCCACAGAATCTTGGATATTTTACATGATGCCATGATGATGCAAGACGATAGGGATAAAATCATGATGCCACAGTCTTTCGTTCTGTATTGAGACTGCGTGGTGGAGCTGCACTGCGAGCTTCATTTCAGAATGTGTCCTGCCGTTTATCAGGCCCGAGAACTACAGACACATTATCAAAAGAACAAATCATTTTAACTGTCCACTTTTTTTCGTGCAACACACACACACACATCGGTCAAAAAGTTTCAGCAACTCCTTCAGTGACATATCTGTCAAGTGGATGAGACTGGACTATGTGGGTCCATTCTTCCGACTAAGGCCATCTCTGGGTAAGAGCACGTTGGGGTCAAGATATCCCACATTAATTTTGACAGAACTGAAGAGATTCTTTTTTTTTTCTTTTTCTTTTTTTTTTTTTTTTTTGAGATCAAATTTTCCCAGTGTTATCTACAGTGCGTGTTTGCTCTGTAGAATGGGGGGAATCTTAGCTCTTTCTTTTAATGTACCTTGGGTGGACACAAATAGTGCATGCGTTATACTATTCATTGCATTCTCTCTCTCTCTCTCTCTCTCTCTCTCTCTCTCTCTCTCTCTCTCTCTCTCTCTCTCTCTCTCTCTCTTTCTGTGTTGGCTCTTTGGCACCGTATTTACAGTGAACTCTTCCCTTTGGTTCCTTTTGTCTCCTTTCCTTTTTCTTTCATGGGCTGCTCTGGGCATCTGATTCTGCATCTGGAGTCTGGGTCCAGCTTTGCTTCTGCGATGGGATGTGTTGGGTCCTTTTTCTGTCCACCTTCTGAGTGTTCTTGATGTTTCTGGTTTATCCTTTTCGAGTACTGTCTGTTGTTTTCGGTGAATTTTGCTTCAGGTGATGTGTGGTCAGTAACTGCATGCTGGTCATTCAAGCTTTCCATACATTCGTTCATTTTTTTTAGGTTAGTATGAACATCATTCGAACTTAGATAAGATTCATTCATTTTCTACTCATTTTCACGACTAGATTCCCGTTATCATCATGTCTCCTTTTATTGTTTTCTTTCTGTTTTTGGTATTGTTTATCAGCATGTGTATTTTGATATGACACGTTGTATAAGAACGTCAGTAATGTAGTCAGAGATGTTGTTACAATATCATACAAACAGTTGCGGCAATCGCCATCATAGCTAAAATATTTACGATATTTACGATACAAGGAATACTGAAAAACAATCATCATCATCATGCGTTCACTCTCTCTCTCTCTCTCTCTCTCTCTCTCTCTCTCTCTCTCTCTCTCTCTCTCTCTCTCCTCTCTCTCTCTCTCTCCTCTCTCTCTCTCTCGAACTGAAGAGATTCGAACTCACAGACTTTCAGTCGTCAGCTCATTGTGCTGACCATTGCACAACGACGACTAATAGTCTCAACCCTTTGAATCCGCATCCTGTCCACCAGCATCCTACATTGTCAAACCAAAAAGTTAAAACCCTTTCACTTCCTCATCATATCCACCAGCTTCCTGCAGGAAGCTCGTGGATAGGGTGAGAGAGTTAAAGGGTTAAGTAAAACTGAAGATAGTCCCAGTTCTTCCCCTTTCCCCTTTCGAATATCCTGTCTCTCTTTTGTGTCATTTCTTCGTGAGAGAGTCAAAGGGTAGGTTCTTGCAGTCGGTGGAAAGGGCGCGGGAGCCAAAGGATTCAGCGAAACTGGAGATCGTCCCAGTTCTTCCCTTTTCCCTTTCTAAATTCTGTGTCTTACGTATTACTTCCTCCTAGAGCTATGATTTGAAAGCTGATTATGTTCATATACGAGTATTCGTGTGCGTTCGTGTGCGTGCGTGCGTGCGTGTGTGTGTGGTGTGTGTGTGTGTGTGTGTGTGTGTGTGTGTGTGTGTGTGTGTGTGTGTGTGTGTATGGTTGAGTACGTGTGAATGTGTGTGTGTGACTGTGTGTGAGTGTGATTATAATGTGCGCGTGTGTGTGTTTGTGCGTATGTGTATATGCGCGCGTGCGTGCACGTGTGTGTGTGTGTGTGTGTGTGTGTGAGTGTGTGCGTGCGTGCGTGTGTGTGTGTGTGTGTGTGTGTGTGTATGTGTGTTGTTTGTCTTGTGTGATTGACAAAGAGAGAGAGAGAGACTGACAGACACACAGATGGACAGAGACAGACAGAGTGAGACAGAGAGAGAGTGAGACAGAGGGAGAGAGACAGACAGACAGACAGACAGACAGAGAAGACAGAGCACCTGTATGTGTGTTTGTGTATGGGATGTGCGTGTGTGTGTACATGAGCCTTTGCGTGTGTGCGCGCGCGCGCGCGCGTGTGTGTGCGTGTACGTGTGCTCTTACTAATTCAAGCAGGTGTGTCAACTAGCGCGTCTGCTTAACCTCACTGCTGGCCCAACTCCAACACGATAACCTAACAGAACATGAACCAAATCATAACGCAGGACAGTAAAAGCTGTTGACAACTCCCAGGAGGACGAACGGGCATGAATATGCAATCACTCCTCCTGATCAATTGATTTATATCTTCCCTCAAACTCGTCCACTTTACCTCTTCTATGCTGATAAGCAACAGTGAACCGCATTACGGTAATGCCACATAGCACGGTGATAGCATGAAAAGCACACACTTGGGGACATTATAAGAGACAACGAGTCTCTCTTTCTTCCAGTCTGTCTGTCTGTACAGTCTCTCTGTCCACCATGTCTCTGTGTGTGTCTGTACGTCTCTCCGTTCACCATGTCTGTGCGTGTCTGTACGTCTCTCTGTCAACCATGTCTGTGTGTGTCAGTACGTCACTCTGCCGACCATGTCTGTACATCTCACTGTCCACCATATCTGTCTGTCTCTACATCTCTCTGTCCACCATGCATGTGTGTGTCTGTACGTCTCTCTGTCCACCATGCATGTGTGTGTCTGTACGTCTCTCTGTCCACCATGCATGTGTGTGTCTGTACGTCTCTCTGTCCACCATGCATGTGTGTGTCTGTACGTCTCTCTGTCCACCATGCATGTGTGTGTCTGTACGTCTCTCTGTCCACCATGCATGTGTGTGTCTGTACGTCTCTCTGTCCACCATGTCTGTGTCTGTCTATACGTCTCTCTGTCCACCATGCATGTGTGTGTCTGTACGTCTCTCTGTCCACCATGCCTGTGTCTGTCTATACGTCTCTCTGTCCACCATGTCTGTGCTTGTCTGTACGTCTCTCTGTCTACCATGCCTGTGTGTGTCAGTACGCCTCTCTGCCCACCATGTCTGTACATCCCACTGTCCACCATATCTGTCTATCTGTACGTCTCTCTGTCCACCATGTCTGTGTGTGTCTGTACGTCTCGCTGTCCACCATATCTGTGTGTGTCTGTTCGTCTCTCTGTCAACCATGTCTGTGTGTGTCAGTACGCCTCTCTGTCCACCATGTCTGTGTGTGTCTGTACGTCTCGCTGTCCACCATATCTGTGTGTGTCTGTACGTCTCTCTGTCAACCATGTCTGTGTGTGTCAGTACGCCTCTCTGTCCACCATGTCTGTGTGTGTCTGTACGTCTCTCTGTCCACCATGTCTGTGTGTGTCAGTACGTCTCTCTGTCCACCATGTCTGTGTGTGTTTGTACGTCTCTCTGTCCACCATGTCTGTGTGTGTAAGTACGTCTCTCTGTCCACCATGTCTGTGTGTGTCTGTACGTCTCTCTGTCCACCATGTCTGTGTCTGTCTGTACGTCTCTCTGTCCACCATGTCTGTCTGTACGTCTCTCTGTCCACCATACCTGTCTGTACGTCTCTCTGTCCACCATGTCTGTGTGTGTCAGTACGTCTCTCTGTCCACCATGCCTGTCTGTACGTCTCTCTGTCCACCATGTCTGTGTGTGTCAGTACGTCTCTCTGTTACCATGTCTCTGTTTGTCAGTACGTCTCCCTGTCCACCATGCCTGTCTGTACGTCTCTCTGTCCACCATGTCTGTGTGTGCCAGTACGTCTCTCTGTCACCATGTCTCTGTGTGTCAGTACGTCTCTCTGTCCACCATGTCTGTCTGTCAGTACGACTTTCTGTGTCCACCATGTCTGTGTGTGTTTGTAAGTCTCTCTGTCCACCATGTTTGTGTGTGTCTGTACGTCTCTCTGTCCACCATATCTGTCTGTCAGTACGTCTCTCTGTGTCCACCATGTCTGTGCGTGTCAGTATGTCTCTCTGTCCACCATGTCTGTGTGTTTGTACGTCTCTCTGTCCATCATGTCTCTGTGTGTCTGTACGTCTCTCTGTCCACCATGTCTGTGTGTGTCAGTACGTCTCTCTGTCCACCATATCTGTGTGTGTCTGTACGTCTCTCTGTCAACCATGTCTGTTGTTTGTACGTCTCTGTGTCCACCATGTCCTGTGTGTTTGTACGTCTCTCTGTCCACCATGTCTGTGTGTTCTTACGTCTCTCTGTCCACCATGTCTGTGTGTGTAGTACGTCTCTGTGTCCACCATCTCTGTGTGTGTCAGTACGTCTCTGTGTCCACCATGTCTGTGTGTGTCAGTACGTCTCTCTGTCCACCATGTATTTGTGTGTCAGTACGTCTCTTGTCCACCATATCTGTGCTGTGTCAGTACGTCTCTCTGTCCACCATGCCTGTGTGTCAGTACGTCTCTGTGTCCACCATGTCTGTGTGTGTCAGTACGTCTCTTGTGTCCACCATGTCGTGTGTGTCAGTACCTCTCTGTCCACCATGTCTTTTGTGTCAGTACGTCTCTGTGTCCACCATGTCTGTGTGTTTGTACGTCTCTGTGTCCACCATGTCTGTGTGTGTCAGTACGTCTCTGTGTCCACCATGTCTGTTGTGTTCAGTACGTCTCTGTGTCCACCATGTCTGTGTGTTTGTACGTCTCTGTGTCCACCATGTCTGTGGTGTCAGTACGTCTCTGTGTCCACCATGTCTGTGTGTGTCGAAACGTCTCTTGTCCACCATGTCTTGTGTGTCAGTACATCTCTGTGTCCACCATGTCTGTGTGTGTCATGTACTCTCTCTGTCCACCATGTCTGTGTGTGTCTGTACGTCTCTGTGTCCACCATGTCTGTGTGTGTCTGTACGTCTCTGTTCCACCATGTCTGTGTTTTGTACGTCTCTGTGTCCACATGTCTGTGTGTGTTGTACGTCTCTCTGTCCACCATGTCTGTGTGTGTCTGTACGTCTCTCTGTCCACCATGTCTGTGTGTGTCTGTACGTCTCTCTTTGTCCACCATGTCTGTGTTTGTACGTCTCTGTGTCCACATGTCTGTGTGTGTCAGTACGTCTCTCTGTCCACCATATATGTCTGTCTGTACGTCTCTCTGTCCACCGTGTCTGTGTGTGTCAGTACGTCTCTCTCCACCATTATGGTCTGTACGTCTCTGTGTCCACCATGTCTGTGTGTTTGTACGTCTCTCTGTCCACAATGTCTGTATCTGTCTGTACGTCTCTGTGTCCACCATGTCTGCGTCTGTCTTTACGTCTCTGTGTCCACCATGTCTGTGTCTGTCTGTACGTCTCTGTGTCCACCATGTCTGTGTGTGTTTGTACGTCTCTCTGTCCACCATTTCTGTGTGTGTCAGTACATCTGTGTGTCCGTCATTTCTGTCTGTCTGTACGTCTCTGTGTCCACCATGTCTGTGTGTGTCAGTACGTCTCTGTGTCCACCATATCTGTGTGTGTCAGTACGTCTCTCTGTCCACCATGTCTGTGTGTGTCAGTACGTCTCTGTGTCCACCATGTCTGTGTGTGACAGTACGTCTCTGTGTCCACCATGTCTTTGTGAGTCAGTACGTCTCTGTGTCCACCATGTCTGTGTGTGTCAGTACGTCTCTGTGTCCACCATGTCTGTGTGTGTAAGTACATCTCTGTGTCCACCATGTCTTTGTCTGTCTGTACGTCTCTGTGTGTGTCAGTACGTCTCTGTGTCCACCATCTCTGTGTGTCAGTACGTCTCTCTGTCCACCATGTCTGTGTCAGTCTGTACGTTTCTGTGTCCACCATGTCTGTGTGTGTCAGTACGTCTCTCTGTCCACCATGTCTATGTGTGTCAGTACGTCTCTCTGTCCACCATGTCTGTGTGTGTCAGTACGTCTCTGTGTCCAACATGTCGTGTGTGTTTGTACGTCTGTGTCCACCATATCTGTGTGTGTTTGTACGTTTCTGTGTCCACCATGTCTGTGTGTTTGTACGTCTCTGTGTCCACCATGTCTGTGTGTTTGTACGTCTCTGTGTCCACCATGTCTGTGTGTGTTTGTACGTCTCTCTGTCCACCATGTCTGTGTGTGTCTGTACGTCTATCTGTCCACCATGTCTGTGTGTTTGTACGTCTCTGTTTCCACCATGTCTGTGTGTTTGTACGTCTGTGTCCACCATATCTGTGTGTGTTTGTACGTCTCTGTGTCCACCATGTCTGTGTGTTTGTATGTCTCTGTGTCCACCATGTCTGTGTGTTTGTACGTCTCTGTGTCCACCATGTCTGTGTGTTTGTATGTCTCTGTGTCCACCATGTCTGTGTGTTTGTACGTCTCTGTGTATACCATGTCTGTGTGTGTGTACGTCTCTGTGTCCACCATGTCTGTGTGTGTCAGTACGTCTCACTGTCCACCATATATGTCTGTCTGTACGTCTCTCTGTCCACCACGTCTGTGTGTGTCAGTACGTCTCTCTTTCCACCATATATGTCTGTCTGTACGTCTCTCTGTCCACCATGTCTGTGTTTGTACGTCTCTCTGTCCACCATGTCTGTGTTTTTGTACGTCTCTGTGTCCACCATGTCTGTGTGTGTTTGTACGTCTCTGTGTCCACCATGTCTGTGTGTGTCAGTACGTCTCTGTGTCCACCATGTCTGTGTGTGTCAGTACGTCTCTCTGTCCACCATGTCTGTGTGTTTGTACGTCTCTGTGTCCACCATGTCTGTGTGTGTTTGTACGTCTCTGTGTCCAGCATGTCTGTGTGTTTGTACGTCTCTGTCAGCAAAGTCTGTGTGTGTCAGTACGTCTCTCTGTCCACTATGTCTGTGTGTGTAAGTACGTCTCTGTGTCCACCATGTCTTTGTGTTCTGTACGTCTCTCTGTCCACCATGTCTGTATGTGTCAGTACGTCTCTCTGTCCACCATGTCTGTGTGTGTCAGTACGTCTCTCTGTCCACCATGTCTGTGTGTGTAAGTACGTCTCTCTGTCCACCATGTCTGTGTGTGTAAGTACGTCTCTGTGTCCACCATGTCTGAGTGTGTCTGTACGTCTCTCTGTCCACCATGTCTGTGTGTGTCAGTACGTCTCTGTGTCCACCATGTCTGTGTGTGTAAGTACGTCTCTGTGTCCACCATGTCTGTGTGTGTCTGTACGTCTCTCTGTCCACCATGTCTGTGTGTGTAAGTACGTCTCTCTGTCCACCATGTCTGTGTGTGTCAGTACGTCTCTCTGTCCCCCATGTCTGTGTGTGTCAGTACGTCTCTGTGTCCACCATGTCTGTGTGTGTAAGTACTTCTCTCTGTCCACCATGTCTGTGTATTTCAGTACTTCTCTTTGTCCACCATGTCTGTGTGTGTCAGTACGTCTCTGTGTCCACCATGTCTGTGTGTCAGTACGTCTCTCTGTCCACCATGTCTGTGTGTGTCAGTACGTCTCTCTGTCCACCATGTCTGTGTGTGTTTGTACGTCTCTGTGTCCACCATGTCTTGTGTGTTTGTACGTCTCTGTGTCCACCATGTCTGTGTGTGTTTGTACGTCTCTGTGTCCACCATGTCTGTGTGTGTTTGTACGTCTCTGTGTCCACCATGCCTGTGTGTGTCAGTACGTCTCTCTGTCCACCATGTCTGTGTGTTTGTACGTCTCTGTGTCCACCATGTCTGTGTGTTTGTACGTCTCTGTGTCCACCATGTCTGTGTGTGTTTGTACGTCTCTGTGTCCACCATGTCTGTGTGTGTTTGTACTTCTCTGTGTCCACCATGCCTGTGTGTGTCAGTACGTCTCTCTGTCCACCATGTCTGTGTGTTTGTACGTCTCTCTGTCCACCATGTCTGTGTGTGTCAGTACGTTTCTCTGTCCACCATGTCTGTGTGTTGTTACGTCTCTCTGTCCACCATGTCTGTGTGTGTTTGTACGTCTCTCTGTCCACCATGTCTGTGTGTGTTTGTACGTCTCTCTGTCCACCATGTCTGTGTGTGTTTGTACGTCTCTGTGTCCACCATGCCTGTGTGTCAGTACGTCTCTCTGTCCACCATATATGTCTGTCTGTACGTCTCTCTGTCCACCATGTCTGTGTGTTTGTACGTCTCTCTGTCCACCATGTCTGTGTGTGTCAGTACGTCTCTGTGTCCACCATGTCTGTGTGTCTGTACGTATCTCTGTCCACATATATGTCTGTCTGTACGTCTCTGTGTCCACCATGTATGTGTGTGTCAGTACGTCTCTCTGTCCACCATGTCTGTGTGTGTTTGTACGTCTCACTGTCCACCATGTCTATCTGTCTGTACGTCTCTCTGTCCACCATGTCTGTGTTTTGTACGTCTCTCTGTCCACCATGTCTGTGTGGGTCAGTACGTCTCTGTGTCCACCATGTCTGTCTGTCTATACGTCTCTCTGTCCACTATGTCTGTGTGTTTATACGTCTCTCTGTCCACCATGCCTGCCTGTACGTTTCTCTGTCAACCCTGTCTGTCTGTCTATACGTCTCTCTGTCCAGTGTTCCAGTTTGCACGCATGCCAAAACGTGTGTTTAAGAGTGCGTGTGTGGGTTTATGTCTGCCTGTGTCTTTGCATGCACACATATGTATATAATGTGAGGCTACGCATGCAAGATGTGAAATTGTATCATTTACATGCTTCCTTCTTTCACCAGATCTCAGAAAACGTAGCATGGTCCATTCTAGCATTTTTAGGTTTATCCTCATTGCTTATGTATCGGTGTATTTGTTTTGGAGACCGGGTATGATGCATACACAATCAAAAACCAATACGTAAAAACAGGTCAATGAAAAACAGAGAGAGAGTGAGGGACAGAGAGAGAGAGAGGAAGAGAGCGAGGAAGAGAGAGAGCAAGAGAGAGAAACAATGGAAGAGACAGAAGGAGAGACAGCGAGAGAGAGAGAGGAAAAGAGACAGAAACAGACAGGCAGACAGAGACAGAGAGAGGAGAGGAGAAGAAGAAGAAGAAAAAGAGGATGAAGAAGAAGAATAAGAAGGGGAAAGAGAGACAGAGAGGAGGGAGACAGAGAGAGAGAGAAAAGGAAGAATGAGATAGAGAAACCGAGCCAGAAAGAGGAGAGGAGAAGAGAAGAGAGGGAGGGAGAGACAGAGAGAGAGAGAGAGAGAGAGAGAGAGAGAGAGAGAGAGAGAAATACAGAAAGAGACAGGAGAGAAAGAAAGAAAAAAGAAAGGAAGAAGGAAAGAAAGAAAGAAAGAAAGAAAGAAAGAAAGAAAGACACAGGCAAACAGACCGAAACACAGAAAGGGAGATACAGAGATACCGAGAGAAGAAAACACTGAGACAGGAAAGAAAGCGATAGCGAGAGAAGGACAGAGATAAAGACAGTGACGGTGAGATAGACAGACAGAGACAGACAGACAGACACAGACACACAGACAGACATACAAACAACGTGAAGATTATCAATCATGGTAAATGTGGTTAGTTAGAGTGCGGGTTCGGCAATGCCTTTATCTATGACAAGATACTGAATAAACTATTTCATAGCTCTGGGTGCCCCCTCACCAAGACCAGGATGATATGATCATCATCCACTAAGCCGGTACTACTTCTCATGATGCTCTTCTGTTATCGTCATCCCTGAGGCGTCTGTTTATTGTACTATGTCCATAAAAATTAATGCTATCTCCCCTCAATCAGCTGAAAGGTTTGATTAATCAAGAAGGGAGAGATCCTTTAAATGCGGTATTTTGTAGTAAGCACTCTCTCTGTCTGTATATGTATATCCGTCTGTCCGCCTCCCCTTCTGTCCTCTGTTTGTCTGTTTGTCTGTCTGTCTGTCTGTCTGTCTGTCTCTCTCTCTCTCCCTCCCTGTGTCTTTTTTTCTGTCATTTTCTCTTCTCTCCACCTTCCCCGCTCTCTCTCTCTCTCTCTCTCCCCTCCCTCTCTCTCTGGCCTTGGCAGGTCAGTTGAGCATCGGGCTCGCATGCCAATGCTAGTAGGTTTCCTTTGAACTGTAACGTGCTTTACTAAACTGGCCTCAAAATGACTGTACACCTTTTCACATAACTGCTGTTCTCCTGTTGTCAGTATACATTAGATTATGAAACCAAGCGTCATGATTATCATCCCCGTGATCCTCATCGTGATAGCATTGTGAAACAGTATCCAGTATTCTGTGACCATCACACTGGCATTGGGACCCCCCTCCCCCCCCCCCCCCTGGGCCTCCCCCCCCCCCCCCCCAGCCTCCCACTATAATTCCAATGCTAGAAGGACAGAGAAAACGACACAGATCCATAATCTCTCTCTCTCTCTCTGTCTGTCTCTCTCCCTCCCTCACCCCTCTCTCTCTCTCTGTCTCTCAGATCCACGCTCTCTTTCTGTCTATATCTCTCTGTCTGTCTGTCTGTCTCTCTCTTTCAGATCCATGCTCTCTCTCTTTCTCTCTCTCTCTCTCTCCCTCCCTCACCTCTCCGTCTCTCTCTGTCTCTCTCCCTCCCTCACCTCTCTGTCTCTCTCTGTCTCTCAGATCCACGCTATCTTTCTGTCTGTATCTCTCTGTCTGTCTGTCTGTCTCTCTCTCTTTCAGATCCATGCTATCTCTCTCTCTCTCCCTCACCTCTCTCTCTTTGTCTCTCAGATCCACGCTCTCTTTCTATCTGTATCTCTCTGTCTGTCTGTATCTCTCTGTCTGTCTTTCTCTCTCTCTTTCAGATCCATGCTCTCTCTCTCTCCCTCTCTCTCTCTCTCTCTCTCGTTCTCTCTCTCTCTTTCTACTTGTGCTTTCCCTAGAAATAGATTAAACATGCAATGGTCTGATTTTCTGGCCAGACCGGAGATTAAGAACAAATCTACGTGGATTTGGCTGCATTATCGCACGGCGCCACTTCCAAAAACTTGTTAGTAAAGTTTCCAAACTCGATAAAATAGCAGTCGTTTTTTTAATCAAAGAGAAGATGTTCATGCACATCTGTGGATAAACACCATGAAGAAACACCAAACTATAAGGTAGTTTCTGTTGTCTTCAATACCTGTCTGTCAATATGTAACAGTTTTCCCTTAAAACAGGTGAAAATAGAGAATATGACCAGAAAAGAAACACGCCCTTCATCAACACATATCAATTTATTCCTGGAGATACCCATATAGATTCTCATTTTGTTTAGTTCTTGGAGGAAAACTGAAAACCCAGCATACAATGTAAAAGTGATCTCACTCTCTTAAGAGTTTATATGCAGTTATGTGTTGTGTAAACCCTTTGATTCATTCACCATATCCACCAGATATAAACCCTTTATCCTTTCACAATGTACTATCTTTTCCAATCCACCAATGTCTTAGAAGTTAGTGAACAGGATGAACGAGTGAAACCACTATCTTATCATACCACCAGCTTCTATGGGTTGAGAGAGTGAAAGGGTGACTGTTTTTGATGCTATCACGGCTGGCAATGAACGAAATTGGTGAATGGATTG
>CM060305.1:32863228-32868228 GCA_030674185.1 Monoplex corrugatus | reverse complement strand
GCAAGTCTGTTAGTATATCAACATCTGGAAACTGAAAGATTGTAAGTCTGTTAGTATATCAACATCTGGAAACTGAAATGAATTACAAGTCTGTTAGTATATCAACATCTGGAAACTGAAATGAATTACAAGTCTGTTAGTATATCAACATCTGGAAACTGAAATGAATTACAAGTCTGTTAGTATATCAACATCTGGAAACTGAAATGAATTACAAGTCTGTTAGTATATCAACATCTGGAAACTGAAATGAATTACAAGTCTGTTAGTATATCAACATCTGGAAACTGAAATGAATTGTAAGTATGTTAGTATATCAACACCTGGAAACTGAAATGAATTACAAGTCTGTCAGTATATCAACACCTGGAAACTGAAATGAATTACAAGTCTGTTAGTATATCAACATCTGGAAACTGAAAGGTAATGCAAGTCTGTTAGTATATCAACATCTGGAAATTGAAAGGTAATGCAAGTCTGTTAGTATATCAACATCTGGAAACTGAAAGGTAATGCAAGTCTGTTAGTATATCAACATCTGGAAACTGAAATGAATTGTAAGTCTGTTAGTATATCAACACATGGAAACTGAAATGAATTGTAAGTCTGTTAGTATATCAACATCTGGAAACTGAAATGAATTGTAAGTCTGTTAGTATATCAACATCTGGAAACTGAAAGGAGTTGTAAGTCTGTTAGTATATCAACACCTGGAAACTGAAAGGAGTTGTAAGTCTGTCAGTATATCAACATCTGGAAACTGAAAGGAGTTGTAAGTCTGTCAGTATATCAACATCTGGAAACTGAAAGGAGTTGCAAGTCTGTTAGTATATCAACATCTGGAAACTGAAAGGAGTTGTAAGTCTGTTAGTATATCAACATCTGGAAACTGAAAGGAGTTGCAAGTCTGTTAGTATATCAACATCTGGAATCTGAAATGAATTGTAAGTCTGTTAGTATATCAACATCTGGAAACTGAAATGAATTGTAAGTCTGTTAGTATATCAACATCTGGAAACTGAAAGGTAATGCAAGTCTGTCAGTATATCAACATCTGGAAACTGAAATGAATTGTAAGTCTGTCAGTATATCAACACCTGGAAACTGAAAGGAGTTGCAAGTCTGTTAGTATATCAACATCTGGAAACTGAAAGGAGTTGTAAGTCTGTCAGTATATCAACATCTGGAAACTGAAAGGAGTTGCAAGTCTGTTAGTATATCAACATCTGGAAACTGAAAGGAGTTGTAAGTCTGTTAGTATATCAACATCTGGAAACTGAAATGAATTACAAGTCTGTTAGTATATCAACATCTGGAAACTGAAATGAATTACAAGTCTGTTAGTATATCAACATCTGGAAACTGAAATGAATTACAAGTCTGTTAGTATATCAACATCTGGAAACTGAAATGAATTACAAGTCTGTTAGTATATCAACATCTGGAAACTGAAATGAATTACAAGTCTGTTAGTATATCAACATCTGGAAACTGAAATGAATTGTAAGTATGTTAGTATATCAACACCTGGAAACTGAAATGAATTACAAGTCTGTCAGTATATCAACACCTGGAAACTGAAATGAATTACAAGTCTGTTAGTATATCAACATCTGGAAACTGAAAGGTAATGCAAGTCTGTTAGTATATCAACATCTGGAAATTGAAAGGTAATGCAAGTCTGTTAGTATATCAACATCTGGAAACTGAAAGGTAATGCAAGTCTGTTAGTATATCAACATCTGGAAACTGAAATGAATTGTAAGTCTCTTAGTATATCAACACATGGAAACTGAAATGAATTGTAAGTCTGTTAGTATATCAACACCTGGAAACTGAAATGAATTGTAAGTCTGTCAGTATATCAACACCTGGAAACTGAAATGAATTGCAAGTCTGTTAGTATATCAACACCTGGAAACTGAAAGGTATTGCAAATTTGTTAGAATATCAATATCTTCTTTATCGGGATTTTTCGTTTTTGTGTTTTGATTTCTTTGTTTGGCTGGTGGGCTGGTTGGTTGGTTGGGTTGTGTTGTGCTTGTTTTGACTGCGTATTAGTTTTTTGTTTGTTCGTTAAATACATCATCAGCATTATCATTAATTTCTTTTTCCGTGGGGAAAAATAAAATGACACGCTGTCATACAATACCATACAATATGGCAAATAATTGGGGGGGGGGGGGGGGAGGTCACAAACAATTTCTTTTTTCAGGTCCATTTTCTGCATTGCCTCAGGCTTCAGTGTTAATGATCCCATGGCGTTCATTTCATCTCTACAATTCACCACCAACTCGAGATTCATTCTGTCAACATCCCAGTCTCAAGAAATCCATGGGAGTCATGCGATGTCAAGTCGCCATGGGGCTACCTACCAGAAGAGATTCACTGTTATTGTTATTGTTGTTTAAAACCCAGCCGATTGCGTAGAATCATATCAGGACTATAACC
The DNA here is from genome assembly GCA_030674185.1 of Monoplex corrugatus. Lineage (NCBI taxonomy): Eukaryota > Metazoa > Mollusca > Gastropoda > Littorinimorpha > Ranellidae > Monoplex > Monoplex corrugatus. The sequence goes on along the minus strand of CM060305.1, from coordinate 32,865,777 downwards.
GTTTCAATACATACACAATACAGGGAAAAAAAAAAAAAAACGGAAAAGAAAAGTAAGTACACACATCAATATATGCGCACACATAATCTAAGGAAATACCCCTGGCAATGACTACTCCGTCCAATTAATCGCACAAGGGATTTAAAAAAATATACCTGATAACATATCTAAACATAACTGTGGACACTAAAACATAAAAAGAGGCCTAAATCATCTTAAATTGCTTCCGCGTATCACATTTCCTTACAGCCAATAACGCACTTAATAATACATATACCCAACCATCAATCCTACGAGAAAGTACAGGTGAATGGACCAGCAAGGCAGAAAATGACAGGAAGAAATGACAGAAAGCAATTTTGAACAAGACAGAAACAAAGACAGGAACAGAAAAGAAGAAGCTTCTAGCACACAATTTCCAGAAGGCGGGGATACTACTTTTACCGAGAGAACCTCCAGCATACCCACAGTGGGGTGGGGTGGGGGGTGGGGGGCGGGGATTCTGCACCTCTACTAGGTCTTTTCGGCGAGTTCAACAGTGCCGGTTTTGATCTAAAATGACTTAGACGCTACCGACCAAGTCCCCTACCAAGGACAGTTATCGCTTTGTCACGGAGCCGGACCAGATGAGCGAGTTATCAGTAAGGAGTCCGCCACTCCCTCCTTCCAGTAACAGATCCCCACGAACTACTACCATCAACCCTACCTTCCCTCCAAGCCGACTTCATCCAATGCATGGAGAGACGAAAGATCAAACCGAAAGTGAGGTCATTATGACATCAGGGCATGGAGGACCACTCAACGTGAGCGTTTTTCACGATGCTATCATGGCTTCATAACAGTGACGACGACGACGACGACGACGATGATGACAGGGCTTAAAATAGGAGGAGGGAAAAAAACACACTGAAACTAGGGGGGTACCCCGGGAATTTTTTTTTTAAAAACCAAGTGTAAATCTACGCTATTTCGCGCTTTCTGGACATAATTTCAAGAGATATTTAGTGCATAAAAATTGCTGTAAACACATAATTATTACAGGAAAATATATTTGGGAAAAGGGGAGAAGGGGTTAAAAACATAATAATAAAATGAACACTCACCCTTTAACCTGAGTGTTTTTAATTAAAGAGTCGTCAAAAGTCTGACCTGCTTGAACAATGTCTGCGCGCCCCGCCATTTTTTTTTTTCCAAGAAGTCCGACCGGAAACTTCTGCCAAGAAAAATCAAGGGCCATAACTTGCGCGCCGTTGCTATGAACGCTTGCAAGCCGATCACGGATGCCTTGCTCCTTTCGGTTTTTTTTTTTTTTTTTTTTTTTTTTTTTTTTTTTACAAACCGAAATCGCGGAATTCCGCCCAGACGCGGAACATTTTAAGCCCTGTGATGATGATGATGATGATGATGATGATGATGATCGAGACTGGACGACAAGGCCGCACTCTACGCTTACTTTCACACGACATCTTAACGTAAACCAGACCAGAAAGATACAGACACGTGTAGTGTAGTAGGTAAAGGTAATTTGTGCAACATCCCGAATGACGCATCCGTGACGTTCTAAGGCTCGACTGTGCATGTGAGGTCCTAGTCTTCCCGAAGTACCACAGCACCCTCAAGTCTGATTAAAGAGCCGGACGAGGACGTAAAACTGCCACAATAAATTTTGGACTGATGGCGGTTCAAACTCACGACATTTTAGTCAGTAGTCCATGGCAGCGACTGATGGCTGGGTCCGAATGAATCAGGCAACGCATGGACACTCGCCCCCCCCCCCCCCCTTTGCCTGAGTGGCGTTAGGAGCATGGGGAGATGGGGGGGGGGGTTGCCCGGAGAGTGACGAGGCATTGGTGGTCTGGGTCCCATCGACATCCTTGTGGTGTTTCTTGTTAACTTCACATGAAACCACCACCCCCCACCCCAAATTTGTCCTCCTTTCTTTTTTTTCATCCCTGTATCTACTTCAACTTGAAAAATCAGAAAAAAAAAGGATAAGAAAAAGATATCTTGACAGGATGAAGTTGACTTTTTTTGTGTGCTGTATTCCAAGGTAAGGGACGTAACCTTATTCTGAAAAAAAACAAACCCCATAGCGTTTGACTATACGATAAACCCTGTATTCAGACTGACAATAGCAAGGACAGTGACGGGATTAGTACGACGAAAGTCCACTGAAACTACCAAACGAGGGGTTGATTTTCGGAATAAAGTCTTTTTCATACAGAGAGAGAGAAGAGAGAGAGAGAGAGAGAGAGAGAGAGTGTGTGTGTGTGTGTGTGTGTGGAGAGAGAGAGAGAGAGAGAGAGTGTGTGTGTGTGTGTGTGTGTGTGTGTGTGTGTGTGTGTGAGAGAGAGAGAGAGAGAGAGTGAGGACAAAGAGAGACAGAGACAGAGACAGAGAGACAGAGACAGAAACAGAGACAGACAGAGAGACAAAGAGAAACAGAGAGATGCAGAGAGAAAAACACTTTCGATTTTTCATCTGTTGGGAAGTAACTGCTCAACTGTGCGAATCTCTGGGGTCTGAGATGAACTGTTGAGTACCTTGAT
>CM060305.1:32856722-32863128 GCA_030674185.1 Monoplex corrugatus | reverse complement strand
GTCCACCATGTCTGTTGTGTTTGTACGTCTCTGTGTCCACCATGTCTGTGTGTTTTGTACGTCTCTGTGTCCACCATGTCTGTGCGTGTCAGTAGTCTCTTCTCCAACCATGTCTGTGTGTTTGTACGTCCTCTGTCCACCATGTCTCTGTGTGTCTGTACGTCTCTCTGTCCACCATGTCTGTGTGTGTCAGTACGTCTCTCTGTCCACCATGTCTGTGTGTGTCAGTACGTCTCTGTGTCCACCATGTCTGTGTGTTTGTACGTCTCTTGTCCACCATGTCTCTGTGTGTTGTACGTCTCTCTGTCCACCATGTCTGTGTGTGTCAGTACGTCTCTGTCCACCATGTCTGTGTGTGTCAGTACGTCTTCTGTCCACCATGTCTGTGTTTGTCAGTACGTCTCTGTGTCCATCATGTCTGTGTGTTTGTACGTCTCTCTGTCCACCATGTCTGTGTGTTTGTACGTCTCTGTGTCACCATGTCTGTGTGTGTTGTACGTCTCTGTTCCACCATTCTGGTTTGTACGTCTCTGTGTCCACCATGTCTGTGTGTGTCAGTACGTCTCTGTATCCACCTATGTCTGTGTGTATCGTACGTCTCTGTGTCCCCATGTTGTGTTGTTTGTACGTCTCTCTGTCCACCATGTCTGTGTGTGTCAGTACGTCTCTGTGTCCACCATGTCTGTGTGTTTGTACGTCTCTCTGTCCACCATGTCTGTGTGTTTGCACGTTCTCTGTCCACCATGTTTGTGTGTGTTTGTACGTCTCTGTGTCCACATGTCTGTGTTGTCTGTACGTCTCCTGTCCACCATGTCTGTGGTGTATGTACGTCTCTCTGTCCACCATGTCTTGTGTGTCAGTACTCTTGTGTCCTCCATGTCTGTGTGTGTCGTACGTATCTCTGTCCACCATGTCTGTGTGTGTTGTACGTCTCTTGTCCACCATGTCTGTGTGTGTCAGTACGTCTCTCTGTCCACCATGTCTGGTTCATCGTCACTGTTCCACCATGTCTGTGTGTGTCAGTACGTCTCTCTGTCCACCATGACTTGTGTGTGTCGTACGTCTCTTGTAACCATGTCTGTGTGTGTGTACGTCTCTGTGTCCACCATGTCTGTGTGTTGTACGTACTCTCTGTCCACCATGTCTGTGTGTGTCTTACGTCTTCTGCCCTGTCTGTGTGTGTAGTACGTCTCTGTGTCCACCATCTCTGTGTGTGTCAGTACGTCTCTGTGTCCACCATGTCTGTGTGTGTCGTACGTTCTCTGTCCACCATGTATTTGTGTGTCAGTACGTCTCTTTGTCCACCATTCTGTGTGTGTCAGTACGTCTCTCTGTCCACCATGCTGTGTGTCAGTACGTCTGTGTCCACCATGTCTGTGTGTTAGTACGTTCTGTGTCCACCATGTCTGTGTGTGTCAGTACTTCTTGTCCACCATGTCTGTGTGTTTGTACGTCTCTGTGTCCACCATGTCTGTGTGTTTGTACGTCTCTGTGTCCACCATGACTGTGCGTGTCAGTACGTCTCTTGTCCAACATGTCTGTGTGTGTCAGTACGTCACTCTGTCCACCATGTCTGTGTGTTCAGTACATCTCTGTGTTCCACCATGTCTGTGTGTGTCAGTACGTCTCTATGTCCACCATGTCTGTGTGTGTCTGTACGTCTCTTGTCCACCATGTCTGTGTTTGTACATCTCTGTGTCCACCATGTCTGTGTGTGTTTGTACGTCTCTCTGTCCACCATGTCTGTGTGTTGTCTATACGTCTCTTGTCCACCATGTCTGTGTGTGTCTGTACGTCTGTCTGTCCACCATGTCTGTGTTTGTACGTCTCTGTGTCCATCATGTCTGTGTGTGTCAGTACGTCTCTCTGTCCACCATATATGTCTGTCTGTACGTATCTCTGTCCACCGTGTCTGTGTGTGTCAGTACGTCTCTCTCTCCACCATATATGTCTGTACGTCTCTGTGTCCACCATGTCTGTGTGTTTGTACGTCTCTCTGTCACATATATGTCTGTCTGTACGTCTCTCTGTCCACATGTGTGTGTGTGTCAGTACGTCTCTGTGTCCACCATGTCTGTGTGTTTGTACGTCTCTGTGTCCACATGTCTGTGTGTTGTGTACGTCTCTGTGTCCACCATGTCTGTATCTGTCTGTACGTCTCTGTGTCCACCATGTCTGCGTCTGTCTTTACGTCTCTGTGTCCAGCATGTCTGTGTCTGTCTGTACGTCTCTGTGTCCACCATGTCTGTGTGTGTTTGTACGTCTCTCTGTCCACCATTTCTGTGGTTTGTCAGTACATCTGTGTGCCGTCATTCTGTGTCTGTCTGTACGTCTCTGTGTCCACCATGTCTGTGTGTGTCAGTACGTCTCTGTGTCCACCATATCTGTGTGTGTCAGTACGTCTCTCTGTCCACCATGTCTGTGTGTGTCAGTACGTCTCTGTGTCCACCATGTCTGTGTGTGACAGTACGTCTCTGTGTCCACCATGTCTTTGTGTGTCAGTACGTCTCTGTGTCCACCATGTCTGTGTGTGTCAGTACGTCTCTGTGTCCACCATGTCTGTGTGTGTAAGTACATCTCTGTGTCCACCATGTCTTTGTCTGTCTGTACGTCTCTGTGTGTGTCAGTACGTCTCTGTGTCAACCATCTCTGTGTGTCAGTACGTCTCTCTGTCCACCATGTCTGTGTGTGTCAGTACGTCTCTGTGTCCACCATGTCTGTGTGTGTAAGTACTTCTCTCTGTCCACCATGTCTGTGTATTTCAGTACTTCTCTTTGTCCACCATGTCTGTGTGTGTCAGTACGTCTCTGTGTCCACCATGTCTGTGTGTCAGTACGTCTCTCTGTCCACCATGTCTGTGTGTGTCAGTACGTCTCTCTGTCCACCATGTCTGTGTGTGTTTGTACGTCTCTGTGTCCACCATGTCTGTGTGTGTTTGTACGTCTCTGTGTCCACCATGTCTGTTGTGTGTTTGTACGTCTCTGTGTCCACCATGTCTGTGTGTGTCAGTATGTCTCTCTCTCCACCATGTCTGTGTGTTTGTACGTCTCTCTGTCCATCATGTCTCTGTGTGTCTGTACGTCTCTCTGTCCACCATGTCTGTGTGTGTCAGTACGTCTCTCTGTCCACCATGTCTGTGTGTGTCAGTACGTCTCTGTGTCCACCATGTCTGTGTGTTTGTACGTCTCTCTGTCCACCATGTCTTGTGTGTCTGTACGTCTCTCTGTCCACCATGTCTGTGTGTGTCAGTACGTCTCTGTGTCCACCATGTCTGTGTGTGTCAGTACGTCTCTGTGTCCACCATGTCTGTGTGTGTCAGTACGTCTCTGTGTCCACCATGTCTGTGTGTTTGTACGTCTCTCTGTCCACCATGTCTGTGTGTTTGTACGTCTCTGTGTCCACCATGTCTGTGTGTGTTTGTACGTCTCTGTGTCCACCATGTCTGTGTGTTTGTACGTCTCTGTGTCCACCATGTCTGTGTGTGTCAGTACGTCTCTGTATCCACCATGTCTGTGTGTATCAGTACGTCTCTGTGTCCACTATGTCTGTGTCTGTTTGTACGTCTCTCTGTCCACCATGTCTGTGTGTGTCAGTACGTCTCTGTGTCCACCATGTCTGTGTGTGTTTGTACGTCTCTCTGTCCACCATGTCTGTGTGTTTGCACGTATCTCTGTCCACCATGTTTGTGTGTGTTTGTACGTCTCTGTGTCCACCATGTCTGTGTGTGTCTGTACGTCTCCCTGTCCACCATGTCTGTGCGTGTATGTACGTCTCTCTGTCCACCATGTCTTTGTGTGTCAGTACGTCTCTGTGTCCACCATGTCTGTGTGTGTCAGTACGTATCTCTGTCCACCATGTCTGTGTGTGTTTGTACGTCTCTCTGTCCACCATGTCTGTGTGTGTCAGTACGTCTCTCTGTCCACCATGTCTGTACATCTCACTGTCCACCATGTCTGTGTGTGTCAGTACGTCTCTCTGTCCACCATATCTGTGTGTGTCTGTACGTCTCTCTGTCAACCATGTCTGTGTGTTTGTACGTCTCTGTGTCCACCATGTCTCTGTGTTTTGTACGTCTCTCTGTCCACCATGTCTGTGTGTGTCTCTACGTCTCTCTGCCCACCATGTCTGTGTGTGTAAGTACGTCTCTGTGTCCACCATCTCTGTGTGTGTCAGTACGTCTCTGTGTCCACCATGTCTGTGTGTGTCAGTACGTCTCTCTGTCCACCATGTATTTGTGTGTCAGTACGTCTCTTTGTCCACCATATCTGTGGTGTCAGTACGTCTCTCTGTCCACCATGCCTGTGTGTCAGTACGTTCTGTGTCCACCATGTCTGTGTGTGTCAGTACTCTCTGTGTCCACCATGTCTGTGTGTGTCAGTAGCTTCTCTTGTCCACCATGTCTGTGTGTTTAGTACGTCTCTGTGTCCACCATGTCTGTGTGTTTCGTACGTCTCTCTGTGTCCACCATGTCTGTGGTGTCAGTACGTCTCTGTGTCCACCATGTCTGTGTGTGTCAGTACGTCACTCTGTCCACCATGTCTCTGTGTGTCAGTACGATCTCTGTGTCCACCATGTCTGTGTGTGTCAGTACGTCTCTATGTCCACCATGTCTGTGTGTGTCATGTACGTCTCTGTGTCCACCATGTCTGTGTTTGTACTCTCTGTGTCCACCATGTCTGTGTGTGTCTGTACGTCTCTCTGTCCACCATGTCTGTGTGTTCTAGTACGTCTCTCTGTCCACCATGTCTGTGTGTGTCTGTACGTCTTCTGTCCACCATGTCTGTGTTTGTACGTCTCTGTGTCCATCATGTCTGTGTGTGTCAGTACGTCTCTCTGTCCACCATATATGTTGTCTGTACGTTCTCTGTCCACCTGTCTGTGTGTGTCAGTACGTCTTCTCTCCACCATATTGTCTGTACGTCTCTGTGTCCACCATGTCTGTGTGTTTGTACGTCTCTCTGTCCACCATATTATGTCTGTCTTGTACGTCTCTCTGTCCACCATGTGTGTGTGTCGTACGTCTCTGTGTCCACCATGTCTGTGTGTTTGTACGTCTCTGTGTCCACCATGTCTGTGTGTTTGTACGTCTCTGTGTCCACCATGTCTGTTTGTCTGTACGTCTCTGTGTCCACCATGTCTGTCTGTCTGTACGTCTCTGTGTCCACCATGTCTGTGTCTGTCTGTACGTCTCTGTGTCCACCATGTCTGTGTGTGTTTGTACGTCTCTGTGTCCACCATGTCTGTGTGTGTCAGTATCTCTGTGTCCACCATTTCTGTGTTGTCTACGTTCTGTGTCCACATGTCTGTGTGTGTCGTACGTCTCTGTGTCCACCATGTCTGTGTGTGTCAGTACGTCTCTGTGTCCACCATGTCTGTGTGTGTCAGTACGTCTCTGTGTCCACCATGTCTGTGTGTGTCAGTACGTCTCTGTGTCCACCATGTCTTGTGTGTCAGTACGTCTCTGTGTCCACCATGTCTGTGTGTGTCAGTACGTCTCTGTGTCCACCATGTCTGTGTGTGTAGTACATCTCTCTGTGTCCACCATGTCTTGTTGTCGTACGTCTCTGTGTCAGTCGTCTCTGTGTCACCATTCTCTGTGTGTCAGTACGTCTCTCTGTCCACCATGTCTGTGTCTGTCTGTACGTTTCTGTGTCCACCATGTCTGTGTGTGTCAGTACGTCTCTCTGTCCACCATGTCTATGTGTGTCAGTACGTCTCTCTGTCCACCATGTCTGTGTGTGTCAGTACGTCTCTGTGTCCAACATGTCTGTGTGTTTGTACGTCGTGTCCACCATATCTGTGTGTGTTTGTACGTTTCTGTGTCCACCATGTCTGTGTGTTTGTACGTCTCTGTGTCCACCATGTCTGTGTGTTTGTACGTCTCTGTGTCCACCATGTCTGTGTGTGTTTGTACGTCTCTCTGTCCACCATGTCTGTGTGTGTCTGTACGTCTTCTGTCCACCATGTCTGTGTGTTTGTACGTCTCTGTTTCCACCATGTCTGTGTGTTTGTACGTCTGTGTCCACCATATCTGTGTGTGTTTGTACGTCTCTGTGTCCACCATGTCTGTGTGTTTGTATGTCTCTGTGTCCACCATGTCTGTGTGTTTGTACGTCTCTGTGTCCACCATGTCTGTGTGTTTGTATGTCTCTGTGTCCACCATGTCTGTGTGTGTTTGTACGTCTCTGTGTATACCATGTCTGTGTGTGTGTACGTCTCTGTGTCCACCATATCTGTGTGTGTCAGTACGTCTCACTGTCCACCATATATGTCTGTCTGTAGGTCTCTCTGTCCACCACGTCTGTGTGTGTTCAGTACGTCTCTCTTTCCACCATATATGTCTGTCCGTACGTCTCTCTGTCCACCATGTCTGTGTTTGTACGTCTCTCTGTCCACCATGTCTGTG
>CM060305.1:32839222-32851722 GCA_030674185.1 Monoplex corrugatus | reverse complement strand
CATACACGCGCGCGGGCGCACACACACACACACCTATACACACTCTCACAGTGACACACCACAGCAGAGTTTCCGAACTCAGGAAAAAACAGTTGTCTGAGGAGTCAAACCTTATAACACAGTGATGGACAATTTTGCAATGCTGAAAGAAACACTATTACTGCTTTACGTGACATACTATGTACGACAACAACTGCATTATGGACGTGGAATCAGGACCCACGTCATACGCCAAGGCAACGTCTGTGTGTAAGAGACGGAACGTCAGAGAGAGAGACAGACAGACAGACAGACAGACAGAGAGACAGACAGAGGCAAAGACAGAGAGAGACAGACAGACAGACAGAGAGGTAGAGAGGCAGAAAAAATAAATACAAAAAACACTTTCCCATTACTACTATCATAATTCAACATAAACGGCAAGGTATATAGACTAGCAAAGTATACATGAACGAAGAACATGGTAAGATCAGTAAGAAAAGAAGTAAAATGAACCAAATTGGGAAATAATCAACCAATAAACCAACCAAATCCGATACGTCATGTATAACTAAAATCACACTCTACATAGAGAAATAAAGCGACGCAATATAATTAATCAAAATCAACACAATAAGACTGGGAATAAAAACACAACAAATCAAGACAAACATTAAAAAGTCAAAATTATCGAACACAGGATTCGAACAATAAGTTTTGGTGGTGAGCACAATGTATTTTTTTCGAGAGTGGACAGTGGTGTTGTTTGTTTGTTTGCTTCTTTGTTTGTTTGTTTGTTTTTGTTTGGTGTCCATGCAGAAAGGTAAAAGTTCGGTAACTTCAGAGAAGCAAAAGGAGAATATATAATTGGTTGTTTTTGTGCGTTTCTTTCTTTGTCCTGGGTTTTAATGGCAATTTTTTGTATGTTTGTTCATATGGTTGTTTTAATAAATAAAAGGGTTAAATATTATTACAAGGGTGAACCGCTAGGCATCGATAGAACTAAATTTCTGACGACGACAACAACAACAACAAAAACAACAAAGACGGCGACAAGAACAAGAATCCACAACAACTTAAATAACAACAATAAATGATTGGTGTTTTTTTAATGATCGTTTCTCTTCACATGAAATTATTTACATAAGGAAGTAATTTCCAAAGAATGTGTTAATTAAACACATCGTTTTCCAAGTGCTGACATGAACAATAATATTTGTCGAAAACAAACTGATGGATAGCTTTCCGGTCACGCTATTCAGGTAGCTAGGTGTGGGAAGGGCGGTGACGGCAGTTGTCCAGTCATCATTCACATTGCATTAACACACATATGGTGGTGGTGGTGGTGGTGGTGATGGTGGTGGTTGTCGTGATGATGATTATGATGATATTGACAATGATGATGATGACGACGACGACGACGACGATGATGATAGTGATCATGACGACGATGACGATGACGACGATGATAATGATGACGACGATGATGATGATGCTGATGAGGAGGAGGAGGAAGAGGATGACGACGATGACGATGATCATGACGACGATGACGATGATAATGATGATGACGACGATGATGATGATGTTAATAATGACGATGACGACGACGACAATGATGACGATGATAAAGATGGTGCATTCTCCTGACAATAAGATGAATCAGTAAGCATAACGTTTCTCTTATCACTTGGTCCTGGTTTCGTGTGGGATACAAACAAGACCGATTCTGGAGGCTCAAGGTCTTGCGTAGGCGCTGCAAGTGCAAGAGGATATTGCTGTCTCCAGCTTGATTTTTGTTTCCAGCGACATCTTCTTAACTGGTGGTGTTGATGCCACGGATGATGAGGTTGGCATTCAGTGTATCCTCGCATCGCTTTAGCAGTTCCTTGGCCAGGGTATCCTTGCTTCAGCTCTCTATACAGTAGCATTTTAGGGATGCGATGGTCTTCCATACGGATAATGTGTCCTATGTAACAATGCTGACATTTTAAACACTCACGCACGCACGCACGGGTTCACACACACACACACACACATACACACACACACACACGCACGCACACACGCACGCATGGATGCGAGCGCAAGCGCACACGTGCACGTAACACACACACACACACACACGATAAAGAGAAAAAGACAGGAGAGAGACACACAGACAGACAGAAGAGTTGAGGGAGTAGAGAGGGAGACGGAGGGAGAGAGAGAGAGACAAAGAGAGAGGGGGAGAGAAAGAAGGAGAGAGGAGAGAGTTTGGGGAGGAAGAGGGAGGGGGAGATAGAGAGGTTTAGGGGAGAGGGAAAGAGAGAGAGAGAAAAAGAGAGAGAGAGAGAGAAGAGAGAGAGAGAGAGAGAGAGAGAGAGAGAGAGAGAGAGAGAGAGAGAGAGAGAGAGAGAGAGAGAGAGAGTTTAAACGTGAGAGATGATTTACGGATTGACAAACTCAAAAACAAACCCACACAGAGACAGGAACAAGGCGAGGACAGATCGGTGACGAAGTTGTTTACAATGTCGCTGGTGATTATGAGAAGATACATTTTAGGTCGGTCATGCTGACCTTGGGCGATTTAATTTCAATAACCTTCTCATTTTTCTTTTTGTCCGGAATTCAATAACCCTGTGTGAATCAGACGGCAGAAACGCTCCTCGCCAGTCAAACACGTTCTGGAGAACTGATCTTTGTCAATGAATCAAAAACTTTCCAACGGTTTCTAGCTGGAAACTGAAAGGAGTTGTAAGTCTGTTAGTATATCAACATCTGGAAACTGAAATGAATTGCAAGTCTGTTAGTATATCAACATCTGGAAACTGAAAGGTAATGCAAGTCTGTTAGTATATCAACATCTGGGAACTGAAATGAATTGTAAGTCTGTTAGTATATCAACATCTGGAAACTGAAAGGTAATGAAAGTCTGTTAGTATATCAACATCTGGGAACTGAAATGAATTGTAAGTCTGTTAGTATATCAACATCTGGAAACTGAAAGGTAATGTAAGTCTGTTAGTATAACAACACCTGGAAACTGAAAGGTAATGTAAGTCTGTTAGTATATCAACATCTGAAAACTGAAAGGTAATGTAAGTCTGTTAGTATATCAACATCTGGAAACTGAAAGGTAATGTAAGTCTGTTAGTATAACAACACCTGGAAACTGAAAGGTAATGCAAGTCTGTTAGTATATCAACATCTGAAAACTGAAAGGTAATGTAAGTCTGTTAGTATATCAACATCTGAAAACTGAAAGGTAATGTAAGTCTGTTAGTATAACAACACCTGGAAACTGAAAGGTAATGTAAGTCTGTTAGTATATCAACATCTGAAAACTGAAAGGTAATGTAAGTCTGTTAGTATATCAACATCTGAAAACTGAAAGGTAATGTAAGTCTGTTAGTATAACAACACCTGGAAACTGAAAGGTAATGTAAGTCTGTTAGTATAACAACACCTGGAAACTGAAATGAATTGCAAGTCTGTTAGTATATCAACACCTGGGAACTGAAAGGTAATGCAAGTCTGTTAGTATATCAACATCTGAAAACTGAAAGGTAATGTAAGTCTGTTAGTATAACAACACCTGGAAACTGAAATGAATTGCAAGTCTGTTAGTATATCAACACCTGGAAACTGAAAGGTAATGCAAGTCTGTTAGTATATCAACATCTGAAAACTGAAAGGTAATGTAAGTCTGTTAGTATAACAACACCTGGAAACTGAAAGGTAATGTAAGTCTGTTAGTATAACAACACCTGGAAACTGAAATGAATTGCAAGTCTGTTAGTATATCAACACCTGGGAACTGAAAGGTAATGCAAGTCTGTTAGAATATCAATATCTTCTTTATCGGGATTTTTTGTTTTTGTGTTTTGATTTCTTTGTTTGGCTGGTGGGCTGGTTGGTTGGTTGGGCTGTGCTTGTTTTGACTGCGTATTAGTTTATTTGTTTGTTCGTTAAATACATCATCAGCATTATCATTAATTTCTTTTTCCGTGGTCTTTTCGGCGAGTTCAACAGTGCCGGTTTTGATCTAAAATGACTTAGACGCTACCGACCAAGTCCCCTACCAAGGACAGTTATCGCTTTGTCACGGAGCCGGACCAGGTGAGCGAGTTATCAGTAAGGAGTCCGCCACTCCCTCCTTCCAGTAACAGATCCCACGAACTACTACCATCAACCCTACCTTCCCTCCAGGCCGACTTCATCCAATGCATGGAGAGAGACGAAACATCAAACCGAAAGTGAGGTCATTATGACATCAGGGCATGGAGGACCACTTAACGTGAGCGTTTTTCACGATGCTATCATGGCTTCATAACAGTGACGACGACGACGACGATGATGACAGGGCTTAAAATAGGAGGAGGAAAAAAAACCACTGAAACTAGGGGGGTACCCCGGGAATTTTTTTTAAAAAACCAAGTGTAAATCTATGCTATTTCGCGCTTTCTGGACATAATTTCAAGAGATATTTAGTGCATAAAAATTGCTGTAAACACATAATTATTACAGGAAGATATATTTGGGAAAAGGGGAGAAGGGGTTAAAAACATAATAATAAAATGAACACTCACCCTTTAACCTGAGTGTTTTTAATTAAAGAGTCGTCAAAAGTCTGACCTGCTTGAACAATGTCTGCGCGCTCCGCCATTTTTTTTTTTTCCAAGAAGTCCGACCGGAAACTTCTGCCAAGAAAAATCAAGGGCCATAACTTGCGCGCCGTTGCTATGAACGCTTGCAAGCCGATCACGGATGCCTTGCTCCTTTCGGTTTTTTTTTTTTTTTTTTTTTTTTTTTTTTTACAAACCGAAATCGCGGAATTCCGCCCAGACCGGAACATTTTAAGCCCTGTGATGATGATGATGATGATGATCGAGACTGGACGACAAGGCCGCACTCTACGCTTACTTTCACACGACATCTTAACGTAAACCAGACCAGAAAGATACAGACACGTGTGGTGTAGTAGGTAAAGGTAATTTGTGCAACATCCCGAATGACGCATCCGTGACGTTCTAAGGCTCGACTGTGCATGTGAGGTCCTAGTCTTCCCAAAGTACCCACAGCACCCTCAAGTCTGATTAAAGAGCCGGACGAGGACGTAAAACTGCCACAATAAATTTTGGACTGATGGCGGTTCAAACTCACGACATTTTAGTCGGTGGTCCATGGCGGTGACTGATGGCTGGGTCCGAATGAATCAGGCAACGCATGGACACTCGCCCCCTCCCCCTCCCCCACTTTGCTTGAGTGACGTTAGGAGCATGGGGAGATGGGGGGTGGGCGGTTGTCCGGAGAGTGACGAGGCATTGGTGGTCTGGGTCCCATCGACATCCTTGTGGTGTTTCTTGTTAACTTCACATGAAACCACCACCCCCCACCCCAAATTTCTCCTCCTTTCTTTTTTTTCATCCCTGTATCTACTTCAACTTGAAAAATCAGAAGAAAAAAAAAGCATAAGAAAAAAGATATCTTGACAGGATGAAGTTGACTTTTTGTGTGTGCTGTATTCCAAGGTAAGGGACGTAACCTTATTCTGAAAAAAAACAAACCCCATAGCGTTTGACCATACGATAAACCCTGTATTCAGACTGACAATAGCAAGGACAGTGACGGGATTAGTACGACGAAAGTCCACTGAAACTACCAAACGAGGGGGTGATTTTGGAAATAAAGTCTTTTACACACAGAGAGAAAGAGAGTGTGTGTGGGTGTGTGTGTGTGAGTGTGTGTGTGTGTGTGTGTGTGTGTGTGTGTGTGTGTGTGTGTGTGTGTGTGTGTGTGTGTGTGTGTCAGAGAGAGAGAGAGAGAGTGAGGAGAGAGAGACAGAGACAGACAGAGAGACAAAGAGAAACAGAGAGATGCAGAGAGAAAAACACTTTCGATTTTTCATCTGTTGGGAAGTAACTGCTCAACTGTGCGAATCTCTGGGGTCTGAGATGAACTGTTGAGTACCTTGATGTCGGCATCGTGATGGACGATCCATGCGAAGATGCCAATGAATTATTCAGCTCATGCCTGCGCCCCCAAAAATGAGTTCATTGAAGCTACCGTCACCAATTTGTCACTTACTCTTTTTCAAAATTCATTCTTTGAATATTTAACCCTTTGACTCCCACAGCCTATCCATCAACCGCAAAAATGTGACCCTTTGACTCCCACACCTATCCATCAACTGCAAAAGTGTGACCCTTTGACTCCCGCACCCTATCCATCAACAGCAAAAATGTGACCCTTTGACTCCCGCACCCTATTCATCAGGTTCCTGCAGTAAGCTGGCGGATAGGATGAGGGAGATCAAAGGGTTATGTTTTTGCTTTGCTAACGAGGTTGAAAACAAACGAGACAGCAAAGAAAACAAACGAGACAGTCTTGATGGAGGCAGACACAAGTAGATCACTCATAAGCAAGATTAGGAAAAGACAAGCAACATTTATAGGCCATTTTATGAGGAAGTGGGATTTGGAGCAACCTGGTTACAAGGGGAAAGCTGGAGGGAAAGAGAGCACCAGGTAGACCCAGGGAGAGAATGCTGGACGGACTTGCAGAGTGGCTGGGGACGAGGAGGGTGGGGGAGACGCTAGGAGCAACGAGAGATAGAGATGGTTGGAAGTCCATGGTCGCCAACGCCATGAGGCAGGGCACCTGATGATGATGATGATGATGATGATGATATGATGATGATGATGAACGAGGTTGACAAAGCAGAATACTGGTGGACAGGATGCGAGAGTCAAAGGGTTAAGCTGTCTTTTTGTTGCGTTTTCCCACAAATGTTCGTAACTAACGGACACTTACAGCATTTCTATGTTTGTGTGCTGTGTGTTTTTCTTTGTACATGAGTATGATAAGAAGCAAAAGTAAAGACGAACAGTTGATATGTGTCCATGCTCTGTATGTTTGGTTTTATGTAGCCTGGTTGTACAAGGTGGTGTGGTGGTGAAGGGTGTGGTAGGTGTGGCGGTGGTGGTGGTAGTTTTGGGTGTGATGGTTAAGTTGATGATGATGGTGATGGGTATGGTGATGGGTATGGTGATGGTGGTGGGCGCGGTGATGGTGGTAGTGGTGGTGGTGAAGTTGGTGTGTGTGTGTTAGCGTGTGTGTGTGTGTGTGTGTGTGTGTGTGTTAGCGTGTGTGTGTGTGTGTGTGTGTGTGTGTTAGCGTGTGTGTGTGTGTGGTGGTGTGTGTGTGTGTGTGTTAGCGTGTGTGTGTGTGTGTGTGTGTGTGTGTGTGTGTGCGTGCGTGCGTGCGTGCGTGCGCGCGCGCGCGCGAGCGTCAAAAATGAATTCAGTTCAAAATGTTCGTATTACATTTTACTGCCTTGTCCGAGCCAGTCGAGAGCGAAAACAAACGTCCGTTAAACGTTCGCGATAGTTAAGAGTTCTACCCAAGAACTTCACTATCACGCACGTTTAACGGACGTTGAAATGAATTAATGTTAGTGCAACGGTCGCAGGAGCAGACATCTACACGTGAGCAAGTTAACTAATCAGCTGTGTCTAGCAGTAGCCCACCTTGGCATCAACTGCACAGAGTGTGACAGGAGCTCTGGGCAGCTGCATTAAACGTTGCAGGCTCTCAGTTCGCCGCTGTGTCCTCATGTGATTGGCGTCTGTACAATAATGATAGTCAGAGGGTGAAAGGATGCACTTAGACTTACAACAATCTAGATAATCGTCTGTTCTATGGACACGGTGAAGTTTACCGACACAAATCCAAGACAAATGCAATTGCCAACGTTCAAGGAAACAGGAACCAGGGCAAAGAAACAAAACACGTGGAAATAGGATCAGAACGCGTATCTAACCCTCTGACTCCCACACCCTATCCACCAACTGCAAAAACTTAACCCTGGTTCAAGCTGATGGATAGGGTGAGGGAATCAAATGGGTTAGTTTTTTTTTTATTTGCTAGCACGGTTGACGATGCAGAATGTTGGTAGACAGGGTGCCGGAGTCAAAGGGTTAAAATAACCATACAAGACAGGCGCGAAGTTTCGGCTAACTGGCTGTTGTTCTGCTAATTTTTGTACTTTATTTTATGTTCTTTTATGGTTTTACGTTTGCGCCTGTCTAGTATGGTTGTATTAAATACGCATTCTGATTCTATTTCACGTTTTTCTGGTTCCAGTTTACTAACAGGTTCACTAAACACTCTGGATATCTTGTAACAAAACCAAAAAATGTTTGACAACGTTGGCATTCTGGAAAGACAGATGCAGACAAATTATTGGTTTTCTTCTCTTTCCATCTACATTTTCGCTGACGTCGCTTTTTTTTAGCACAGAATGTACGTATTATTACATGTCTTAGGCTCTATCTGTAAAATCGTTGACAAGCACGGATATTTTCCGATCCAATATGCTCTTACATCTTTACCACATCGTCTTTTTCCCATTACCGCATCTTCTCTTCCCAAACGAACAAAATAAAATCTAGTAATAAGAAACACACCAAAAACACAATAAAGTAAACGTACAATACTTTCTTCTTAGTGTTAAAACAAACACAGTCGTGAAATTGAGCCAGACTGACTGAGACTCTCCAGTGAAGCAGACACTGTGACTAATTTGCGTACAGACACAGAGGCCAGCATCAGCCCACAGGCATCCCAGACTTCAATTTACTGGAACTAAGCCAAGACATGTAGACGAGAGTGATCAGAGAAGATTAAACTGAGAAAAAAAAAAGATGTGTGTTGGGGGGGGGGGGTCAGAACCAAAACCCCTATTCACAAACCAAAGGTTTTTTTTTCAGTAAATCAATCGATTGAAAAAGTTTTTCCTTCGTAATTCCAAAGGAAACAGAAATTTTTTTTTTTAAAAAACCCTGGAATTTAAGTTTTTTCCCTTTTGGGTTTTTTCCAAAACTGGACGAGAAAGGTTTTAGTTTCCCCCCCCCCCCAAAAATTTTTGTTTTAGTTTTTTTCTTTGATTTAGCTTTAAACCTTGGAAAAAATTTTTGCAGGTTTTGTTTTTTTTTTTAAAAAACCCTTTTAAAATTTTTTTTTTTTTTTCCGGGTTCTTATACAACCAAAAAAAAGACCCCACCTTTTTTTTCCCACTGACGGGGATTTTTTTATCTGTTTCCCTTTTTTTAAAGGAGGGCGTTGGGGGGGAAAAAACTCGGGAAAAGAAGGGTTTAGGGTCTGGTTTTTTCTGGTGAAAGAAGGGTTCAGGCTGGTCTTTTTTTAAAAATAAAAGGGGGGTTTTTAAACCCCCCGGGGGGGGAATAAAAGCGTTTATCCGGCGGGATTCGGGGGATAAAAAAGGTTTGGGGGCGCGGGTAATATAAAAAAGGGTTTTTTTTTGGGGGATTCAAAGGAAAGAATTTCAGGTCTGCGTTTACTGGAATAAAGAATTTAAAAGGTTGTTTTTTCGGGATGAAAAGGTTTCAGTCTGTTTTATTCGGGGGATGAAAAGGGGTTTTAGGGCGTGTTTTCTAAAAAAAAAGGTTTTTCATGGGGTTTATTCGGAAATAAAAAAAAAGGTTCTGGTTCCTGGAAATGGGTGGTAAGAACGTTTATTCCCGGGAAAAGGGGGAAGGAAAAGGCTTTCAGGTTGGGGTTTTTCCCCCGGGGGAAAAAAGGGTTTTTCGTTTTTTATAAATAAAAAGGGGGGTGGGTTTTTTTAAAAAAACTTTATTTCTTTGGTTGTTTGGGGGTGGGGCTTTTTTTGGGTTTGTTTTTTTGTTTGGGGTAAAAACGTTTATTTTTTTTTTTGGGGAAAAAAAAAGGGGCTTCATTTTCCGGATTTATGAAAATTTTTCATCCCAAACTTATGAAAATTTTGGGGGGGGGGTTTTTTTTAAAAAACCGGTCCTTTTTTGGTGCTGGTGATAAAAAAGGCTTTAAATTTAAAACTTTCAAATTCTCTGTCTTTCGGTTTAAAAAATTTTGGGGAAAAGGGTTTCAGGGTCGCGCTGGGCCCTTGGGAGAAAAACTTTTGGTTTTTGTTTTACGGGGATGGGGGGTTTCAGGAAAAATTTCATCCTTTCAAAAAAGGGGAAAAGGGGCCCATTTGCCCCTTTTTTGGGGGGGGAAAAACCCCTTTAAAGGAAAAAAGGGCTTTTAGAAAGAAAAAAAATAAAATTTTCTGGAAAAATTTTAGAGTTTTGGGGTTATTTGGGTTAAAAACCGTTTTTTTTCCTTTTTATAAAACCATATAAAAAGGTTTCAGGGATGAAGAAGGCGTTTTGATGCGGGGATTTGGGGGAAAAAAAATTTCAGGAACGGGATGCTTTAAAATTTCAGGAGGCCGGGTTCTTAGAAGAATTTTCATAAAGGGGGTTTTTTGGGTTGCGTTCGGGATTTGGGGATGGGGGGTTTTTTAAATGGTTTGGTTTTTGGTGAAAAATTTTACCCGGGGTAATGCGGGTGGGAAGGGGCTTTAGGTTTTCGGTTTTGGGAAAAAAAACTTCATTCCGTTTTCCCCCATTTCCCCCGGGGTCACATCCTGAGCAAAATCCCCTTTTCCGGCCCCCCCGGGGAGCAATAACCCTAGTTTTCCAAATTTTGGGAAAAAAAAAAAAAAAAAAATGAGTTTGGGACTGAAAAATTTTTTTTTTTAAAAAAAAATAAAATCCCTAATTCCCTTTTCCCTTTCCCAATTTTGGAATTTAAGTTTTTTTGGGGGAACCCTTTTTCCAGGAAAAAAAAAATTTCTTTTAATGCCCTTTTCCAAAACTCCTTTATGGGATGCAAGTTTGGGCCCCAAAAAAACTTGTAAGCCTCCGCATTTTTTTCCCGATCGAGGAACCCCCAAAAAACCCAAGGGGCCCCAAACGGGGGTATACCTAAACCCCAAGGTTTTTTTTTGGCCCCGGGTTTTTTTTTTAAAATTTTTTTTAAAAAAAATTTTGGTTTCCCCCGGGGATTTTGCCGTAAGAAGTTTATCTGAAAAAAGAAAAAAAGAATTAGAAAAAGACCAATTCTTCCAAAGCTTCTCTACCGGGAAAAAATGTTTATGGATTTTTGGGGCCTTTTTCCCCGTTGGGGGGTTTTTCTTAGTGAAGCCTAAAAAAAAAACCCCCAAACAAAAAATAAAGGGGGGGGGGGAAACGGAAAAAAAGGGACAAAAAGGGAAACAAAAACAAAAAGGGGGAAAATGAAGACAAAGTTTTTGGGGGGGGGGGGTTTTTGGGGTTTTTTTTTTTTTGGGGGGTTTTGGGGTTTGGGTGGAGTGGGGGGGGTTCCCCCGAAAAGAACGAAAAGGGCCCGGGCAAAAACCCCCGCCCCGGAAAATAAAGAAAAAAAAAACCAAAAAATTGTTTGGGTTTTTTTTCCCGTTTCTTTTGGGGTTTGGGGGGTTTTTTTTGGGGTTTTGGGTTTGTTTTGCTTTTTGTGTGGTTTTTTTTTGGGGTTTATTGACCGGGCCATCTTGCTTTTGGATATTTTCCTGACACCCCCGGAAGATTAAGCGGACCAGGGGGAACCGTTTTTTGGGGATTTTTTTTTTAAAAGGGAAAAAAAAGAATTTTGTGGTTTTTTTAAGGGAAAGAAAGTTTTTTTGGTTTTGGGGGTTTTTTTGTTTGGGGGGAAAGGGGAAAGATAAAAAAAGCAGCCAGAAAACAGAAAAAAAAACCTTTAAAAAAACAAAAACGAGGGAAAAAATTTGTTTTTCACGGGAAATACAATGGGGGAAAGGGGGGAAAAAAGAACGGAGACAGAAAAAAAAAGGGAGAACGAAGGCAAAAAAAAAAAAACCCACCCCCCCCCCCCAAAAAAATGAGAAAAAAAAAACTTACTCACTTTCCCCCCTTAAAAAAAAAAAAAAAAACCCAAAAATAAAAACAGCCACCCACACCAATCAAGCAAATTCCCCCAACCACACCCCCCAAAAAAAAAACCCCCCCCAAACCCCCCCCCAACCAACAACACAAAAACCCCCCTTTAACCCGCCCTTTTTCAGGGAAAATCTTTGATCGGCCATTTTCCGATAGTCGGTTAATAAAAAAAATTTTTTTTAAATTTAAAAAAAACCCCCACACAAAACAAAAAAAACCCCAAAAGCAACAAAAAACCCCCCCCTTTGTAAAAAAAAAAAGCACTTTTCCCCATAAAAGAAAAAAATTTGGGGGAAAGGCCCCCCCCCTTTTTTTTCCCCCCCCCCCCCAAAAAACCCCGGAACGCAAAGTTTAAAAAAAAAGAACCAAAAACAAGATGAAGTTGGGAAAATTCATTGCAGGGGGGAAAAAAATTTTTTTTTTGTGTGATTTTTTTGGGTGGAATTTTGTTGGTGGGGTTTTTCCCGTTTTTTTCTTTTTTTTTTCCTCTTGGTTTTATTTGTTGTTTGTTTGTTTTTTTGTTTTTTTTTTTGGTTTTTTTCCCCCAGGGTGGCCATTTAAAATTAAAATTGTAGCGTTGACAAATGTTTTAAAAAAAAATTCGTTGGGGATTTTTTTGATTATTTTTATGTTAAAATAAAAAGGGGGGGCCCCTTTTTAAAAAAGGGGAGGGGGCCCCCCCTAAAAAATGTTTGACAACGTTGGCATTCTGGAAAGACAGATGCAGACAAATTATTTGTT
>CM060305.1:32824222-32829222 GCA_030674185.1 Monoplex corrugatus | reverse complement strand
ACGCACTGTTCCCCCCCCCCCCCCCCCCCCGTCTAATATCACTCATAGTGAACAGACGTTAAATTAAAGAACGAACGAACACGCACTGTCCACTTTTCTTTCCCTTCCCTGTAACTCTCCTCTTTCATTTCCATTCCAACCAATATAATTATCTCCATTTTCGCTACACTTTCACCGAATACAGAACCAGTTCAACTCGGCATGCTTTTATTTCTCTGCGTGATATTTGCACATATTTTACAATTCCCACTTGTTTCAATGTCATTTCTGTGTTTCTGGATAGATTTCGATCTGGGTCGAACCGTCTTTATGCATGTAGGAGTTGGGGGAGTGAAACAGAATGGTACGATAACAAAATACAAAAAGGAAGAACAAAATATGGCTGCTGGATCTTGAGGGTAAAAAACAAAATATTAAAACATACCTTGTTTGTAAAAGATCCTTTGGAGTATAAAACACAACGTTTCGAGCCCAGGCCCTTTGTTAGGAAGGTAAGAACAGGTTGCAGTCCAAGTTGGTAGAATCCACTGAAGGTAAAACAAAATATGACTTGACAAAGGGCCTGGGCTCGAAACGTTGTGTTTCATACCCCAAAGGATCTTTTACAAACAAGGTATTTTTTTTAATATTTTGTTTTTTACAAAAAGGAAGACCTGTTTAAGTCAAATCTTCACTGTTTTTTGCCGTCTTCCCTTCTTGATTTACATTCCCATCATACTTTCTCCTCTTCTCCACTTTTCCTCCTAAATTATCTGTAATCTTCCTTTAAAAATAGGATGGAGGGTTATTTGATGTCCACCTGAAGGAAAGGACGTGTGTGTTTTGTGTGTGTGTGTGTGTGTGTGTGTGTGTGTGTGTGTGTGTGTGTGTGTGTTTGTGTGTGTGTGTGTGTGTGTGTGTGTGTGTGTGTGTGTGTGTGTGCGTGCGTGCGTGTCCAAGATGGGAGATACATTGGTTGAGGGAGAAAAGAGGGGAGATACAGAGACAGAGAAAGAGATATAGAGACAGAGACAGAGCGACAGACACAGACAGACAGACAGACAGAGAAAAAGAGAGGGGGGGGAGACAGAGGAGAGAGAGAGAGAGAGAGAGAAAAAGAGAGAAAAGAGAGAAGAGACAGAATGTGTGTATACATGTGTATATGTGTGTGTGTGTGTGTATGTTTATGTTTGTGTGGGGGGGGGTTTGTGTTTGTATGTGCACGCGCATGTGCTCAAGGGTGTAGAGCAAAAACATGGCAGCACGATTTTCACAGTTGATTGTGGATGGATCCTTTACCAAGTCTGAGCTAAAAGTCCGTACCACTGAGACGTCATTGGTGCTTTGGTTTGTAAATAAGAATGAAGGTAACATGGACCAAAAAAATGTCTGAAATAACCTTTTTTTCAGTAAGTCCGCTCTCAAAACTCACCTTTTCTCCTCTGCATAAAATCCTGACCTCACTCAACCTCCTCTGCAGCCTTTCTCCGCTCGGAGGGGAATCATATTATAATATATAATTGTATATAATATGCTCTCTATAACTTTCCATTGTGTGTGTGTGTGTGTGTGCGTGCATGTGCGTGCATGTGTGTGCGTGCGTGCGTGTGTGTCTGTTCAGCGCTTAGATTTGATTTTTATCAAGATTTTGCGCTATATAAATATTGTAATTATTATTATTATTATTATTATTATTATTATTATTATTATTATTATTATTATTAAGATATCAGGTCGGCATTAATTTACTGACAGTAGGAGAAGAGTGGCAGAATGGTTCAGACCTTCCTCCTGCCAATAAGTAAACTCGAGGTTCCAGAATTCGTTTCCCGTTGAGACCATGACTTTTCTCCTCGGTTTGACTGGAAAATCGAATTGAATGTCAAGTCCTTCGGAAAGCGACGAAAAACGAGTCGAACCCATGTGCCTTCTGGCCTGTGCACGTTGGAGATCCCAAGACAGTTTGAAATCGTGAGGAGCAGGTTATATGTCCGGCTGCCCTGGTATAAAGTATCAGAGAGATAGGTTCGTTTTCCAGATCCCTTTCCCTGAAGCTCTATTACCCTGTCTAAAGTCTTGGTCAAAAAAATGGACGGCGCTGCACTGTGGCGGCGCACTCTCAACAAAGAGAGCAGAATGAGTTTTGCATGGTACATCCATTGTGACAAAAAATATATGAAAACATGAATATATATATATATATATACATAATATATATATATATATATATGTGTGTGTGTGTGTGTGTGTGTGTGTGTGTGTGTGTGTGTGTGTGTGTGTGTGTGTGTATGTATATGTATATATATACATACAGTTAGAACTATACATATACATACATATATATCTACATATATATATATATATATATATATACATATACATATATCTATTTCAGAAGAATTTCAAACACGGTTTGCCAATAAAGAAAAACATATATATATATATATATATGTGTGTGTGTGTGTGTGTGTGTGTGTGTGTGTGTGTGTGTGTGTGTGTGTGTGTGTGTGTGTGTGTGTGTGTGTGTGTGTGTGTGTATGTGTGTTTTCACGGTTGTCAAGGTCTACCACTGTGTACGCTTCAAGTCAAGTTTCACTGCGTATGATGTCTTTATAAGGTTAGATGACCAACAGAATTACAAAATCTGAATTTTTGTAATAAATGTTTGTATGAAAAGTGAAATTGTTAGAATTGCTGAACCATTTAGTTTTTATAATAATATAATAATTACAATATTTATATAGCGCAAAATCTTGACAAAATCAAATCTAAGCGCTGAAACAGACACACACACACGCACGCACGCACACACACGCACACACACACACACACACACACACACACGCATGGCTATAAATGGGGAGAAAGAATAAAAGCAATAAAAGCAAGAATAAAAGCAATGGAAAATTATAGAGAGCATATCATATACAATTATATATTAAAACAAAGTGATTCCCCTCAGAGCGGAGACAGGCTGCAGAGGGTTGAGTGAGGTTAGGATTTTATGCAGAGGAGAAAAGGTGAGTTTTGAGAGCGGACTTGAAGGAGACAAAAGTAGGTTGCTGACGGACTGAAAGAGGAAGTTTGTTCCAGGAGAGTGGACCAGAAACAGAGAAGGCTCGTGGACCATAGGTATTGAGCTTAGTGCGTGGAAAGCGAAAAGTCAGAGGATCGGAGGCAGAGCGGAGGGTACGTGAGGGAACCTTAACACTATTTTCTCTCTCTGTCTCTCTCTGTCCTCTCTCTCTCTCTCTCTCTCTCTCTCTCTCTCTCTCTCTCTCTCTCTCTCTCTCTCACTCCTCCTCCTCCTCCTCCTCCTCTCCTTTCCGTTTTTTGCATGTTTTCGTCTCACTCTGCTCTCGTGTTCCAACACCTCTCCCCCACCTTTTCAACAAGCCCATATCTTTGCAACGTCCCTTTTCTCTATCGCCCAAAGGCAAAAATCAGTTCCACTGCCTCAGATTTCGTTCTGCCTGAGGACAGCGAGCGACTGTAATTGTCCATGTTCCATTCTCGTCTGTGTCCGTGTCGGTCCTGTCAGATTTGGATCTGGTGTGAGAGGCATCGATTGTACTGGAGTTGGCAACCTGTTATCTCTCCTCATTTCACTTTCACTTCTAAACGCCTACACTGACAATATTCATTCCCATCTGTCTGTCTGTCTGTCTGTCTGTCTCTCTCTCTGTCTGTCCGTCCCTCTCTCTCTCTCTCTCTCTCTCTCTCTCTCTCTCTCTCTCTCTCTCTCTCTCTCTCTCTCTCTCTTTCTCTCCTCCATCTCTCTTGCTCTCAGTTCTAAGCAGTAGTGAGTGGCAAATTTGAAAAATGTCTTTTAGCCAACAACTTCTACATTATGTATAATATATCACACATTATGTATATATATATATATATATATATATATATATATATATATATATATATATATATATCATAGACAGACAGATATCTAGATTAGATAGATCAGACAGATAGATAGATAGATAAATACATGGATACATAGATAGATACATAGACACATAGATACACAGATAGTTACAAAGACAGATAGATATATAGATATATAAACACAAATACATAGATAGACAGACAGACAAATAGACAGACAGATAGATAGATACATAGATACATACATAGACAGACAGATAGACAGATACATACATACATACATACATAGACAGATAGATACATACATATACATACATACATACATACATACATACATAGATACATACATACATACATACATACATAGATACATAGATAGATACATACATAGATAGATACATAGATATATACATAGATAGATACATACATAGATAGATACATATATACATGTACATAGAAGAATAGCACGTACTACACGTAAGCCTGGAAACGTCATGCTATCCTTGAGTAATAAAGTGCTCTTTAAAATTAAGCTTCAAAATTCCCTTTCTTTCTCCCTCATCTGAACACCATCTGCAGCAGGCTAACTCAATGTGTCTTGTTTCTGATTGAACATGGCTCTAGTGCAAAATGGCTTCAAATGTCTCTTTCCCTCCTTGAGTGTATTTATCCCCACTCCAGTTCCTCTCATCCATCACACTTTTTTCCTTCGATATCTCTCTCTCTCTCTCTTCCAAACTCTTTCTCTCTCTCTCTCCCCTCTCTCTCTCTTTCTCTCTTTCCCTCCTATCCTTCCTCTCTCTCTGTTTCTCTGTCTCTCTCTCCTTCCCTCCTATCCTTCCTCTCTGTCTGTCTGTCTCTCTGTCTTTCTTTCTTTCTCTCTCTCTCTCTCTCTCTCTCTCTCTCTCTCTCTCTCTCTCCTATCCACTCTCTCTCTCTCTCTCCCTCCCCCCTATCTCTCTCTTTCTCTCTCTGGCTATCTTGCTTGATCGATTAATCGCCCAGGGGCTACAAACCAGTTTCGTGACCCAGTTTTTATTTTGCATGACAATAGCAGATGTGTGATGCTGACCCTGTTCTAATTTCGTTTCAGTTGATGTGATAACGATGGATCTGATGAGAGAAGTACCACTTAT
>CM060305.1:32814222-32819222 GCA_030674185.1 Monoplex corrugatus | reverse complement strand
GGCTGCCAGAAGTAAGGTTCAGCTTAACGCCAGGCGCTGCGCAAACGAGTACTGGACAGAGCTCAGCGAAGAGATACAGAGTGCTGCTGAAAGAGGCAACATCCGAGGAATGTATGATGGCATCAAGAAGGCACTGGGACCAACACAGAGCAAGATCGCCCCCCTCAAATCCTCCACTGGGGAAGTAATCAGCAATCCTAGCCAACAGATGGAAAGATGGGCGGAACACTACTCCGACCTCTACTCCACACAGAACATGGTGTCCCCCTTAGCCCTCGATGCCATCAAGTGCATGCCAGTAATGGAAGAACTTGACGCAGAGCCAACTGCGGACGAACTCAGCAAGGCCATTGATAGCCTGGCATCAGGGAAGGCACCTGGCAACGACGGAATTCCCCCAGACCTCATCAAGCACTGCAAGACTTCTCTTCTGCACCCTTTGCACGCAGTTCTCTGTCAGTGTTGGAATGAGGAAGCTGTACCACAGGACATGAGGGACGTCAAGATCGTCACCCTGTACAAAAGCAAGGGCGAAAGGAGCGACTGCAACAACTACAGAGGTATCTCGCTCCTCAGCATTGTTGGCAAAGTCTATGCTCGGGTCCTCCTAATCCGCCTGCAGAAACTGGCTGAACGCGTCTACCCGGAATCACAGTGTGGTTTTCGAGCAGAGAGATCCACGGTAGACATGGTCTTCTCCCTTCGCCAAATCCAGGAGAAGTGCAGAGAGCAGCGGATGCCCCTGTATGTGGCATTCATTGACCTCACCAAGGCCTTTGACCTAGTCAGCAGAGATGGCCTTTTCAGGGCTCTCCGAAAAATCGGCTGCCCCCCCCCCCCCCCCCCCAAACTGCACAGCTTAATTGAGTCCTTCCACTCAAACATGAAAGGGATGGTGCAGTTCAACGGAAACCTCTCCAAGCCCTTCGACGTACGCAGCGGTGTGAAACAAGGCTGCGTCCTGGCCCCAACCCTCTTTGGAATCTTCTTCGCTCTCCTCCTGAGGCATGCGTTCAGCACAGCGCAAGAAGGGATCCACCTGCGGACCAGATCAGATGGCAGGCTCTTCAACCTCGCCCGCCTCAGAGCAAGGACAAAGGTCCATGAAGCCCTCATCAGAGACATGCTATTTGCCGACGATGCCGCAGTTGTGACCCATACTCAGCGGGACTTGCAGTCACTAACGGACCGCTTCTCCCAGGCCTGCAAAGATTTTGGTCTGACCATCAGTCTTAAGAAGACAAACGTCCTGGGCCAAGACACGCCATCTCCACCAGCCATCACCATTGATGACTACGAGCTTGAAGCCATCCATCAATTCACATATCTTGGGTCCACCATCACCGATAACCTCTCCGTTGACACAGAGGTCGACAAGAGGATCGGGAAGGCAGCCACAACACTAGCCCGCCTCACACAAAGGGTGTGGACAAATCCCAAGATGACCACAAAGACAAAGATGGCTGTATACAACGCCTGTGTCCTCAGCACCTTGCTGTATGGCAGCGAGGCGTGGACCACGCATGCTCATCAGGAGAAAAGGCTCAATACCTTCCACCTGAGAAGCCTACGGCGCATCCTTGGCATTTCCTGGCAAGACAATGTGACCAACACCGAAGTCCTAACCTGCGCTGGCCGCCCAACCATGCATACCATGCTGAGACAGCGTCGGCTGCGCTGGTTGGGCCACGTTCGCCGCATGGAAGATGGTCGCATCCCAAAAGACATCCTTTATGGTGAGCTTGCCACAGGGCAGAGAAACATTGGCCGCCCACAGCTGAGATACAAAGACGTTTGCAAGCGTGACATGAAGGCGCTTGAGATCAACACTGAGTCCTGGGAGGACCTCGCAGACGACCGCAACAGCTGGAAAACTACTCTCAAGAAACAGCTGCGGATTGGTGAGGACAAACTGTCAGCTGCTGCAGCAGAAAAGCGAGTTCGCAGAAAAGGGATGACAGCCAACAGACCAGCATCAGCATACACATGCGACCGCTGCGACAGAGACTGCCTCTCTCGCATTGGTCTCTACAGTCACAGGCGACGCTGCTTGGACCAAGCAGACAGCCCATCTAGACATTAGAACGGATGTACTTTGTCCATGGTCAGTCATGACCGAAGGAGGCCTACTATATATATATATGTGTATGTATGTATGTATGTATGTATGTATGTATGTATATATATATATGTATATATATATATATATATATATATATATATTGTATGTGTGTGCATGTATGTATGTATATGTATGTATGTATGTATGCATGATGTATATGTATGTATGTCTGTATTATATGTACGTATGTATGTATGTATTTTATATGTATGTATGCATGTATGTATGTATGTGTTTATGTAGGCATGCATAATTATCATGTATGTATGTATCATATGTATATATATATATATATATTATATGTATGCATTATGTGTGTATATTAATGCATTTTGATCATGTCATTATAAAAATAAAGAGTATTACACGACCTATAGGTAGTACGGAATTGACCCAGCAAATGTCTCTGGCCAGCGCTTTAAGTGTGGAGCACATCTCAGACAGACAGACAGACAGAGAGCCAGGAATCGAGTATACCCAGCATCATGCTTCTTGCAGTCAGTGACTTCACTTTCTTTCTTCTTTCCCCACCCCTACCCCCACCTCCAAATCGTCTGTGTATCTATCTTCCTCCTCTTCTCCCACCCCCCCACCCCCCATATCCTTCCCTCTCTTCTCCACCAACTCGTGTCTCTGAAATTTCTCCCATCTCACTCGCCCGAAAGCAACACAATCAGTAGGCCTACTTCAAAAATCACTGTGAGAGGTTTCATTTCCAACTGGATCCCACCCAAAACTGAGTATACTATGGGCTCCTTCCGAAGATTGAAACAACACAGTCGAATCTCATCTACTTCACGGATGCGTCATTGAGGTGTTGCTGAAATCTTCTGACCATCACCGCAGGTGTCCGTGTCTTTCGCGCCTGACTTGACGTCAGGATATGAGAGTAATCATCATCATCATCATCATCATCATCATCAGGTGCCCTGCCGCATGGCGTTGGCGACCATGGACTTCCAACCATCACTATCTCTCGTTGCCCCCAGCATCTCCCCCACCCTCTTCATCCCCAGCCACTCTGCAAGTCCGTCCAGCATTTTCTCCCTGGGTCTATCTGGTGCTCCTCTTTCCCTCCAGCTTTCCCGTTGTGACCAGGTGCTCCAAATCCCCCTTCCTCATAAAATGGCCTATAAATGTTGCTTGTCTTTTCCTAATCTTCCTTATGAGTGATCTACTTGTATCTGCCTCCATCAAGACTGTCTCGTTTGTTTTCTTTGCTGTCCATGGAACTCTCAACATTCTTCTGAGAAACCACATCTCGGCTGCCTCGATACTGCTCTATGAGAGTAAACGTAGCGGAAAGTCCTATCACGCGGTCTTGACCATATATGGAACTCCACAGCATCATGATTATTATCTTCATCGTAATCATGATCATTGTGAATGTAAAAGCTGTCCCAGCTTCTGTGGCCATTACGGCAACGTAAAAAAATGGGACAAGAAAGTGAGGACAACTGTAATCTCCATAAGTACGATGATCCTTATTTATTTATTTTTTTTTTGTTAGTTTGTTTTCCCATGAAATAATAAAAAAAACATTTCGTAGGTTTTAATGCCATCGACAATAATGACCCTACCCCTTTGCAACGGGCATGCTCTCTTTCATGTCGTCCATTCAATATCTGGATCTGAATGGAGAGGTGTCCCTTATAAACGAATTAGGAACCCACGTCATCTCTCTCTCTAGCATCCTTTCCTTTAAGCTTGATCCTCACGTGTCTAGTTTCATCACTCTTTCTCACTCTCACTCTCTTAGTCAACGTCTTCCTCTCTCTGCTCCGTCATCTTCTCTCTACTGCTCTCTCTCTCTGTTCTCTCTCTCTGTTTCCTCTCTCTCTGTTTCTCTCATCTCTGTCTCTGTCTCTATTGCTCTCTCTCCTCTCTCCATGTATCACTTTTTCTCTCAACTGCCGTCCTGCTACTCTCTCTCTCGTTCATCTCTCTCATGAGTTTCTCTCTCGTCGACATGTTCTCTCTCTCTCTCTGTTCTCTCCTCTTCTTGTCTCCTTCTCTCATTCACTCTCTTCTTCAACATATTATTTGCAGCAGAATATCCTTTTGACTGAACATGGCTGCAAGTTTTGGTAATTACAAAAACTCGTCCGCTCTTAAATGCATATCATCTGCACAACTACAGCCCTCGTCACGCTCCGTACACCCTTAACACACACACACAAACACACCAAAACCACACCCACACATACAACTCAACCACTAACCACACCACACACCACACCCACCACGACACCAAACACACACCATTCCGTCTAATATCACTCATAGTGAAAAGACTTAAATCAAAGAACGAACTCCACTGCCACTCCCAGAACAAACTCCCCATCACCACACAACCACATCACACTCACATCCCTCTCAACACACCTCCTCACAACACCACAACTACTACACTACTACTCCCTGCTACTACCTACGGTAAAACATATCAGAATGGTGTAATGCAGAACCTTTTGTAGATCAATTCTACAAAAACACAATCTAATTTGTTTATAGCAACTTACAAAAGTCCAACCAAATACTACATCTTCAGCTAACTTTAATGGCGTAAATATAGTAGTTTCTGAGCACGTGTACTTGGTGTAAATATAGACGAATCATATGTAAAGGAAGTCTATGTTGATCGTCTCAGTAAAACTCTAAGACTCTATTTCTTCTTGGAAACTCTCATGTTTTATCAAAGCTAAAGCAAAAAAAGCTATTTACATGGCCATATCAAATCCCATTGAACTGTGCAATAATTGACATGGAATGGTTTGTAAGTTGAAACTCACTGAAAACACAAACCCTGACAGAAGACCATAAAAACTGTGTATTGTTAACTTGACCAACCACCTCTTATAGGCCAAAAATTTAAAAA
>CM060305.1:32784222-32794222 GCA_030674185.1 Monoplex corrugatus | reverse complement strand
TATAGCCTTTTCCCCTTCATTTGCTATTGTTACCTGTTTTTATATATATATACATAGATTTTTCCCCTTCGTTTGCTATTGTTTACCTGATTTTATGTATATACGTAGATTTTTCCCCCCCCCCCCCTTCGTTTGCTACTGTTTATCTGTTTTTTTTTGATATATAGCTTTTTCGTTCCCTCGGGTTGCTATTGTTTATTTGTGTTTATTATATATATATATATATTATTTTTATATACGCTTTTTCTTCCTATTTCTCTTTTGTTTTAGTTAATCAGTGTTGTTCCCCCTTACACACTAATGAATCCATTAATGGTAAGAAAGACACAGAGGAAAATAGGGAAAGACAGATACAGACACAGACGCGATTTGTCCCCCGGGTGCACAATAGATTTACATACAAATGAAAAATGTCTCAAAATTGAAGATTGTTCTATACCTATATGGGGAAAGGCAAGATTTATTAAACAACTATCTCGTCTTTGAACTACGACTTGATTCAAAACAAATGACCGTTAGTCTGGCACTTGACCGTTGGAATAAATAAGTCCATACTGCCTTGGGGTGATGAGAATGAAACGATCATTAAAGCAGAGAGAGAGAGTGAGAGAGAGAGAGAGAGAGAGGGAGAGAGAGAGAGAGAGAGAGACAGAGAGTACTGCTTTAGTATTCTTTGCCTCCCACCGACTGGAATTAACAGACAGACAGACAGATAAACAGAGATATGCTAATATACAGACAGAGACAAACACGACCGATACAAACCAAATCCAGTCCAAAAATTTACTCGCCGAAGTAAAAATATGGGTAGCAAAGTAAGCAGATGGCACATTGAGGATATTACAGCTTTCATCATTCTCTTTCGTTTTTTCGTCTCACTGCCTGTGTCATCAACTCCCATCTATCTATCTATCTATATATATGTAATAAATATATATATATATGTATATATATATATATATATATATGTATATACATATATATATATACACACATATATGTATACACACACACATGTGTATATATATATATATATATATATATATATATATATTAATATTATATATATATATATGTGTGTGTGTGTGTATGTGTGTAGGGTATGTGTGAGTGTGTACTATACATGTACTATAAACACACAGATGCATGTACACGCACACATACACACGCACACACATACACGCACGCGCGCACACACACACATATACACACACGTGTGTATATGTCTGTGAGTGTATGACTGTGTGTGTGTGTGTGGCGCGCGCGCGCGCGCGCGCGTGTGTGTGTGTGTGTGTGTGTGCGTGCGTGCGTGCGTGCGTGGTGGGGTGCGTTGTGTGTGTGTGTGTGTGGTGTCGTGTGTGTGTGTGTCTGTGTGTGTGTGTGTGTGTGCTTTCTATGTATCATTTAAAAGTACAATACCCAAAACATACTGAGTAATTTAGCAGAGGTATCAAACAGGAGTGTGATAACTATCTGCCTTTCTTTTCTTCTCCCTCTCCCTCTGCATTTCCAGTTCGGCTTCATCCACATTCCCCACCATCTGAATCAACTGATCGTTTTATAAAAATTAATATACGTTTCTTAAAAAACAAAAAGACATGGGTTTGGCGGCAAGGAGAGAATTGATTCAATCGGTTTTGTTTGTTTGTTTCTTTCTTTCTTTCTTTCTTTCTTCGTTTGTTTGTAATTTTCCTCTACTCACCTTTCAACTTTGTCAACATTATCTTCATATTTGGCTCGAAAACGAGTGCAACCGTCTTGTTGCCATCTCGTTTTCATAATATAATGACGCCATTCTGGCAAATGCACGGCTCAGATCAAAATAATCTTGTAATTTGCTGAGGTATTTATTTATTTATCTATTTATTTGTTATTCATTTATTCGTTCATTTATTTAATCTATTCTGTTTATTAATGTAATCCTGTGGATTTATTGCTTTTTTGTAAAATAAACAAACTTGGTTAACTGCGTATGTTGCCATCATTTGAGATCCTATTTCTGATTCGAGAAACACAGAAAGAGAGAGAGAGAGAGAAAGAGGCAGACAGACAGACAGACAGACAGACAGGCAGGCAGGCAGGCAGGCAGGCAGGCAGAGAGACAGGCAGAGAGACAGATAAAGATAGAGAAAGACAAAGAAAGAGACAGACAGACAGACAGACAGACAATTAGACAGGCAAAGATAGACATCAGACATACAGACAGACAGAGAGAGACACAGACAAACGGACAGATAGACAGACAGACAGACAGAGACAGAGACAGAAAGAGAGAGACAGAAGGACAGTCAAAGAGACACAGAGAGAGAGAGAGAGACAGATAGACAGACAGACACAGACAGACACATAGACAGACACAGTTAGAGAAAGAGACAGAAAGAGAGAGAGCACTCTCTCACCGCTTAGTAATGTTTCCTTAGTGTCAAGCGACCTTTATCAAGGAATATAGGCTTGATAACAGAAGGAAAGAAAAACAAAAGATGTGTTAGCAACAACAAGAATAATCAAGGCAAACGAAGCATCCATGTTAATCGTATTTCCAGGAACTCTTTTTTTTTTTATTTAAACAGAGCCCAAAATGGAACAGAAATTCAAAGTACAACCGCCACAGTTTTCCCATCTCTATATCTCTGTGGAAATCCGATTAATGACCCCCATCTGTGACAAAAGCGATTTCCAATAAATGTACATGGAAAAATGAATGAAATGAATTTGTCAAAGTGCGAAAGAAAAAAATCAAATAAATAAATAAATAAACTGAGAGAGATAGAAAGACAAAACACTCTCTCTGTCACCGCTTTGTCAACACAAGTAACAAGTCTTTTTCCCTCTAACCATCCGAATGACCTCAGATGGACGCAAGAATGCTACACACACACAACACACACACACACACACCTACACCACACACACACACACACACACACACACACACAACACACACACACACACACACACACACACACACACACACACACACACACAACACACACACACCGTCTGAAAAAAGAAGTGAAATCAAAGAACAAACGAGCACAGAGAGAGAAACTGAAACTGAAACTGAAACTGTTTATTGTCATTACCCGAAAAGGTCTTTTGACAAGGGGGATAACAATTTTCCAGTAGTGCGACACATAATCCACTCTTTGTATGTGCGCAAATTCTTCACACATAATCAAAAAAAATATCGAACAACCATTCCTTGAACAGTCGAACATATTCAAATCATATAAATTATAATGAACAATCATCCATTTTACCACTACTACATAATGCAAAAAAAACAACAACAAAAAATATCAGAACAGTGTTCCCACATTCAGGCCATATATTTGTCTAGGTTTAGACAAACCAAAATCTTTTTCACACACCCACACCCACTCACACGCATCCATATACGCTCACACGCGGGCGCGCGCTCGTGCGCACACACACACACATCAAAACTGTAATATGATGAAACATCTGGGCTAGACCACCCAAACCTTACATTTAGTGATAATAATATAATCTTCACATAACTGCCCCAAAATACTCTGTTAACAAGGGACATCACTATGCCTTTTATTTATTTGTTTTTTGGTTTGTTTGTTTTTTTGTTTTTGTTAACATGTATAGTAGACCCTTAAGTGTCTATATACCCTTTCAATATCCACTTCTAACATATTCTACAAATATACCATTATTTTCATATTATTAGCTACTCTTAAATTATCGGCAAACAAAGCAAAATAAAGCAAATGAAAACAGCTCTTTACAAAACAGAGTCTATAATAAAGCGGCTTCTTTTGGAGTTAACGTGATATAGCCCACATCAGTCAAAAGAGATTAAATTAATCCCAGTATAATATTGTCTAGCACTATTGTCGGGCTTGTAAGTGTTTATGTCTTATTTTTTGTGCTTCCGCAATGTATAGTGCCACTGAGAGAGAGAGAGAGAGACAGAGAGAGAGAGAGACAGAGACAGAGACAGAGAGAGAGACGTATAAACACACACACACACAAACACACAGACAGACACACACTGAGACAAACAGACAGAAACACGCAAGCACGCACACGCACGTACGCACGCACACACACACACACACACACACACACACACACACACACACACACACAAACAAACAAACAAACAGCGACACACACATACAATCACACACACACACACATACACACACACACACACACACACACACACACACACACACCACACACACACACACACACACACACACACACAACACACACACACACACACACACACACACATACACACACACACCCCTGAGAGAAGGAAACACGGCTGAGTGCGCAGACAGGCAGACAGAGACAAAATGAAGTACACAGACTCAGAAGACACAGTAATAGAGTCCTGAATATTTACACTCTAAACGAACAGTGGACGCACTAAACAACAGTCTGGACGCTACAAACCTACCGTGGAGAGAAGAACCAATTCAGTCCTCAGTACGCTGATGGCCCTCTGAGGATATTACTACTTTTTATCCCTCTCTTTTTTCTCCTCTTTGTCTCACTGCCTATGTCATCAACTCAAAGTCTCAGGAGAAGTAATTTCCTATGACCTCCACAGAGTTCGGTAAATAACTAAAGTGAACTGTGTATACCCTCGCATTCTTTCTCCCCCAAGTCTTTTCGATATATTAAACATCAGCGGGGCCTGAACCACAGAAATTGGGTCTTTTGTGGGACCCAAGATACGAACATGCATGTTTAAGCTCGATTGTTCTGTACGCTACGATATCGTATGGCATCGCATCACCTTAATGCTTCTATCGGCACATTCGTATACTCCATATCTAATACCTTAAATTCATTCCCAGATAGCAACATCGAATTCTATTAATTGTATATCAGTCCTTAGTGTGTCATCATTCTTAAAGTGTTGTTTTTCTGTTTCAGAGAACTTTTTTTTCAAATCTGATGATCTTGTCAGCACATGGTTTTGTGCAGGTTGAAACAGTCTACAATGTGAATTGTTCACCGCAAATACATAAAACGTTTTTACAATATTTAGTTTTCAAAGCGTTCATTTGAATACGAAAATATGTGGTAACAATTGATCTCAAATGATATAACGAAAAATACTGAATTTTTTTACAGATATTTTGAACTGAAAGTTTGATTCTTTTTTGGGACACAAATTTTTCATTTAAATGTTCATGAAATCGAATCCATGATGCTAATTCTAGCGAGTTGTAAGCTTCATTTACCGAGGTGTTAACATGTAATTCTATGGAATTTTCAGAATTGAGTGCACCGGATTTAGCTGCTCTGTCAACTACGTTGTTGCCTTGAAGACCAACGTGAGAAGGCACCCAGCATAAACTGATTTCCGAGCCATTTATCTTTAAACAGTGTATTAGATGATTTGCCTCAATTATTAAATCAGGTCTTGTGTCTGTATCAAAAGACTGTAAGGCATATAATACAGATTTTGAATCAACAAAGAGAACTACTTTGAAAGGCACAGGCCGAAGGCTTATTAAATAATGCAATGCTTGAACAACAGCGACCAGTTCTGCTGTATATATAGATACATTTGTCCCAATGAAAAAAGACTTTTTAATGTTAAATTCTGGAACATAAAACGCTGCTCCAGCGCTCTGATTTGCTAAGACTGACCCATCGGTAAAAATGTGGAGGTGGGTACGGTACTTTTCATCGATGTGTTCACAAACTGTGGATAGCGTAATGTTTGTTTTACTGCAGAAAGCTTCGTTATTTCTTACCAAAGATGTTTACACAAGGAAACTATCTTGAAAAGCATTTTAAAGAAGTAATATCAGATCAAGTTCTGTTAGTTAAAATTTCAGAATCATTGGTTCACAGTCCTGTTAATGCGTTACTTTAAGGTTATTATTATAATTATTATTATTTTATTTTGTTTTGTTTTGTTTTTTATGACGATGTTTTCTTTTACATTTAATGTTAGCGTTGTTCTAGTTTCATTTCTCTGTTCATCCATATCCTTTTTCTAAAAACCTTGCCGATTCCTTTTAATTTTTTTTCCCCGTCTCTTACTCTATTCCCCTCTGTCCCCTCTCCCCCCCCCCCCCCCCCCAAAAAAAAAAAAAAAAAAAAAAAAAAAAAAATCATCCTCCATGCCATTTTTACCCGTCTAATATCACTTATAGTGAAAAGACGTTAAATCAAGGAACGAACGAAACAGTCTACAAATGCTATGCTATGCTATGTTCTGCTCTGCTATTCTGCGTTGTGCTATGCTATGTTGTGGTGTGGTGTGGTGTGGTTTGGTTTTGTGTGGTATGGTGTTGTGTGGTGTGTTACAGTATGTCAAAAGATACTGTGATGTGACTTGACGTAATATTGTAAATTATTAATTAATTATTATGTTAAGTGTGTTCTGTTTTACTTTGATAAGCTGCATTACATTGCCTTGTATTGCATTGCAATTTAAGATCCACAGAGCGTACAGCTATAATTATTCAGGGAATATCATACTTAAGGTCTATTTTATATTATATATGACTTACTGTCACACGTTTGAAGCTAAAGTATTAGTTTGACACAATCGTTCGATTTCTTGAACACAAACATTACGTACGAAACTTTTACAGACGATTAATCTTTTGAGTGTGGTGTGTGTGTGTGTGTGTGTGTGTGTGTGTGTGTGTGTGTGTGTGTGTGTGTGTGTGTGTGTGTGTGTGTGTGTGTGTGTGTGTGTGTGTGTGAAAGAGAGAGAGAGACAGACAGACAGACAGAGACAGACAGACAAAGAGACGAAGAAAGAAAGGAAGAGACAGACAGAGACGGATAGACAGACGAAGAGAAAAAAAAGAGGGAGGGAGAGAGAGAGAGCAAGATATATATATATTATATATATATAAAGGGGACAGAGAGAGAGAGAGAGAGAGAGAGAGAGAGAGAGAGAGAGAGAGAGAGAGAGAGAGGAGAGAGAGAGAGAATATTAATTGATTTCGAACCACTCGCATATACAGAATTCCATCGATTGAAGGATTTTCTGCTTGTGCTTGACAAAGTCAATGTGTACCTTCATGATTTTTCACCACCAACTTGCGGATACGAATGCAAACATAATCCGCATAACCAATAAGTAACTGTTAATTCACTCACTCTCACTCTCTCTCTCTCTCTCTCAAATTACATTTCTATTCTTGTTCCACTGTTAAGGAGAGAGACAGGCTGAGCAACTGACTGCACGTTCACATGAACCACACATATCAACACAGTGCTAAAACTACGTTAACGAAGCTAAACGATGCATCAAGCCAATACCATCCTCATCATTATCATCATCTCTTCATTTTCTTTCCCTCACATTCTTGTCCTTTATCTTCTTCTCGACGTTTTCCTCCTCCTCCTCCTCCTCATTTTTTTTCTTTTAATATCAGTTTCATTAAATAGACAGAAAAAACATTATTCAACATCTCGCCGTCTTGTCTCTCGTCCTCATCGCACATTGCCATCGGATATTATCTTGATTTCAAGGGTTTCGTGCCATATTGATACATCACAAAAGAAATAAAGAGATTAGATGTACATTCTGGCTGTAAATCCTCTATATCTGGCACGAAAGTGAGCATAACCGTCTCGTTGCCATGTCGCTCTAGTAATAATATATCGAAGCAATTTTTAGCAAGCCCAAAATAATCGGTAATTTTTGTGAAGAATGTACGTGTGTATCAATTCATTTATGCTATTGCACGCGTTTATTGATAAAGCCATTTGACTACAAGTAGGGCTAGGATAGAGATAGGGGTAAAATTAATGAGCAAGCGAGGTTAATTTCATACTTTGTCGTTACATCGAATGAGCTACTACTTGTATTTTCGATTCGAACCAATACCCACACGTATACCATATACACAAGCACAAACAAACAAACAAACGCACACACACACACACACACACACACACACATTCGCGCGTGCACACGCACACGCACACACACACACACACACCACACACACCACACACACACACACACACACACACACACACACACACACACACTCGTGTTCTTACACAAGCTTCTCCAACTGTTACGTAACCTTTTTTCAGTGCCTGCAACCTTCATCTATGAATTGTTAACAACAGAAGAAGAAGAAGTAGCACTACCAACAATATCAACTTGCAACAATATACGCAAACCATCAACGTTAATCACACCTCCTGATCAGGACCCAGGTGATTTTTAACACAAGTCTATAGTACATCAGAAAAGTGAAAGTGACAGATGCATAACAACTGTTATATTCTCACCATCTCTCCAATTCGATCTGATTAGTAACACCTTTGATTATAGCACTTTAAATAAACAAACAAACAACTAGGTAAATAAATAAACACAACAGATGTCCCCAAACAAAAATTCTAAACGCATATGTTCTTGCGCTGGCACTGCATGGGAATGAATTCTCTGGCCGTATGTTCTGCTTCTGCTGGTCCGTGTTTTGTTGACTAGCAGTTTTTAAATACGACCGTGCTGTGTGTGCCTTCAATTATTGTTGCTGTTATTTTTTGTTCAAAGCTTCCGACTGCGTACGGCCATTTCAGGGCTATAACCGTTTCAAAACATGCACAATATTTCAACAGGTATAAAAAGGACAAGGAAATTTAGTTACATATTAATGCATTTGGGCGCATAATTTATGGAGATGTCCCTGGTGTTGACCACACTACACATGGAATTTAAAAACATACTTGAATACAAATTCAAACATGACTAAGGACACCGAGACATATTCAAAAATGGGTCTTGATTACCTTAACTTGCTTCCACTTATCTCATTTCCCTAGAGCCAAAGTGCACTTAACACACAAACCAAGTTATCAATCCTAAGAGATAATACGCAAGAAGTTATCGAATACATACAGGTGAGAACGGACCAGCAAGGCAGAAAATGCTCGGAAAGAAATGATATAAAGCAACAGAACAAAAGAGAAACAAAGAGAGTGACAGTAAAGAGGAAATTTCTAGCACAGAATTTCCAAAAAAGGTGGGGATACTATTTATACTGAAAGAGTTGCAGGGTCACTACAGGGTATGCTTTCAGAGTATCGTTGTGTCGTGTCAGTAGTCTTCTCTGTGTATATAAATGCTTCTGCTCTCCATACAGAAACACCATTCGGATGCACTTGTATTTGAAGAACTACGTCTATGAACTATACACGCTATATAGGACTGTGAAATATGTCTAGACTAATACAGTAATGAATCACCTGCATCTTCATAAAGAAAAAACAATCAGTAATTAGAAGATTTGTTAAGTTTTGAAACTGGCTGTTCTACGGTCTGTTTACACAAGTTTATCATGCGCAGACTTGTGTTTCACCTTGGTTATAATTTCATTTTTGCACTGTGCATTCTAATAACCTTTAGCCAATCCAATACACAGTGTCATCAATCCCATTCAATGACAATTTCAATTCTAATTTTCGAGAAAATTCGATCAGTGTCACACAGTCGTTCTTGTTGCTGTTTGTCCCTTTGCCCTCATCTGTTTAACAGTGTTTTTAAGCATTGTTTTGTCCCTATATCGAACTAATGTTTCTGTTTGTTTTGTTTGTTTCTTTGTTTCTTGTTTGTTTGTGTACTCATTCGTTTCGTCCCTTTGGTTTGTTTCATCAGTTTTGTTGTATTTTTTATTTCATTGGATTTTATGCCATAGGCATCATGGAGAGAGAGAGAGAGAGAGAAAGAGAGAGAAGAGAGAAGAAGAGACAGACAGACAGACAGGCAGAGACAGACACAGAGATAGACAAAGACAGACAGACAGGGAGACAGAGACAGAGATACAGAAAAGAAGAACAGACAGACAGGCAGAGACAGTCACAGAGATAGACAAAGAAGACAGACAGACAGACAAGGAGGCAGAGACAGAAAGAGACAGAGAGAGAGGAAAGAGACAGAGAGAGAGAGAAAGAGAGAGAGATAGACAGAGACAGACAGACATAAAACAGGAAGACAGACTGGACAAAAACAGTCTAAACT
>CM060305.1:32776722-32779222 GCA_030674185.1 Monoplex corrugatus | reverse complement strand
TTGATAAGTTTAAATACCTTGGAACGATCATTTCACCAGACGGCAGATGCACATCAGAAATAGCCAGCAGAATCGGCCAAGCCAAAACAGCATTCAAGAAAATGAAAAGCATTCTTACCAACAAATGCCTATCAATTAACAGCAGGAATACAGTTCTTGAATGTTATATAGAACCAGTACAGTTGTACGGCTGCCAGGCGTGGACAGTCAACAAAGCCAGAACAAGATTGAGGCAGCCGAGATGTGGTTTCTCAGAAGAATGTTGCGAGTTCCAAGGACAGCAAAGAAAACAAACGAGACAGTCTTGATGGAGGCAGACACAAGTAGATCATTCATAAGGAAGATTAGGAAAAGACAGGCAACATTTATAGGCCATTTTATGAGGAAAGGGGAATTGGAGCACGTGGTCACAACGGGAAAGCTGGAGGGAAAGACAGCACCGGGTAGACCCAGGGAGAAGATACTAGACGGACTTGCATAGTGGCTGGGGACAAAGAGGGTGGAAGAGATGTTTGAGGCAACAAGTGATAGAGACAGATGGAAGTCCATAATCGCCAACGCCATGCGGCAAGGCACCTGATGATGATGATGATGATGATGATGATGATGATGATGATGATGATGATGACCATATGGAATTGTCCCGGTGTGATGAAGTCCTCTTGAACAAACTTTAAAACTCCTGAAAATAAGTGCTGATTTCAAGGTTTTCTTCTGGTCTTTATTTTGTATGCCTTGTCGTGCAAACGTATGCTTTCACAAACCTTCCAACAGTCCACAGCCTTGACCAAAATCTGGTTAAAGAGCCATCCTGAAACTGCCCAGAAAAACTTGCTGAAACATTTTTGTCAGAAACGCACAAAGCAGATGGACAGACAGACAGACAAACACAGACACAGACACACAGACACAGACACACAGACACACACACAGACACACACACAGACACACACACACACACACACACACACACACACACACACACACACACACACACACACACAAACACCGGCGGCTTTTTTTAAACGACTTTTAAGAAAAAGGATGTAGAGGAAAAGGAAAATGCGAAAGAAGAAGAAGAAAAATGGAGACAAGCAGACTACAAAAAAAAAAACCGAAAAAAGAAACACAGACAGACAGAAAGAAAGAAAGAAAGACAGAAAGAAAAAAAGAAAGAAAGAAGAAAGAAAACGCTGACGACGATGCCGAAGATAAAGAAAGAAACAGAAGTATTAGAGGAACAAGATCGACGCTCATGTTAACGTGAATGACAAATGATTCGTCAGAGGCATGGAACTCCCTGAAGACGCTGTCCATGCCGACAGCTCTGTACTGTACTGTCCTGTGCTGCTGCCGGCCCAACAGACAATAAAGTGCACATGGCACGTGATGCTGTGTAAAAGCCGAGTCTGGGACACGTAAAGGCAGCTGTAGAAATCAACTGTTTTCTTGGCTGGTTCCTTGTTTGCAGTTTTGTACATTCCTATGTGGTGTGTGTGTGGGGGGTGGGGTGTGTGTGTGTGTGTGTGTGTGTGTGTGTGTGTGTGTGTGTGTGTGTGTGTGTCTGCGCGCGTGCGTGTGTGTGTGTGTGTGTGTGTGTGTGTGTGTGTGTGTGTGTGTGTGTGTGTGTGTGTGTGTGTGTGTGTGTGTGTGTGTGTGTGTGCATGCACGCGCGCCAGCGCGTGTGCTTGTGCGTGTGTATGTGTGAATATGTGTGTGTGTGTGTGTGTGTGTGTGTGTGTGTGTGTGTGTGTGTGTGTGTGTGTGTGTGTGTGTGTGTGTTTTATGATTACTTTATGCCGGTGAATCTAAGATTATTGAGATGATTTAAGTGCAAATAAACAAATATACAGAGAAACAAGCGAAGGGACAGAGAAAATATAAACCATAAGTAAACAAGGATTAGTAGAAAATAAACATTGCTTTGTCATAATCAAACGATGCATCCATTATTTATGTTGCATGTAGCCCTACTTATAAAACATTTTCTGGGTGTTGCTGTAGGCCTACTTGCTATCGTGCTGAATACCACTGGCACCTCAGATGTGAATCCAGAATATGAAACTGCAGAAGCAAGACTTATCGACTTGTTTCTCTGCGTTTGTTAACGTAAAAGTACATAGAAATAGAGAGCAGGGTCCAAATGGCCAAATGCTTTGAACAAAGTTAGGCTTATTAGTACAAACTGGTGGTACTACATTCACCTACCAATGCCTTACGTTAA
The DNA here is from genome assembly GCA_030674185.1 of Monoplex corrugatus. Lineage (NCBI taxonomy): Eukaryota > Metazoa > Mollusca > Gastropoda > Littorinimorpha > Ranellidae > Monoplex > Monoplex corrugatus. Next base: position 32,776,998 of record CM060305.1, on the reverse strand, counting down.
AACAAAACACATTAGAAAAAAATATTCACAACCTGTGAGATGAAATGTATCAGAAAAGCAGCATCAAGACCAAAAGAAGACATGAGTAGAAACGAAGAGATCCGAGGGATGGTTTAAAACAAATCAGTAATACATTGCACATCACATCACACAGCACTAGATCAAGTGGTCTGGCCGGCCACCTTATCGGAATGCCAGTCAACCAGCCAGCCCTGCGATCCTTCAAGACTAAATGCTCGAGCTTCATAGCCAGAGAAAGTCCACAGTGGAACTGAA
>CM060305.1:32764222-32771722 GCA_030674185.1 Monoplex corrugatus | reverse complement strand
AGAGAGAGAGAGAGAGAGAGAGAGAGAGTCATAGTTTGCTAGTTTGCTACCTACGATTTGTGAAATGGCTTCTGTTTTTAAAGAGAAATGATATCAAACATTCTTATATGGCGCTATACTCTAGACACATTAGCACGCACCATGCATGACACAATCAGACTTCTTCTTTTAGTCGACCAAGGAGAAAATAAAGTTGTTCCTTGAACTGACCACACTCCCATAGATTTTACGTTGTTGCACAGTTTGAAACTTTGGCAGTGGGTGTGCACGCTGCTGTTTTAGTGTTTCTATAAACCACCTCCTAAACATAGAGAACATAAGTATAAAGGACATCTTAGCATTTAAAATAAAAGAGCGCATTTTTTCCCACACATCCAGCACTCTATACGTCTTAAATTGGTATCAAAATGAGTTAACTGCGGAGACCTAGGTTCTTCATGTACAGAGTTCATTACCAATGTACCCTTACTTAATACCTTGACAAACCCTATTGGGAAGAACTCTATATAGCTCAATAAGAAAAGATCAAGCAAAAGCTACATATATCCACACAAGTGTGGGTTAACGATGAGCTAAGGTACGCTTTTGTTTGACCATGAACCGAAATGAATTCCGTTATCTTACTCAGAAGCATGAAAAATCACGAGGTGGAAAAAAAATCTAATACATAAGCAAGATAAATAAATCTCCAAAGAGAAAAAACCCAAGGCATTACCTACACGTTTAATATCCTGATCCATCCTTTTTCCGCGATCCACCCCATTCTGCATCCCTTTAAGAATAACTTAAGTGAATTTCATGTGCACATTTAGTGCCAGCAATGGTTTCACCATTCAGTTTTGATGTCTTGGTTGAAGGTCGTGGAGCCTTATGGGAACGATGCCTGAGAGTTACCTTGACACCTTTCCACAGTTGTAATATTAAAACTAAAACAACTAACGATTGTGTTAACGTGTATGGGTATAGTGTGTGGGTGTACGTGTGTGTGTGTGTATGAATGTGTGTGTGTGTGTGTGTGTGTGTGTGTGTGCGCGTGCGTGCGTGTGTGTGTGTGAATGTGTGTGTATGTGCGTGTGCGTGTGTGTGTGTGTGTGTGTGTGTGTGTGTGTGTGTGTGTGTGTGTGTGTGTGTGTGCATGAGTGTGTATGTATGTATGTATGTATGTATGTGTGTGTATGCACGCGCGCGCAAGTAACAGGGACTATCTAGATCTGCCCACACCAACGGAAATAGGCTCTGATTGGCTACGTGATTTCTGGCCATTATCGTGATTTGCTCGTCTGCTATTACCACTTTATGTGTAATTTGCAGGACAGCAGTACTCACGATGTTTCGTAGCGTATTGCAGAGCGCGTATCAGCGCATTTTAGTATCTTCTTCAAAACATAATCTTAATCTTTTGCTTGAGCCGTTGATGCCATTCTACTGCTTTGAGGAAAGACGAGGCAGCGGCCTCTTCCAGAGAGCCCGCAGGAGCCCAGTGTATGCAGATTCACGTAGTCGTGTGTGTGTGTGTGTGTGTGTGTGTGTGTGTGTGTGTGTGTGTGTGTGTGTGTGTGTGTGTGTGTGTGTGTGTGTGTGTGTATAATGTACGTGTGTGAGTGCACATGTGTGTTGGGGAGGGAGAGGGTTGAACGGACGCTCGCGCGCGCGTATACTTGTGGGTAAGTGTGTTCACGCGTGTCTGGGTCCCTCTCTCTCTGTCTCTGTGGATCACTATCAAGCAAAAAATAAGACATCGAAGAAGGTAAAGCATGAAAAGCATGCCGCGGTGTGTGTGTGTGTGTGTGTGTGTGTGTGTGTGTGTGTGTGTGTGTGTGTGTGTGTGTGTGTATGTGTGTTCGTGACAGAGAGAGAGAGAGAGAGAGAGAGAGCGTATGTATATGTGCGAGCGTGTTTGCCTGTGCATTTGTGTCTGTATGAATGTGTGTGTCCATCAGTTTGTCCGAACAATATATGCATACACTCGGGTTCCTTCCATCGAGTTTTCAAGACAAATAAGAAAACGGAGCAACAGGATGATAATTAACCCCCCCAAAATGCAGGGAAAGCGAAATAGGAAAAATAGACAAGACCATGGGAAGAAGCGAGGATCAGTTTGCCTCCTGGCAGACTTGTCAAACAAGAGAGATAAAATCCATGGTGGTGGATAAAAAGGAGGAAATTATCTTGTTTAGCATTTTAAATTATCTCTGCTTACCAAAGATGCGAAAGGCTCCACGTTCGAAGAAAGGAACGTTTTCAAGTCAAGTCAAGAATATTTTATTCCAGTATGAATCATGGAAAAATCACAGTTCACGAATGCCATAAAACATATATGATAAATACAAACACAATAAATGCACATTAAAAACTAGTAACTGTACAATGAACAATGATATCTTAATATTTATTTCTTGTCTGTTTGCGAAACGCGATTTTGAAAGCACAACAACAACAGATTGGTGGGGTGCGATATAATAAAAATCACATCAAACAACAATGTAGAACAATTCGGATCTGCGTGCTAGGATTTCGATCCGAAAGGCTATCATTCATGTTCGTCTCAATTTACAATGTTTGCAATCTGCCACCTTCCCTCCACCTCTCTTCCATACACGGTTACTATTCATAGTAACCTCTGAAAATCGCACTGATTTTAACGGCCTCTCTCTCTCTCGAACTCTTTTTTCATTGATACACTCATTTTGTTGCTTCGATTTATTATTATTAATACCATACTATTGTTATTTTTGTTTAACGACCAGCCGACTGCGTAGAGCCCTATCAGGGCTATAACCCTTTGAAACCATACACAATACTTCAAGAAATAAGTAAAATAAAAGTAAATACGCATATAAATGCATTCGCGCATATAATCTAGATAATCATTATCATCATCAGGTGCCCTGCCGCATGGCGCTGGCGATCATGGACTTCCAACCATCTCTATCTCTCGTTGCCCCCAGCATCTCCCCCACCCTCCTCATCCCCAGCCACTCTGCAAGTCCGTCCAGCATTCTCTCCCTGGGTCTACCTGGTGCTCTCTTTCCCTCCAGCTTTCCCGTTGTGACCAGGTGCTCCAAAACCCCCCTTCCTCAGAAAGTGGCCTATAAATGTTGCTTGTCTTTTCCTAATCTTCCTTATGAGTGATCTATTGTGTCTGCCTCCATCAAGACTGTCTCGTTTGTTTTCTTTGCTGTCCATGGAACTCTCAAATAATCTATATATATATACATATATGCTGGGGACACCAGTGATATAGTACAAAAGACAATACAACATATTTTATCATTTATGGTACATTACACATGACAGGATGACAATACTGTACGTTTTATGGTAGGTAACACAAGACAAGAGACAGATAATCTATCGGACAACACAAACCTGCAGACCAGTTAATCTGGGTTCCAGAAAGGGGAGGGTGACGTCATTCCTTCAAGCCAAAATTGACCGTCATAGATTGCAAGAGAGAAATGGCGAAAAGTCTCTCGCTCCCGAAAAGAAGAGATACAACCGGAAAAGTTCGGAGTAAATTCTTGTTTTGGCACATAGTCACAACACATACAAACACACACGTGGCCAAACCCGCAAGTTTGTACAGGTGACTGAATTTATCCCCCATTTGGTCACAGAACTTTTTTCCCACACAGAAATGTGGAACCTTTTCTTACTCTTCCTCAACAGGCCCAGGAATGGATGATTCCTTTGTAAACAACATGGCCAAACGCCGGAAAGTGACTGCATGACGCCCATTCCTATGGGACCGAATTCAGGGGGAAAGGGGGGAAGGAGGAGGCGAATTTTGCCATTCAGTGGCATGGATATGTAGCTCCGAATATGCACAGGAAACGACATCTTCAGCACGTACACAGCGAACTTAACGTTTAACATTTCCTTGCATGACCACGAACTTCAACACTCTCTGGTTGTCGTCATCCTTCGGGGAAAACACTGACCCACAACACCCAATCCGTACCACATGCCGCAGCAACAGTGTGACCCCCGCATTTTCTGTTTACATACACGAACGTAGATACATGACCGTGCATTTTCCTGGTATCTTATTTTCTCTAACCCTTTGACTTCCGCACCCTGTCCATCAGCATCCTTTACTGGCAACTACGCCAGCAAAACAAAAATTTAACCCTTTGATTCCCTCGCCCTATCCACCAGCTTCCTGGATGAAGCTGGTGGTAGGGTGAGGGAATCAAAGGGTTAAGTTTTTGCAGTTGCCGGATAAAGGAGTCAAAAGTTTAATTCAGTTTGTCTATCATCTCCTTCGTTCCATTTCTCTCCGACAAAATCTCCAGTCCTCCACTGTCCCTGTCTGTTGAGACTGAGTTGAGAATCTGAGGTTGTTCAGAGGGATTCAACAAATGCATAGGAACTGTTCTCACATCTGCCTGCAACTACCTGGCAGACGCCTTGAGCCTGCGCGAATTCTATGCACTGGCACAGTGTCTTGAAATTAGGACAGGGAGTGGTTAGGGGAGGGAGCGGGACCTATGAAACCATCAAAATGAACAGACAGTAACGATGGACAGCAAAGACATCGGATTTTTGTCGCAGGCTGGGGTCGAACTCGACGTATCAGGTGTTCAGTCTACGGCTCTATTATTCGAGCCAGACATTGATTGCATTATATTTTCTAAGATAACAATTCTTGTGTAATTATACAGACCTTCGTTTTCTTGCATGGATAGTCCCGATCCTGCTTAGGACTACCCGAACTGTCCGCAATCACGAAGCTAATAATGTTACTTCGTATGGAGACCTTTCCTCCCTCTTTGCTACTTTGTTTTTGTTTGTATTGGTGTTGGTGTTGGTGTTGGTGTTGGTGTTGGTGTTGGTGTTGGTGTTGTATGTGGTTTGGGTTTTTGTTTCGCTAGTCATGGACTCGGGATTTCGTGTCTCCAGTTCAGTTCTACTCTGCAAAAGTTCAAGTTTATATTGCTCATTGCCCAGCCAATTACTTCAGTCATATCAAGGCCAACTCACTTAAAATTTGGCTTGTTTGCCGCCCATCTTTGTCTCCAATCAATCTGGTGGTGTCTGTGTTTCGTATACACACACACACACACACGCGCGCGAGCGCGCGCACGCACACACACACACACACACGCACACACGCACACGCACACCCCACACACGCACACACACACACACACACATACACACACACACACACATAAACAAAACTTAGAGATTTTGGCAAGTGCTTAGAGTTTTGTGCAGGATCAAAGATTTACCCGAACAAATGCTGGCACAATTTAGCGTAGCTCGTATGGATTTCTTGTGTTTGAGATGAATCCTAGTCGATCAAACTCCAAACGTCCGATGCCGGCCAGGTTTGTTACCACTCAGCTTAGATTACCACCAATAATCGATTCGTTGGCCAACTTCCAGACAGAGGAAGTGGAGGTAAGAAATCTGAATGTCTTGTTCAATATGAATGTGATCAACTTCAGGAAATGGGAGAATTCACACAAGCAGTCAGCCAATATATCTTTAATGTAGACTAGCAAGCACTGTTGACTGAGCCACATACACAAGCTCTGATTTCGTGAGAGTTCAGTCCTATTCCGCAACATGAAAAAAGCTAAGTTTGCTGCCCATCTCTAAGGTTCCAATAGTTCTGGTGGTGTCAGCTGAATGTTTTATGGGTCCTGTTCGCCTATTTCAAACCCTTGCCAGAGCATACAGCTTTCTGCAACTCAGGACGTCTATCACATGGCGGATCTGAGTAGAGCGAATATGGAGCTGTTAAAGTGTGTTGAATCCTTCACGAACGAATTCCAATCCTCTACCGCACGGTTGCAGCATGGTACGGTATACAGACAGATGGGCAGATTAACAAGACTGACACTGGCAGAGGGTGAGTTGAAGAAGGACTCCCCCCCCCGTGGGGATGCCAGGGGCTCTTTCAGTATAAATAGCATCCCCACCTTCTGGTAAATTCTGTGCTAGAAATGTCTTCTTTTCTGTCAGTTCTCTTTGTTTCTGCCTTGTTTCTTTGCTTTCTGTCGTTTCTTCCTATCAATTTCTGCCTCGATGGTCCATTCACCTGTATGTGTTCGATAAAGACTTAAGTTGTTTCTCTCAGGATTGATAATTGGGTACATGTATGAAGTACACTTTTGGTTCTGGGGAAATGAGATATATGCGGGAGCAATTTTAGGCCTGTTTTTATACATGTTTTCAGTGTCCTTAGGTATTTTTTAATTTGTATTTAGGTGTGTTTTTCTAATTCCTCTGTGTGATAAATTGAAAGTAGTGGTCAACGCCAGGGGCATCTCTTTAGATTACGGGCGCGAATGTATTGAAATGTGCACATAATTCTCTTTTTTCTTTTCTTTTCGTTTTCCATTTAAAGCATTATGTGCATTTTGAAACAGGTTATACCCCTGATGTGGCTCCATGCAGTCGGCTGGGCTTTAAACAAAAATAACTGTTAACTAGAGAAGGACTGTGTGCATTTCATGAAGCAGTGATACTTAGGACATTCTGGGAGGTGAGTAGGCACTTCCGTTGTCAGATAGGAAAGCAGATCGGTCATTTTATGTCTGAAAAGCTTCACACACCACACACACACACACACACACACACACACACACACACACACACAAACACACAAACACACAAACACACACACACACACACACACACACACACACACACACACACACACACACACTCACTCACACACACACTCACGAGAAATGTGCAGTTTATCCATATATGTATGTATGTGTGTGACGTGTGTTGACAGTAAACAGCGTGCGGATAACAGCACGGCATGATATTCGTTTAAATGATAACTGATTGCTGTTCACTGTGATATGTATATATACTGTAGTCAGTTGAGAATCAGACAGCGTCGAGTAAAGACGAAGAAGCATTGCCCTGTCTTCCGAGTTGGCTGTAGAAAGAACGAAACATGGTGTCAGAATCGTGATTACGAACTCCAACAAAAATCCAGAATATTGAAGACTAAAGTTCAACCATGGAAGATGAACAAGAAGAGAGAAAAGCCAGTCGACGACATGCCAAGATTCCCTTGCCTCCTAAACTTGATGTGAATGGAGGAAACCTGCAGAGCAGCTGGAGGAAATTCAAGAGGCTTTGGGACAGCTATGAAATTGTGACAACACAGACAGAAGAAGACTCAACATACAGAACAGCAGTTTTTCTTTCTTGCATCGGGCTGGATGCTATGGACATCTATGAAGGATTGGCATTTGCTAATGAAGCTGAAAGAAATGACATTGACACTGTTCTACAGAAATTCGAAGAATACTGTGGGTTCAACCAATGAAACTTACGAAGCATTCAGATTCAACTGCAAACATCAAGCAGCAGGAGAATCTATCGAACAGTTTGTAGCAGAACTGCGGAGACTGATCAAGACCTGTAACTATGGTACACTGGAAGACAGACTGTTGAGAGATCAAATCGTACTGGGTGTACATGACGAGACTCTGCGATCAAAATTACTGGAAGTGCGACAGCTGACAT
>CM060305.1:32744222-32754222 GCA_030674185.1 Monoplex corrugatus | reverse complement strand
AAAACTGCCGGCAGAAAACCATAGGTGATGCTACGGTGTTAAGATGAAAAAAAGAGGAGAAAGGGACATACAAGACACACAGATTAGAAGCAAAAAATTTAATATATCCATTTCATTGGAAATGTCAGTTGTCCATTAATTCAAATGTTTATATTTGCAAACTGATTGATCTGCGAGATGGAGGATTTCTATTGTTATTGTTATTTTTGTTTAAAGCCCAGCCGACTGCGTAGAGCCATATCACGCCTATAACAATTCCATACACATGTACACACAATGCTTCAACAGATACAAGATACAAGAATTTTATTTAGCCCAAAGCATCACAATGGGAAATTGTTTTGGCATTCGCATTAAAATACATATAGGCACAAGAACGCATAAACAAATGTACACACATACTCTTACTCTCTCACACTCTCTCTTTCACCCCTCTCTCACCCTCTTCCTCCCCTCATCTCTCTCCCCTTCCCTCTTTGTCGAAACAATATCAAAGATAATGACTAAATCTAAATATGTACGGTTAAAAAAGCACATCATAAGAGTCAGATGCCTTGGTCAGGACTTTTAACAATGGACAAAAAGGGCAATACTCATTGAAAAACAACTTTGGTAGGTATAGAAAAAATTTGATTAAAGATGCAACGCGATATGCACATTAAAATCAAAATGAGTTAAATACAATAAAATGAGTATGTAGACTAAGAGGACAAGGTTAAACAAGAGAAGAACAAGAACAAGATTTTATTTTAGCCCAGTGCTCAGACACGTGGAAAATGTTTTGGCTATGCATACAATCACACTCACGCCTCACAACAATTACAATGTTCAACATCATAAAAGACAAATTCATGGGTCATCCACGGAATCGAAGAAACACACGCACACAACACACACACACTCTCACGCCAAGGCGCCCATATCCAAGCCACCTTAGCCCTGCCAACTAATTAATTTAACAGCGCGTATCTGTCTTTCCCTTCCCCTCTCCACACCACCCTCACCCATCTTGTGGTGGGCCACAGGCACACATTGAAGTATAGGCTTACAGATTGACCTAGATTCGACTAGGCCTACTCTGTGCCAGTATCAGTCACTTCCTACACTCAGTCCCTCCCGAAAGATCGTAGCAGTTACAAAGCACTGCTGTAGAGTGGTGGACTCTGGTCAAACCTGCCTGGATAAAAATACCAGATACAAGACACAATATTCTATTTAGCCCAGAACATCACAATGGGAAATTCTTTTGGCATTCGCATTAAAATACATACAGGAACAAGAACGCATAAATAAATGTACACACATACTCTTACTCTCTCTCACTCTCTCTCTCATCCCTCTCTCACCCTCTCCCTCCCCTCATCTCTCTCCCCCTCCCTCGTTGTCGAACACAATATCAAAGATTATGACTAATTCTAAAAATGTACGGTTAAAAAAGCACATCATAAGTCAGATGACTTGGTTAGGACTTTTAACAATGGACAAAAATGGCAATACTCATTGAAAAACAACTTTGGTAGGTATAGAAAAATTAGATTAAAAATGCAATGCAATATGCGCATTAAAATCAAATTGAGGTAAATACAATAAAATGAGTATGTAGACTAAGAGGACAAGGTTAAACTTTTTTAAGTCAGCCGACAGAAACACATATACAAGCAACAGCCGACCCCCCATCCCCCCACACACCCACACACACACACACACACACATACACCCGCTCGCGCACGCATGTGCGCGGAGTCAACACACACACATACACATGCACACGCACGCACCCACACACCCTCTCTATACCCTCTCTCACATACAACCCCACAATGCTATGCACGCAATGTTTGCTCCAACATAAGTCAATTGTACACATCCGCACGCTCTGCTTTCAGTTTCTGCGTTCGGGGCGTAGACTCCGTGTACCAGCTTGGAAAAGAAATCTTTACCGCTTTTCTTTTGTCCCGTCTGCTATCACCATCCTTAATGCAGACGTGTTGTAGGCCTATGATGCGGCCCTAGGGTCACTCAACTGCTCCCTCGTGTGAATGCGAGAATGGGTTGGCTGCTGATGTACGATTTATATTTTAGGCATTTTATGTTAACGTAGGAGTGTGTGGGTGTGCGTGTGTGTGTGTGTGAGTGTGAATGTGTGTGTGTGTGTCAGAGTTTCCGCTAGCATCCAGAATCTACCAGTACCGGTTACCGGCAGCCAAAATTTGTATCGGTTCTAGGGCTAAAATTGCCGGTAGCCTACCATGAATAACCTATTCTCGTAACACGGCTGTTCCCGAGCAAGATTTTAGTTAGATCGAGAGCAGGAGCAGCAGAGGGGAGGGGAGGGATATAACGATAACCAGATGTGGACTGTCAAGTGGCAGCTTGGCCAGTTGAAAATTGCACCGGCATATGTCGGTCTAACGGAAGCTGTGTGTGTGTGTGTGTGTGTGTGTGTGTGTGTGTGTGTGTGTGTGTGTGTGTGTGTGTGTGTGTGTGTGTGTGTGTGTGAGTGTGTGTGTGTGTGTGTGTGTGTGGTACATGCGTGCACGCGTTGGATAGTTGGCCTGACTTTTAATTGTGTTATATGCATGTGGATTTTACTCGTTGCTGTGCTGCCAAAGAAAAATTTCCATGTTTGTTAACATATATGGACAATAAAGTTTTTCAATTCAATTCAATTCAATCCTTAACTCCAAAGCCCCGGCACATCTCACGTGAACAAGTCTAAGTAGGGACAGTGTCAAGGGCCGCCTTCACATAGAAGCTGTTGCTTAACCGGCTTGTCCTGGCCTTAAAGGACCTGAATCGTTTACCGTTTACCGGAAGGGAGGGGGGAGAAGAAAGAATTTGTCGGATGGCCCTCGTCGACCACGATGGATTTGACCTTCTTTTCCATTCTTCTAAGATAGATGGACTCAAGGGGCTCCAAAGTGGACCCAATAATTTTCGAGGCGGTCCGGACAACTCTATTGAGCTTCTCCCTCTCGGCTGCGGGGAGGGCGCCGTACCAGGCAGTGATCGAAAAGGTCAGTACGCTCTCTATCACCGCCCGGTAGAACTGCACGAGTATATTTTGACCAACACCGAACTTTTTGAGTTGGCGGAGGAAGAACAGTCTTTGTTGGGATTTTGATACAATGTTGCTGGTGTTCTCCTCCCACTTCAACTAGCTTGATATCGTCGTACCTAGAATCTTGAATGTTTCTACAACTTCTACGGACTCTCCCTTAATCACAAGGGGAGTGACAGGGGTCTTGGATCTTCTGGTGTCCACAATCAATTCCTTAGTTTTAACAGCATTTAGTTCCAGATTGTTACTGTCACACCATTTAATAAGTTTCTGTATTTCGTTGAAGTATGCGGACTCGTCGCCGTTGTTGATCAGGCCCTCTACCGTGGTATCATCGGAGAACTTAAAGTACTTGACCGTGTCACTTGATGAGCGGCAATCGTTCGTGTGCAGAGTGAACAAAAGGGGCGACAAGACACAGCCCTGAGGAGCACCAGTGCTCAGAGTGAGGGGGGAGGAATGGATGCCGTTCACTTTCACGACCTGTTTCCTGTTGGATAGAAAGTCTGTGATCCACATGCACATTTGGGGTCTGATGTTGAGGTCTGAGAGTTTTGTGTGTAGTTTAGCTGGGATGATTGTGTTAAAAGCTGAGCTAAAATCGACAAAGAGAATGCGTGCGTATGTTTTGGGAGAGTCAAGGTGTTGTAGGAGGTAGTGCATGAGAAGAGAGACCGCATCGTCCACTGATCTGTTTGCCCTGTATGCGAACTGAAGGGGATCAAGAAGATGGTCAGGTGCTGATTTAAGGTGTTGCAGGACAATTCTTTCGAAGACCTTCATCACGATGGAGGTCAGCGCAACAGGCCTAAAGTCATTGAGTGTCGACACTTTTGGCTTTTTGGGGACTGGGATGATGTTGGCCGCTTTGAAGCAAGAGGGAACATGACAGAGCTCTAGCGACCTGTTGAAGATGTCGCAGAAAACAGGTGCTAGTTGGTCAGCGCAGGTCTTGATCACTGAAGGGGAGACGTTGTCTGGGCCCGATGCTTTCCTCGTGTTTTGTTTTTTGAAGAAGGAAAAAAATAAGTACACATATATATGCATCCTCGCACATAATCTAAGGAGATACCTCTGGCACTGACCACTCCGTCAAATGTATCACACAGGGCATTCAAAAGGAAAACATACCTGAATACAAATTTAAACATAACTAAAGACACTAAAACATATACGGGCCTAAAATACCTTAACTTGCTTCCGCATATCTCATTTTCCAAGAGCCAAAAATGCACGTAATACATTGCATGGGAAACAATGAGATGATGATAATGGTGTCGTCTGCTCCTGACTGAGCCTAATCGGCTTTTTACATCAGCCAATCTTCCTTTCCAGCACTCCTTATCCGTGTTGACAATGTGTTGACCTCACTCTGAATCTTGTCTTGACTACGATCTGCACTACCTGCCATCGTCTTGACCACGATCTGCACTACCTGCCATCGTCTTGACCACGATCTGCACTACCTGCCATCGTCTTGATCACTGATCCCATCGCCAACTTAATAATCCTTCCACTGACGATACATGGGACAGTCATGCCACGATAACTGTCTCTCTTCTATTACCTTAGATAACAGACAGAAAGAAGCCGCATGTGCATCTATGCATAGAGAACAACGGAACGATGGTTAGATGCGAGGTTTGTTTGTTTGTTTGTTCCTCCGTTTGCCTTATGCATCTTTTTTACGAAAAGAACGCGCGCGCACACACACACACAACACACACACACACACACACTCTCTCTCTCTCTCTCTCTCTCTCTCTCTCTCTCTCTCATTGTTTTGTGATGGCGACAGGGAGGGAGAATGCACTTTTGTATCACCGAATGGATGCAGTGTTATTGACTATTTTCTTGTCCCTGATAAATTTTCACATAACTGTAACATGATTGTAAGTGATTGTCTTGTTTCTTGGCATTTGCCGATAGAAATGACATGGAAAAATGGAATGCAAAAATGTCCAGAAACTCAGGAATTATGCATGCAGGAGAAAATCATTTGGTCGGAAGAAAACGCATATATATTTGAGGCTGAACAAAATTCAGATGATTTTAACAATCGCCTTCATGAGGCTTATCAGTTAATGAATGTTGATGTAAATAGCTGTGTAGATATTTTTGCTCAAGCAATGCATAGTGCAGCCGCATGTATGGTCAGAAGGGTTGGCAAAAGAAAGAAATGTTTAGATGACTGGTTTGACGATGAATGTAAGAAACACGTAAAGAGTCTTCTTAAAAGCTTTCAGAGGAACAGAATAGGAAGTAAAAAAAAAGAACTGAAAGATGTTTATGTGAAAGAACGATCTGAATACATAAAATTGAAACGACAAAAGAAACGTGAATTTGAAGCAAAAATAAAACTCAAAAACAAAACTCAAAGACTATTAAAAACTCAAAATTATTCTGGTTAGCAATCAGAACACTTAATAGAAAAGCCATAATCTATAACGAAATAAGCCTTAATCAGTGGCATGAACACTTTCACACAATATTTCAAAGTTCTGGATCCGGGGCAGAAATTGAAGATGATGGCAATTTGGATACAAATGAGTACGAAGAACCATTATTTAATGATGCAATATCAAGAAGGGAGATAATTGACAGTATTAAAAAATTGAAAAATGGTAAAAGTGCTGGACCAGACAAAATTCTGGGAGAAATGTTAAAGCATTCCAGCGATTCAGTGTTAAATTTTATAGTTATTCTATTTAATCGGTTATTTGAAAATGGTATTTTCCCCACAGAATGGGCCAAATCTATTATTGTCCCCATACATAAGGAAGGAGATGTAAACAACCCAGACAACTACCGAGGGGTTGCACTCACAAGTGTTTTAGGCAAAGTTTATACAAATATATTAAATAAACAACATACGAAATGGGCAGAGAGGGAAGAAAAAAATAATAGAAGAACAAGCAGGATTTCGATCTGGATACAGTACAATAGATCACATTTTCAAGCTGTACGCTTTAGTCCAAAAATACCTTCTTAATCACACTAAACTATACGTAGCATTTGTAGATTTTCGCAAAGCATTTGACTCAATTAATAGAAATGTACTTTGGGGTATTCTACGAAAGAATGGAATAAATGGTAAATTATATATGTCTCTTAAAAGTATATATAATTCTGTGTTAGCATGTGTTCGTGACAAAGATATGTACACCAACTTTTTCGAATGTCCACGAGGAGTGAAACAAGGATGTCTCCTCAGCCCCTTACTATTTTCAATTTTTATTAATGAGGTAGCGTTAGAAATAGCCAAAAAAGGGAGACATGGTGTACAGCTATTGCCTGGTGCTGTTGAAGTTTTTTTTACTGCTATTTGCTGATGATGTGGTGCTTTTGTCAGACACTGTCATAGGGTTACAAAATCAACTAAATGCTTTAAAACATGAATCTGATAGGTTATTACTGTCTGTGAACCTAGAAAAGACGAATGTGATGATTTTCCATAAGGGAGGACATCTTTCGGCTCGAGAAAAGTGGGTTTATGGTGAGTCTGAAGTTAAAGTAACAAACTCATATAAATATCTAGGTATTATTTTTACAACAAAACTGAGTCTCCAAAGCGCATGGGTGGAAAGCAGCAAAAAAGGGAAAAGAGGAACGATGGAAATTTTAAGATCTTTAAGAAAATTGAACTGCACTGACTTCTCGGTTTTTTGGAAACTTTTCGACTCACAAATTGAACCAATCTTAACGTATGGCTCAGAAATATGGGGGTTTTCGAGCAATCATAAAATGGAAAAGGTACATACATTTGCCATCAAACGCTTCCTTTCGGTACCATTGCATTCATCTAATAAAATGTTTTATGGAGAAACTGGCCGTTATCCTTTGTTTTTGAAAACTCAAATGAAGTGTATTAAATACTGGTTGAAATTAACCCAGCTCCCAATGTCAAGATTGTGCAAGCAGGCATATGAGATGTTACTGAATCAATTAGACTCGGGTAAACAAAACTGGGCATATTTCGTTAAGAAAATGTTAACCACACATGGATTTGGTATTGTGTGGATGTGCCAGGGAGTTGGTTATGAACAAGGATTTATTTCAGAATTTAGGGATAGACTAGTTGATTCGTACAAGCAAAACTGGCACGCTCAAATGGAAGAACCTGAGAAATATGATTGGTTCCTTTCCTTTAAAAGTATATTTCAAACCGAAAAATATATAAAGGCCGTAACAAATAAATGGCACAGAAGCAATCTTGCTCGTTTTAGACTAAGAGCCCTAGGGCTAAATGCAACAACAAGATGGTTTTACTCAAATTCATCGGCACACTCTATTTGTCCCATGTGTAATGTAGAGACAGAAGATGAAATGCATTTTTTGTTTGTTTGCAAGTCGTATGAAAGTATACGACAAAAATGCATAATCTTTGATGAGGACATTTTGAGTCAAAGGGTCATTACCACAATACTCATGACTGAAGATGAAAACTATCAAAAATCCCTCGCGAAATTTATCGCCCTTGCTTGGGAAAGTCGGAGAAAGAAAACAACACAGTAATAAATTAATGTAAGTTTATCTCCAGTGAAGATATCACTTTATACTGTTCTTATGTTTATTTGCCGGATTTAGGTCTTCCTCTTACTTATATGACTAATTACGTCGGGTGGTCAACTGTTTCTTCAACTTTTTGTTCAACTTTTTAAATTAATGTACGTTTATCTCCAGTGAAGATGTTACGTTATATTGTTTTTTTGTTTGTTTTCTGGATTTGGGTCTTCCTCTTATATGACTAATTATGTCAGGTGGTCAACTATTTAACTTTTTGTTCAACTTTTTAAATTAATGTAAGTTTATATTCAGTGAAGATATCACTTTATACTGTTCTTATGTTTATTTGGCGGATTTGGGTCTTCCTCTTACCTATATGACTAATTACGTTGGGTGGTCAACTGTTTCTTCAACTTTTTGTTCAACATTTTGTTCAACTTTTTCCGTTCAATTTTTTCTTCATCTTTAGGGAAAAAATTCAAATGGATGTATTGTCAGCCATGACTATATTTATAAATCTTTGTTTCGAGAAAACGTCGCCGAAAAATTCAATGACTTTGTTTTATGCTCCTTGCCACAAGGACAAAAATGTCAATGGCAATAAACCATTTTCAGTTTCAGTTTCAGTTTCTCTCTCATTCACTCACTCACTCAATCATCACCATCACAGCAATGACAACAATAACGTGACAACAACAACAGCAGCGACAACAATTACAGCAATAAAAACACAAACAAACAAAAAACATGCATAACACTTTTGCAAAAGACACATTTATCACGTAGAGGAGAAAAAAAAAACACCTGAAATATTAACAGCAATGGCAGACGAGGACGATTTGTGATAAGAACAAAACACATGACCAAAGTGTTGCAGTTGGAGACAGCCAGCTTCTGACTAAAACACATCCATTGGCGATACTGAAAACACACATGCACGCTATGATCATCACTATCGTCACAGCCCTACTGATAATGAGAATTTGATGAGAGGGAATTGTTTTCTGCAGTAAATGTGGTATGGTTTTGATCACAAATGGGATTATTTTCCTCTTATGCCCGACACTTATACGACAGAACCTACATGCACCAGACCACACGAAAGTGTCAAAAATCGGCACCCTTTTCCGTTTAACAATTTTCAAGAAGAGTGTTTGTTATATCGACCACAGGGAAGCTCCCATGTCTGTGAGGGTTTCAATTCTGTGAAAAGAAATGTGTGAGCTAAGCTTTTTCATTCGTTCGTACATGTATTTTTCACAAATGTGTACATGTTTCGCCCCCAAAAAACTAACGGAACTACTTGACTTAGTTATTATCAAACTATTATCAATGTGATTTGTTCGTGCATGTATTTTTCACAAATGTGTACATGTTTTGCCCCCAAAAAACTAACGGAACTACTTGACTTAGTTATTATCAAACTATTATCAACGTGACTCAGAATGTCATATGGCGGGTTTAGTTACTATCAAACTACTATCACTGTGACTCAGAATGTCATAGGACGGGTGCAGTAGTCAAGTGGGCACGACATCTGACTTGTAGTTGGAAGGTCAGGGGTTCGATCCTGCCTGCGTACCTCCCGTATGGTGGGTAAAGATGGAGACGTATTCAATCTTCCAGGTCAAAATGCGTGCAGACCTGATAGTGCCCAAACCGCTTTCGTGTGTATACACACGCGGGACATCAAGTATACACGTTAAAGATCCTGTAAGTCATGTCAGTGTTATGTCATGTCCATAACTCAAGGAAATATTAAAACACCAGCATGCACGTCCAATATGACGGAGAAAACAGAATGTGCAGCAACATACTGCCGGCATAGTGTGGGCAAAACAACATGAAACATGCGTCTGAAAAAACTGTAACAGTTTTAAATGAATATACAGGTATGCGCTCAGGGATTTCACAACTGTTAATGTTTTATCAGTCTTTCATACCCTTTCAGCGCCAGACATTCTGGAATACCGAAACTCCCAGCGCCAGGTGTTTTCTGCAGCCGTGGCAATGACAACAGTCACTGCCTTTGAATGATTATAACTTCCCTATTTTTTCATCAATCCTCTTGCTGGAAACACGGGAGAATCCCCCTGCCGTGTGCAAAATGTGACCTTTTTCTCTCCCACACAAAAGAACAATTGCCATGAATAGCGTCATATGTACTCGTCGAAAAATGCGACATAGGCGGCGAACCAGGCGGTCACAATAATGCGACATCGGCGCCGTAAGGGGTTTTAATCACAGAGGCCTATAATTATTTAACGCAAACATGCACCAGCAATGCTTACTTGGGGCTGGCTATGGTCCAGCGTTGGCAGTTGAGACAGTTATAAACACATACTAGCTTGATTTGAGACGATGGTTTCAATAAGCTACGATCTTACCTCAGCAACACGTTATCGGCTATGGTGTCCGTACTGGATTAGGATT
>CM060305.1:32714222-32739222 GCA_030674185.1 Monoplex corrugatus | reverse complement strand
CTACTGCGCATAATTCATCGATGATAAGTGGTCTTTGTATGAGATGCGTAAGACCTTTTTATAGCATCTCATATCCATGACTTGGGTTCTCTTCTGTAAGTCAGCTGTGAGAGTCCATGATTTGCAATTGTAAAGGATAAGACACAATAAAGGAGCACATTAGTCTACAACTGAGCAGGATGTTGTTGTCTTTCTATATTGGCTTCAGTCTTGCCAGTGCAGCTGTTGTCTACGGAATCGTGGAAAAACACTTCAGGTCGGACCATATAACTAATTAACATATCAGAGACAAAACCTTGCAATATATTGGATCATTTTAGGATGCCTCTTATCTGTTACAATTAGAGAGAGAACAAACAAATGGAACAGGAATTGATGTATGTTCAAGAGTGACTATTACAGACAGTGCCATAATTTGTATCACCCAGTGCTGCCAGAAATTAATGTGGTAGACTTGCTTAGACTATATACGAAGAATTCTGTACACTGTCAGGATCTTGAATCAGGATGGGATGACAGTCAGTACTTATGAAACACGAAGATCACGATTATATTTTCAATACACCCGTTTCATATCATCTTCTTCTGTATCAGTGGTCGTGCTTGCAGACGGATTAGCCTAGTAGTCAGGATCGATTGGGAGGTCGTGGAAACCATGATTAATCATGTTAAATGTGTTGTCCAAAATTAGCCCAGTGAACTCATCTGCTCCCTAACCCATGACCTTCAATCTCCTCAACTCCTTCCTGACACTTCCCATCCATCGTATTAGATTTGTTGACCTGGTTTGAATCTGGTCGTGACCTCGATCTGCGCTTCCTGCCATCGCCTTCATCGATCATCGCATCAGCATCATCAAATTCTTGCCATTGAGGAAGACCAGTTTGGTCACGCCATTATAGCTGTCTTGGGTTTCTGGGCCACAAGAGGCAGCAAGAAGCATGCACACCTCTAGATGTGGAAAATAACTGAAAAATGGCAAGGCTCAGTTTAGTGTCCTGACATTTAGTTGTACCTTTTTCCATTTTTCATGCGAACAGTTATCTTGAAGCTGAGCTTTGTCTGTTTAAACTTGAATATTCAAACAACTAATCGTAACAGGACCAATAAATTCAACTTCGCAAGAATAACAAAGGCTCAAAGGCCAGGATCTTTTTAAACGTCCAAATTTTCATTAAAAATAAAGCAATCGATGAAAACAGTAGAAAAATCCAAACATTTCATATCACGAATGTCCACATTTTCTTCAAAAATGGAGCAATTTTAGAAACAATGGAGAAATCCACACACTCAAAGAAATATAGACAGAATCAGGGAAATAAAAAGCCAGTTTCCCTGTGTCCTTATTAGAACTAGTCCCATTCTCTGAAAACGAATGAGAAAGATGATAATTGTTTTGACTGGACGTAAAGCAGTCAAAGAAAAGAACCTGACACAAAAAACAAACAATGATAGGGGTTAGAGGGGTGGCTGATTTATGTGTAGATCACAGACTTCCGTCCATCGCTGAGCAAAGCAGACACTCCTTGTCACCGTCAGTGGATCACAGCTCACTGCACAGGAATTATTTTATAATTGCTTCGGTCATTTCTGTAGGGGGAAAAACAGAATACACAACTCACACACACACAAAACACACCACACACACCACACACCACCCACACACCACACACCTCTCTCTCTCTCTCTCTCTCATTCTCTCTCAGGAAGACGAAAATCATTTTATTTTTGAATGTGAAGCTTATACTACTGTAAGAAATAGATGTAATATATTTTCCTCCCCAGCAGCGTTAATACATGATCTAAGGTCATTAATTAGCATGTGAAAAAACAAGAATTTACAGTCAATCTCTAAATACATCGTGGAAGCACATGATATACGAAGAAGAACATTGCTGCGTTCATTTCAATATGAAAATTTTTTTTTTGTTAAGACTAATAGCTTTTTCCTTAACCAAAATAGTGAAGGTCAATATTAGGCGTAGTTGGATGGTCACGCATGTCCACTTCTACTGTAAATCTGTTGTTTTGATATTGTAAATATTACTTTTCTGCTCTTTATTTGAATTTTCCATTTTTCTGTTTCCTTTATTTGTTTCCCTTTGTTTACATTTGTTGCCAGCATGAGAGGGATGAGTTATACCCCTTGGCGCTAAAACCATGTATATGGTTACGTCAATAAATGGCGCGCTAAGCGCGTGTCAAGCGTCTCTCTCTCTCTCTCTCTCTCTCTCTCTCTCTCTCTCTCTTTCTCTCACACACACACACACACACACACACACACACACCCACACACATTCACACACACACACAGGCACTCACACACGCAAAAATATTCACACATATGAACGCACTGACACACAGACCCAACCTCCCACCTACCCACACATTCACACATGCACGCAAAGACACAGACCCACACATCCGTCCCCCTACACACACCCCCCCCAAACACACACACGCACGCACGCACGCAAGTACACCACACACAAACACACGCACCTACGCACGCACAGACATAGAACCACGCACCCGCCCACCAACGGTGTTACACACACACACACACACACACACACACACACACACACACACACACACACACACACACACACACACACACAACACACACACACACACACACACACACTTTCTTTTCCTCTTCTCAAAAGTGCTCTTTGGCTTGACGTGCTTCGGGTCAGAAGCTAAAGGACGAACTAAGTAGAGTTTGATCGTTTGTGTCAAACAAAACTGCTGCATGTGACACAGAAATAGATTTAGATGGCACGACACTCAGTGAGGTAACGGACCTCAGACCCTGGACGGTCCAGTGAAAGCTAAGCCTCGCTAGAAAAGTGAATGTGACCGTGCATTTTCATTCTATTTAAAATTATACAGGCTCTAGGGTTTTGACAATCTGATCACCATTTTTGGTCCCTGTCTCGAGACTCGCACGCGCAAAGGCATATGTGATCTCCCACCACGAAATCAGTCTTAATTAGCATTTTGGGCATTTTGAGATATACAAATCCAATGGAAGGTGTACATTCTGCTGATTATTTTGGTACTTGAATAAGGCTTGTACTCAAAAGATTGTAGAAGTTATGTATGTTTAAAGTCATAAGTTGTATGACGGACATTCTGAGAAAACGGCCTCTAAAGTTTTTGTGTGCTCTCCTACACATTTTCCTTAAATTTCTTTATTTGGTGGCTTTGACCCAGTTTGTTTCTAATTTTCGCTGTCATTATCAGAAAGGTGCAACAAAGAGCTTTCCATCAGTATATTACATGTGCGGGTACTGTACAGGTTACGGTTCATAATAAGAGACAAAAATAGGTACTGTTGGTAGGAAATTGCGTGTTTTCTGCTGCGATCAGTGCATTAAAATACCATTTTCAATTGATTAATAATATCTTTTCAAGAAAAAAATTTCTGTGGGGGATAGATTATAGTCTACAGAAATCAATTTTGAGAAAAAGTCAAAACACCCCAGACAGACCGTCAGTCACTTTTCAGTTCCTAGTGCTGTTCGACTGACTGCGAGTTAAGACTGATTTCGTGGTGGGAGGTCACATATGCTAAATCAGTCTTCCACATCATCGTTGGCAAGTTTAGATGGAGAAGAAGTATATCCTTACAAAACTGTCGGAATGAAATGGATCTGACAAGAAGAAAATTCCAATTTCCACTTCTAGCAAAACCAAAATAAGTTACTGCAGGAATAACGTCCCAGACTCACAGCTGCGTGCTGGGGTGGACGAACCATTGGTCAAAGAAATTGACAAAAACAACCTGAGAGAGAGAAATAACATATATATATATATATAATAATATATATATATATAGTGTGGTGGGTGTTGTGTGGTTGTGGTGTGTGTGTGTTTGTGTATACATATATATGTATGTACATACACACACTCACACGCACACACACACACACACACACACACACACACATACACACACACACACGCGCGCGCAAATGACAAAATGGAGATGGTCCAGCCATACCAACATTCGATTTTCTGCAGTCTTTTATCATGTCATGTGAACATTCATTATGAGAATCAGTTGTGATCACAGTTTTACATATAAGCTTTGTAATCAAGTCAAAATTACGGTTCAACAAACGTTGAATATTTCATCAGCCGAGATGC
Source organism: Monoplex corrugatus (assembly GCA_030674185.1). Classification (NCBI taxonomy): domain Eukaryota; kingdom Metazoa; phylum Mollusca; class Gastropoda; order Littorinimorpha; family Ranellidae; genus Monoplex; species Monoplex corrugatus. The sequence goes on along the minus strand of CM060305.1, from coordinate 32,735,067 downwards.
AGTGCTTCTTTAAGAACGGCTGTCCAAATATCATCGAACCTTTTTTTCTGAAAATAGGATGCTTTCAAAATCAAACATCTTACGTCGATTGCAAACACAGCCTCACAGACAAAAGAAGACAGTCTGGAAATAGACAGGTTGATGACCCTGTCAGAAAAGAGAGACTTGAAAAACGGTTTCGGCGATTCCAATATGCGTTTTTAATTTCACAGTCTGCAGTGTCCTTAAGCCACAAACGATTCACAAATTCTGAATGGGGCAAGCTTCAAAACACTGTCAGAATCTAGGAATCTGTAAACAACATGCTTTCAATATACGCCAAACCTTGTCCAATGAAATGATCCGTAGACAAACGCTATGAGAGTCATAGTGGCGCCATCCATGGCAAGATGGCGTCCTCCAATAGTGAAAACGCTGTTTGATACATGATTCGTCAACAGACCGAATCAGCCTCTGTAAAGCAATCAAGGATCGCTGTCATCAACTTTTCTTACGATCTGCTTGAATTTTGAGAATGAAGAGACACAAGTCATTGAACCCAAACATTAAAACTGGCGCTGTCGTTTTAGATACTAGTGATATAATCGAAACCTATGAAAGATGTTATCGAAGCAAATCAGTTTATGTGTATTCATCAGTCGACCACATGGCTGTCAAAGCAAAGGCATATCAAACCGAATGAGCAATTAGCCTCCGCTGAAAGTGGAACTTCTCAACAGCACTCTGTCACACCTTTGTTAAAACTCTTGACCAATTATCTTCACACGAAAGGGAAATTGGACATAAAGAGCTGCTAGCTACTTTCCTGAATTATATAAACGCAGTGAAGGTTTTTGTGCTGTATCCATCTGCACCATTTATCACACAAGAAATGTTGTAAACAGAGTGAAAACAGCAACAACATCAATCAACAAACAAACAAACTGAAGAATATGTTAATCAACCAAACAATGGACCAGTAAAACAATTTGAATTTCAACCTTTGGTGCGTCAAAGAGCACATCTGTTTGTGAATGTACGACATTATGGCAATATTGAAATACTAGTCATTTTTTCTGTTCAAAGCGGAGAGAGAAACAGACGAACTGATTACAAGAAAAATGTCAACGGCTACAGACACGTGATGACAGAGAAAAATGCAAAGTAAGATACTTAATCAGTTCTCCAGGTGTCACGGTCAAGAGATATCTTTACTTTCAGATCATGCACTCAGACGGTTAAATTTCTCTTTTCTGCTCAAGTATATTCGTGGTCAGACCAAATCTGGCGATAAACTCCATTTTCTTGTGACTTCAATGACGCTTGGTGGTCTGAAGTGCTATGATTATAGGCGTAAGCCTACAAGTGAATGTGTATGACTTTTATTTCGTGGGAATTGAAATGTAAATTACAATTAACAGGGAACTTCTCCCGTAAATTGCTTTGATACACTCAAATCAAGTACTTAGCAACTGGAAACTTTAAATGTTTGATTAAAAGAATTCAATTGAAGATTACTATTTCACAAAGTAAAGTACATAATGTCTGCAAAGGAGACAACCGCCTAGCTGTCACGTAGTTATGCTACTTTTCTGTGCGCAGTTTCTTCGAAAAAGGAGATTGTTACTATGGCTAGTCCGTATGTTTACCCACAGTATGGCAGGAGTTGCAGTGTAGACTTGTACATGTGCCTAACTGATAATAAGTTAGTCTGTTTCGCAGGCCCATAACACTTTGGGGAAAGTGCAATGGCACAACTTAAAAAGTCATCCGTTGTGAACAACGGCCACGGAAAAATGCATTAGTTGCAAAGTCATCCATCTCAGCTGTCCCAGACGCACCTAATACCCTCTACTTTTTAACTGGTTCCGCCCCACTCTCCCTCCCCTGCGTCCATGTTTCTGAATATTACAAGTACGATGAAAATGGGTTCTTCTCAGTGGAAAGACTGACGGATATAGACAAGCCTTTACCTAGATCGCAGAGCTAATGTTTTATTAACGCGAAAATGCAACAAACATCCTCAATTCATTGATTGTCCTGAGACTGGTTATAACCCAGCTCAGTACTTCCATTGAACTGAAGAGACAGTTGGAAACACGTAGATTTCTTTAAAAATGAATCACTTTGGGTTCTTCATAGTAAAAAAAAACCAAACATGAAACATCAATCAATCAATCAATTCAATCACTCTATCTATCGATCTGTCTATCTATCTAACTATCTGTCAATCTATCAACCTATCTTCTATGTACATTCAAACACAGATATGAAAATATCGATATAGATATAGAAAGATATACAGATGTAAATATAGACATATATATTACTATATATATATCATATATATGTATATACATGTGTATATATATATACATATGTGTGTATATATATGTATGTGTGTGTATACATATAATATATATATATATATGTGTGTGTGTGTGTGTGTGTGTGTGTGTGTGTGTGTGTGTGTGTGTTGTGTGTGTGTGTGTGTGTGTGTGTGTGTGTGTGTGTGTGTGTGTAATATCTGAAGTGACTTTCAATGATTATTCCGTGAAACTTCGTGATACATCCATATCAAACTTAGGTCTGATGTGAATGTTTAAAACTACATCATTGTGGCTCATTTTGTGGTAGCTGTGGGCGTGAAATGCGTTCAATTGTACTAGAACAATAGGTTTTAATACATGGGATTTGGCTAACTGTTCTGACCATGTCTTTGTTTGTGATAGTAGCAGATACATAATGCATGCACAGATATACAGATGGGAGTTTATCGTCGATCCGAGGGATGAGTAGGCAGGCACACTAGTCTTTTATAGCCTGGTACAAGTTTCATTTGGGATGTGAAACATATACTGGAGGCGCATGTTCTTCCACAGGAGCTCCATGAGAAGCAGTACAGCAGCTTCTGCTTTTACCGAGCCCTCTTCTCTTGAATAGCAGCTGTTCCGTGCTGTTCAAATGTGACAGTGCCCTGTGTACACTGCTGTCGACAGGTCGCTCTGTATACCCTGTTCCTGATGTTGATCCTTCAGCTGATGAGGTTGGCTTTCAGAGTATGCACGTATTGCTTTAATGGCCTTCACTGGAAAGGCATCCTTGATTCAGCTCTCCACACAGAAGCATCTTAGCAATGGATCGTCTTCTATTACTGGCTACGTGTTGTGTCCCAACAAATACAGCATCTGAGAAGAGAAACGGTGTACGTGCCAAGCCATACTTCTTCCTTCGGAACTTGAAGGTCCGACACTCGATCTCGCCACGTGATGTTGCAAATCTCACACAGACATCGTTGCTGGAACCGCTCCAGCTCTTGGATAGATGGTCCAGATTTTGTGTGAAACACAGAGGGGTGGTTAAGGTTATGACTACTGGTCTGTACGCATCACTCTTTGTGGCGAGCAACGTATGTATGTTTGTATGTTTGTGTTTTGTATGTATGTATTATGTATGTATGTTGTGTGTGTTGCGTGTGTATGTATGCATGTATGTATGCATGTATGTATGTATGTATGTATGTGTGTTGTGTGTGTATGTAAGTATGTATGTATATATGTATGTATGTATGATGTATGTATGTATGTGTATTATTGTATATGTATGTATGTATGTATGCATGTATGTATGCATGTGTGTGTGTATGTATGTATGTATAGTATGTATGTATGTATGTGTGTATGTATGTATGTATGTATTTTATATGTATGTATGTATTATGCATATTTGTATGTATGTATGTATGTTTGTATGTATGTATGATGTATGCATGTATGTATGTATGTATGTATGTATGTATGTATGTATGTATGTATTATTATGTATGTATGTATGTATGTATGTATGTAATAACAGGAAAACGGCCAACCTCCCTGTTGTTTCGTCAGTTATTTTGTCCTCCTCAACGAAAAAAAAAAAACCGGAAGTTTTGCTGTTCTCCCCTCACCCTAATTTTTGTACTTGCCGTTTCTAATTTCTTCTTTGTTGTCCTACGTTTCTGCCTGACAAAGACCAGTACAAAGACAATGTGCGCCTGTCTTGTCTTCTTACATCAATTAAGTATTCTGATTTTATTTTTCCGTTTGTTTTGTTGTTGTTGTTGTTGGTTTCTGTTTGTTTCAATGCAGTTGGCTATACATGTTTATCTATTATCTCTCTGTATGTGTCTGTTAAAATAGTATATATATATATATATATATATATAATGGTGTGTGTGTGTGTGTGTGTGTGGTGTGTGTGTGTGTGTTGTGTGTGGTGCGCGCGCGCGCGCGCACGCGTGTGTGTATGTTCTGCACTTTCCTTTTCCATTGACAGTCTCTCTCCTCTGCATCACAGCATTTTTTGAGCTCATGACTTTATTGTCTAATCTTTTTTCACTCTTGGTGTATCCTAACTGTGATAAGTTGCCTGGCCCAATACCCTCTTTTACCGCACTGGCACTACTACCCCCACACCGATGCTTGTAGAATCAATCACCAACAGACCACCAAACTCTGGTTTGAACCGTGTAATTATTTCGCAAGCTGTCTATAAACTAGTCATCATTATGTGCCCTGCAACATGGCGTTAGCGAGCATGGCCCTCCATACGAATCTATCCTTTGTCGCTGCAAGGAATCTCCCACCCTCTCTGTTTTCATCCACTCTTCAATCCTGTCCAATATTTTTTCGCTGGAAACAATGTCCTATGAACAGTAACCAGAGAGCCATTTTCAGGCGCTATAAGACCCGGTCACAAAAGGATGACATGAAAATGGGAGAGCGGGGTTGTGTGTGTGTTGTGGGGGGGGTGTTGATGGAGGAACAAGGTTTAATTAAGAAATAATTGGATAACACCATCGTAACAATTTAGACAAAAAGCAGGGCAGACGATCCTCCGGGGTTCTTTTTTCTCTCCTCCCAACCCCCCCCCCCCCACCCCCCATTCTATATTCGCAGGCTGGATTTGAATTCGAAATATCTCATCTAAGACACCCAGCCCTACAAGTCAGATAGAGACTGCCACAGAGAGGGAAAGAGAGAGAGAGAAATAGACAGACAGACAGACAGACCTAGAGATAGACTCACAGAGACAGTTTGTGAGGGAGGGGGGACACAAAGAGAGAGAGAGACAGAGAGAGAGAGACAGAGAGAGAGAGACAGAGAGAGAGAGAGAGAGAGAAAAAACAGAGAAAGAGAGTGTGTGTGACACTGACACGAACAGTGACACTGGCGTTAATTGTGAAGGCCACCGATCCATGTACAATGTTAACATATATATTACATGATTCATTACACACACACACACACACACACACACACACACACACACACACACACACACACACACACACCACACACACACACACACACACACACGCATCCGTACATACATATATATATACACACACGTGCAATCAAAAGTATGTATTACATGCATGCATACACACAAAGAGAGAGAGAAATAAACAGACAGACAGACAGACCTAGAGATAGACTCACAGAGACAGTTTGTGAGTCTATCTCTAGGTCTGTCTGTCTGTCTGTCTGTTTCTCTCTCAGATACAGCATGGAGACATATACAGAGACAAACAGAGACAAGAGACTGATAGACAGACAGAAACCGAGAGAGAGAGAGAGAAAGAGACACACAGACAGTCACAAAAGAGTCACAGAGAGAGAGAGAGAGAGAGAGAGACAGAGACAGAGACAGAGACAGACAGACAGACAGACAGACAGTGACAGAGACAGATACAGAGACAGAGAGAAGAACTGGAATAACTACGAGAAAAGATAGATGACCCAGAAGGAAACTTTCAATACAGCATGCTGAAAAAACGAAGACTTAAATGACAACCTTGACGTTTGAAACAGGAGGAAATGGACATCAGAAATGTCCCAAGTTTCCTCGGGGACAGTTTACAGCATACAGGAAAGGTAAAGTTAACTCGGAATGTCAACTGCCAACCTCATTCTACTGGATTACAGAAAAAAGTAGTCAATGTAAAATCTTGGATCCCAAATTTCCTCAGGGACAACTTACAGCTTACAATGAAAATAAAGTTAATTCGGAAAGACAACAGCCACTGTTATTATTGGATTACAAAAGATGGTATCAAAGTAAAATCTCAGACTGTCCTTTTGTGTACTGTGTAAAAATGATGGGGAGAAGATCTAAGCTTGAGCTTGTTTAATTAAAGGTATAGATTGACAGACAGAGAGACAGACAATCATACAGGTAGAACGATTAAGATAATATTATTCTCAAAAATGTCCCTCTCCTTTTCCAACTATGGACGTAATCAACTTCGACTTGAAAGCATTTATTTCCGTATCGATACTATCAGAAACATCATTTTCAACGTTTGATACAGTATTCAATTTGCTTGTTTATTCAGATATTTGTTCAAGTGTGGATTTTTGTATTCTTATTCTTTGTTTCGTCTTTTGATCGTTTATCTATATGTCTATACATCTATCCATATATCCATATATCCATTCATGCATGCATCTATCTATCTATCTACCTATCTATCTATGTTTCTATCTATCTATCTATCTATCTATCTGTATCTATCTATCTATCTGTATCTATCTATCTATCTATCTATCTGACTATCTATCTATCTATCTATCTATCTGACTATCTATCTATCTATCTGACTATCTATCTATCTATCTATCTATCTGACTATCTATCTATCTATCTATCTATCTGACTATCTATCTATCTATCTATCTGACTATCTATCTATCTATCTATCTATCTGATTATCTATCTATCTATCTATCTATCTGACTATCTATCTATTTATCTATCTGACTATCTATCTATCTATCTATCTATCTGATTATCTATCTATCTATCTGACTATCTATCTATCTATCCATCTGTCTATCTATCTGACTATCTATCTATCTATCTATCTGTCTATCTATCTATCTATCTGACTATCTATCTATCTATCTATCTATCTATCTGACTATCTATCTATATCTATCTATCTGACTATCTATCTATCTATCTATCTATCTATCTGACTATCTATCTATCTATATATCTGACTATCTATCTATCTATCTATCTGACTATCTATCTATCTATCTGACTATCTATCTATCTATCTGACTATCTATCTATCTATCTGACTATCTATATATCTATCTATCTGACTATCTATCTATCCATCTATCTGACTATCTATCTATCTATCTATATATCTATCTATCTGGCTACCTATCTATCTATCTATCTGAATATCTATCTATCTATCTATCTGTCTATCTATCTGACTATCTATCTATCTATCTATCTATCTGACTATCTATCTATCTATCTATCTGACTATCTGACTATCTATCAATCTATCTATCTGACTATCTATCTATCTATCTATTATCTATCTGACTATCTATCTATCTATCTGACTATCTATCTATCTATCTATCTGCTATCTATCTATCTATCTATCTATCTGACTATCTATCTATCTATCTATCTATCTTACTATCTATCTATCTATCTGACTATCTATCTATCTATCTATCTATCTGACTATCTATCTATCTATCTGACTACCTATTTATCTATCTATCTGACTATCTATCTATCTATCTATCTGACTATCTATCTATCTATCTATCTATCTGACTATCTATCTATCTATCTCTCTGTCTATCTATCTATCTATCTGACTATCTATCTATCTATCTATCTATCTGACTATCTATCTATATCTATCTATCTGACTATCTATCTATCTATCTATCTATCTCACTATCTATCTATCTATATATCTGACTATCTATCTATCTATCTATCTGACTATCTATCTATCTATCTGACTATCTATCTATCTATCTGACTATCTATCTATCTATCTATCTGACTATCTATCTATCTATATATCTATCTATCTGGCTACCTATCTATCTATCTATCTGACTATCTATCTATCTATCTATCTATCTGTCTATCTATCTGACTATCTATCTATCTATCTATCTGACTATCTATCTATCTATCTATCTGACTATCTGACTATCTATCTATCTATCTATCTATCTATCTGACTATCTATCTATCTATTATCTATCTGACTATCTATCTATCTATCTATCTGACTATCTATCTATCTATCTGCTATCTATCTATCTATCTTACTATCTATCTATCTATCTATCTATCTATCTATCTGACTACCTATCTATTTATCTATCTATCTATCTATCTATCTGACTATCTATCTATCTATCTATCTATCTGACTATCTATCTATCTATCTATCTGACTATCTATCTATCTATCTATCTATCTATCTGACTATCTATCTATCTATCTATCTATCTGACTATCTATCTATCTATCTATCTATCTGACTATCTATCTATCTATCTATCTATCTGACTATCTATCTATCTATCTATCTGCTATCTATCTATCTATCTTACTATCTATCTATCTATCTGACTATCTATCTATCTATCTATCTATCTATCTATCTGACTACCTATCTATTTATCTATCTATCTATCTATCTATCTATCTGACTATCTATCTATCTATCTATCTATCTGACTATCTATCTATCTATCTGACTATCTATCTATCTATCTATCTATCTATCTGACTATCTATCTATCTATCTATCTATCTGACTATCTATCTATCTATCTATCTATCTGACCATATATCTAGCTATTATTGCTTTCCTTGTCTCTTTTGTGTTTCTTTTTGGTTTGAGTGTTTATTTCTTTCTTTTGGGGTATGTTTGTTATTTGTTGTTTTTTGTTTGTTTTGCTTTGTTTTTGCTTGTTTGTTTGGGGGGTGCTTTCTTGGGGTGGGGGGGGAGGCTTAGGTTTTCTTTGTTGTTGCTGCCGTTGTTTGTCTATTTACTTGCTTGGCTTTTGTTTCTGCATGTTGTCAGAAAAACAAACATTTTTGATAGGGCTCAACTGTCATTCTTTCTGCGCCCTGCTTCCGCCTCGATCTCTATTATCTTTTTTAATATACGTGGATGCGCACTCGCTAAGACTATTCCCCAGACAAAAATAAAAGGAGCCACACATCCCTTTCATTGTTTCGACCTTCTTTCTGTATTCTCATTCAGATATACTGGGCAACAGTAAAAAAAAAAATGTTCGGTCTGTGACAAGTCTTTAATTCATAAAAAAAATATCCTCTTGTTTTTCCGTTTTCTTTTGTTTATTCCTTCACACCCACTATTTTCTTCGTTTTCTTTGTCTTGTCTTTATAACGATTATGCAAGTCTTTTCAAAACTTGGAAAATAGAACACGAGCTAATATTCCAAAGGACCATGGAATTCCTTATACTTCCTGCTTCATTTTTTAAAATCTTTTATATAGGAAAGATCCTTATGTACAATGCAGAAGAAAGCTCCACAGACAGAGAGAGAGAGAGAGAGACAGACAGACAGACAGAGACAGACAGACAGACAGATACATAGACAGACAGACAGACAGATGTTTGTGTGATTTTACCATTCTAGTTTAGTTTCTGCTCCAAAGCCATGAAGACTTCTCCGTTTATTAATACCACTGTACTATTTCATTACCATCTGTCCGCCATATCCACAGATCATATAAAGTTAATGCAAATGCTCAGACTGCTTCACTAATAACATTTAGTCTGGATTTGATGTCTTAAAAGAGACACCGATTTCACAGGGGAGGGGCTGGCTGACACTGGGACAGATCATAACCTAACGCTGTGACAAAATGTAGAAGTCTGTAATGGATCACTACAGTCTGATGTGCCAGCACCCTCATCATCATCAATCACTGTCGTGGATTCTGTGATCTTTGAGGGTTTGCCAAAATGAGACAAGAAGACAGGTAACATGAAACAAAGACACACACACACGCACCACACACACACACACACACACACACACACACACACACACACACACACACACACACACACACACACACACACACACACAGCGACAGATAGAGACAGTCATACAAACGGGGGAAAAGTCGTGAGAAACAGAGACACAGAGAGAGAGAAAGAGAAAGAGAGACAGAGAGAAAGAGAAGGAGAAGGAGAGAGAAAGAAAGAGAAAGAGAGAGAGAGACAGACAGACAGACAGAGACAGAGAGGGTACCCAGATAGTACCCACGCCGATTCGAACCCGAAGACTAATGTCCTAATCACTCGTTTATTTACTCCTATCACCCTATCCAAAGCAAAAAAGAGTTGGATGACTAATGAAATTTTGGGCCTGATGGAGGAAAGGAGGAAGGCAAAGAGAAACGAGGAGATATACAGGAAGAGAAACAAAGAAATCAGGTATAGGTGCAAAGAAGCTAAGGAAACTTGGCTGAACACAAAATGCAAAGAGATAGAAGAACGACACAAAATGGATCCTCGGGGTATGTACAGACGAATTGAAGAAATTGTCCACAGGAAAAATACATGCACATCAACTGGTTGCTTAAAATCGAAAGATGGCACACTGATCATGGAAAAAGAGAAAATACTGGACAGATGGGGAGAGTACATTAAAGACCTTTTTGAGGATGACAGAAACGAAGAACACATTATAAAAAAGAACTTTGAAGGACCACCCATAATGAAAGATGAAGTTAGAGCAGCACTGAAAAAGATGAAACCAGGAAAAGCCCCAGGACCAGACAATATTACTACAGAGATGATTGAAGCCCTGGAGGAATTTGGCATATAAAAAATAACTCCTCCTAAATGAAATTTGTCACACTGGAAAAATCCCCAAAGATATGTCAAAATCAATTTTCATTGCACTTCCAAAGAAGACAGGGGCTATAGAATGCGAACTCCATCGCACAATCAGTTTGATGAGTCATGTAACAAAAATCCTGTTAAGAATAATCATGATGAGGACAAGGAATAGAATCAAAAGGGAAATAGCAGAAGAACAGTGTGGATTTGTGGAGGGGAAAGGAACTATTCATCCCATATACATCCTAAGAACTATCATAGAGAGGTCAATTGAGATGAATAAGGATTTGTATTTATGCTTTGCTGACTATACCAAGGCTTTCGATCGGGTACGACATGATGAATTGATCAACCAACTGGAGAGACTCAATGTTGATGGAAAAGATCTACGAATAATTAGGAATATGTACTGGGAACAAACAGCTGCAATGAGAATAGAAAACAATATAAGCTCTTTCAAAAACATCAAAAGAGGAGTCAGACAGGGTTGTGTTTTGTCACCAGATCTGTTTTCACTATATAGCGAAAACATCATGAGAAACCTAGAAGAAGACCCTGGATTAAAGGTTGAAGGGAAAATGATAAACTGAAAACAACATTCGGTACGCAGATGACACCGTGCTAATTGCAGAAAATGAAAGGGACCTACAAAACCTTGTGAATATACTAGAAACAGAAAGCAAAGGTAAGGGGTTGGAACTAAACAGAAGGAAGACTGAAGTCATGGTGATCAGTAAAAAACATGAAATCCCCTCATGCAAAATAAAAACAAATGGCACAACCTTGACACAGGTTAATAAGTTCAAATACCTGGGAACGGTCATTTCATCAGACGGCAGAAGCACATCGGAAATAGCTGGCAGAATCGGCCAAGCCAAAACAGCATTCAAGAAGATGACAAGCATTCTTACCAACAAATGCCTATCAATTAACATCAGAAAGAGAGTCCTTGAATGTTATATAGAACCAATACTGTTGTACGGATGCGAGGCGTGGACAGTCAGCAAACAAAGCCAGAGCAGGATCGAGGCAGCCGAGATGTGGTTTCTCAGAAGAAAGAAGAATGTTGAGAGTTCCATGGACAGCAAAGAAAACAAACGAGACAGTCTTGATGGAGGCAGACACAAGTAGATCACTCATAAGGAAGATTAGGAAAATACAAGCAACATTTATAGGCCATTTTATGAGGAAGGGGGATTTGGAGCACCTGGTCACAACGGGAAAGCTGGAGGGAAGGAGAGCACCAGGTAGACCCAGGGAGAGAATGCTGGACGGACTTGCAGAGTGGCTGGGGATGAAGAGGGTGGGGGAGATGCTGGGGGAAACGAGAGATAGAGATGGTTGGAAGTCCATGGTCGCCAACGCCATGCGGCAGGGCACCTGATGATGATGATGATGATCACCCTATCCCTCGACACAGCTTGATCAGTAGGACTCCACGTTAAACGCTGAGCACCCTTTCCATCGTTGGCTATTGTCCGCCTGTGCCTTTGCTGGAAATGAAGCCTTAGTCTGTCTTTGATGTTATCACTTCACTGTTTCCTTTTGTGTCCCCTGTTTCCTTTTTCAATCGACGGGACAGGAGTCTGTGTCTATGTATGTCTGTTTGTCTGAGACAAACGGAATGTTTTAGAAAGGCTTTCCGGCTGTTTCTTGATGGATCTGTACTAAAATCAGATCGAAGGAGTAGACTGTTCAAGAACTGTTTTTACATAAGTTTGGACGTCATAGCGCTGAAGTGAAGTTCACGTGGAACCAAATCAGACTTGTCTTAAAATCAGCATGAAATGAGAAAAGTGCCTCAAAAGCACTTTCACTGGAACTTTTTTTGACAATGTTACCATTCTATTTTCATTGTGTTCAAGGTCTACCACTGTCCTCTCGTCACACATTTTCTTCGCAGCCCCCACTATCTGGAACTCTCTTCCATTTGAAATCCGACACCTAAAATCGACTTCTTCTTTCAAAACAGCTCTAAAAACTCACCTCTTTCAAAAATATTATCAGTAAGTTCAACCTCATTTCCCCCCAGCCTAATAGTAGAAAAGGTGTGTTAGTGTGTGTGTATGTTATAGTAGGTAGGTGGGGGGTGGGGGTGGGTGATTATAGAGCCCAATGTGCCTCACAGTACTTTGGGATATAGCCGTGGGGGTTGTGGAGTGCATTTGGACTTGCGTGAGAATCCGTGTATGATTGTAGCGTATGTAGTATTTTTATGGATTTATTTTATTACTTTGTATTGTGTATTTAGTGTATGTACGTGAGGTTTGAGAGATTGAAATATTGTGAGTGAATGATTGTAAAGCGTCATAAGCTCCGCCGTAGGCAGAGATGTGCGCTTATAAATGGTCTCTTATATTATTATTATTATTATATATTATTATTATTATTATTATTATTATTATTATTATTATTATTATTTTTAGTTCACCTCACGGTTCTTCAAGGACAGTGACTTTGTTTAGAATCAAATTTAAATTTTCTGCACTCTTCGCTGTAACAAGGAGCGAGAAAGGCATATATTCTTTTTCTTCGTTAGGTGTTCCCACATACCTGCTTGTTATTATTTTTTGTTTGTTTGGCTTTCTTTCTTCTTCTGTTTCTCTCTTTGTTTTTCAAAACTTCACGTCGTTCTCTGAAGGATGGTCTCTGTCTGGCTTCTTATCCTCTTTAATGTACTATACAGTGTCACTTTCATTTCCTTTCTCTCTGCAACTAATACTGTTCCAGAGCCCTAGGGCCTTGGGAAGCAAGAGAAAGGGGTCGACACCACTTGAGTCTACAAGAAATTCACAGTCTTTGATCATCTCAGTCGCCATTAGCAGCCAGACAAAAGCCTATGAAAAACCCCGTGGACAGCTTTAAGTATGCGCGTGTTTCTTGTACACTCCTCTCTTTGTCTCAGCGTGTGTGTGTGTGTTGTGTGTGTGTGTGTGTGTGTGTGTGTGTGTGTGTGTTGTGTGTGCGTGTGTGTGTGTGTGTGTTGTGTGTGTGTGTGTGTCGCGCGCGCGAGCGTGGTGTGGGTGTGTGCGCACGTGCGCGTGTGTGTGTGTGTGCTGTGTGTGTGAGTGTGTGTGTGTGTGTGTGTGTGTGTGTGTGTGTGTGTGTGTGTGAGTGAGTGCGTGTGTGTGTGTCTGTTTGAGTGTTGTGTGTGTGTGTGTGTGTCTGTGTGTGTTGTCTGTGTGTGTCTGTGTCTGTACACTCAGAACTCATTTAGTTATCATAATAAACCAAGATATGAATACACAAAATGTTTCGTGTGTGTGTGTGTGTGTGTGTGTGTGTGTGTGTGTGTGTGTGTGTGTGTGTGTGTGTGTGTGTGTGTGTGTGTGCGTGCGTGTGTGTGCGTATTCGCATGTGCGTTGGACTGTTTGTGTGCATCTTTGCGCGAGCGCGTGCGTATGCTTGTGTGTGCGTATTTTAGTCTATCTGTCTGTCTTTCTGTGTCTGTTTTTCTCTGTGTGAGGGAGACACGCACACGCACAAACAGAAACAGAGACAATAGGGGGAGAGAGAGAAAGAGATAAAACGTCAACTATGATTTATATTCCTAATCGTAGGAAGAAGACATTACCTAAAATGGGAATTTGATGTCTGCATAAACTTAACGAACCATTTCTATCAGTAATGATTACTCTTGCCCTGTTGTCTCTATAAAGAGAAGAGTCATGAAATCCAGTATAGTATTTTAACTGTAAATCATCAAACCCGACGTGAACAGAGGACAAGAACACGTTGTTTACAGCAGACAGTATGAACTGTGGGTGATTTAAAGCCTTGGCAGGCTCGGACACACGCAAGAACGCGTAAATTTAATTAGTAGTGTCGATTGTTTTGGAATTATACATGCTGCTTTTATTTACAAACAAAATTGCGTTTTGTATGATGTTAATTATCTTCACATTTGCTGACGTGAAGGAGATGTTTTTTGTGTTTACAAACTTGATTTCAAAGCTAGATTTGATCTCATGCTGACATAAACTTAAAAGAAAACTTCAACCAACTTTCCATGCTTTGGAAATGTTATATCAAAACTTAACGACTTAATTACAACCATAAAACAAGTCTACAAATCAGAAGCAAAAACGCTTCAAGGGTATATTAACTGTTTTCTCTAAATGAAAAAATGCAACAGAAAAATTGTTTACATCCAGTAATAATTGAACAATGAATAAGAGGCTTTATAATTCAGCTTCATGATCCATCGTTTTCTACCCTAGCCGTGCCCATCTATCTACAGCACAGCATCATACACCCACACTGATGACAATAACATGAATTCATACGGGCACAAAAATGCAACACGTATTGTTCAGTGTTTTATAATAGGATGTGCGCTTTAGTGCAGAAGCTAAGAATTATCACATATGAGATGCACTGTTTTATCAAGGGCTGCCACAACGCTCAGACGTGATATGATCGTTAACAGGAATATCAGAGAAATGATGGCGGTAACACTACGTTCATTAGCAGACAATTTAGCGGTTTGTTCATATGACAAGAACGTAAACACGACTCCACCGGCTGGCTCAACGATCCTACATCAGAAAATGTATTTAGATTTAAGACGAGAGACAGACCAAGGAAGACTTGGACCAACAACGGTGCTGAAGAAATAACAGTCATCTCACCTGTCGGAACCATCGGTTCACTGTTGGCCGCTGCCTCTCTGACACCACCAGTCTCCTCCAAATGGTTCTGTCTTGATTTTTAAGGACAACTTCTTGGATATTTAGGATACTTATGTCATGTTACGTTCTCAGTGTATGAGACAGGAAGTTTGCCTTTCTTCTTCTTTGCCTCTGTTTTTCCTTGAAAAATGGTTGCCATAGGTCTGTATTTTTCCTCCTTCAGACATTATAGCTCTCTGTTTACTGTCAGCTCTGTCTCCCCACAACACTCAAGAAGATATAAGCGGGCAGATAAAAGAAGGAAGCAGACAGAAGAAATCAATGGAATTGGAGTATTTCCGTGTTAATGTATGAACGTATTCATTAATCAGTGTAGGGGTAGCAACCATACAAGAGTTATAAGACTTGCGCGTAGCCCCAGACAGAAAGTGACAAAGAGAATATGTGTTGTGAAATCTGTCGCTCTACGAGCAAAATAATAATTAAAAAATTCTGGACCTGTGAAAACGTATAATGATTCAGGATGTTTTTTCAACTGATGCTATTTTCTCCCCCTAACAATGTTGGTTATTTTTTATTAGAAAGACCAAACGCATGAAAGTAGGAAAACAAAGAACGACAAGAAAAAAAAAAGAATAAATGAACGAAACCAAAGAAAAATTGTGTGAAAGAAAGAAAAGAGGAAAACCAAAAGAAAAGAAAAGAAGATAATGAAAGAAAAACAAAAAGACGGGATGGAATGACGGACTAAAACAAACAGAGAAAGACGTTTTTCTATGGCAAAATCTTCTTTCAAGAGTCTCCCAGCAAAATTATCAGGGTGTGTGTTTCTTCACATTGACATCGAAGTGTTAAACTAGTAAACAGGATAGAAAAACAAGACAGGCACAGACAAAGTAAGACAACAATAAAAAAATAAAAAAAAAAAACGAATTAAGAAAGGAAGTAAGAGGAAATACAAAATGTAAGAAAGTAAGAGAGTAGAAAGTTAACAAGAAAAAAGACTGAAAGCAGTTAGAAAGTAAAAGAGAAAAAAAGTTAAGAAACACTGACCAAAACCATATAAGAAGGTAAGAGAGAGAAAAAGTAAGAAAAAATGTAAGAAATGAACAAAGAAAATCAAAATAGAGGTGAGAAAGAAAGAAGAAAAGTAAAAACAAAGAACAAAAGAAAGAGAGAAACAAGAAAGACAGAAGAGAAAATAACAGAGAAAAAAAAGTAAAAAGAACAGAAACAAAAAGGTGAGAAAAAAAGAAAGAAAATAAAAGAGAAAAGGTAAGCAAGAGCAGGAAAGAAAGAAAGTAAGAGAGAAATATGTTGTGTCAGAAACTAAGAAAGAAAGTAAGAAAACACATCGAAACCAAATAAAAATGACAAATCGGAAGAAGAAAGAAAGAAGAAAGAAAGAAAGAATGAATGAATCAAGAAAGAAATTAAAAGAGAAAGAAAGAAAGGGCTAAAAAAAAAAAGGAAAAAAAAAGAAAACGGAAGAAAGAAAAGAAGAAAGAAAAAATATACATGTCATGTAAGAAAGAACAGAAAAAGAAAGAGAAGACATGACGAGACAAAACAAGAAGCTTAAAATAATTGAGAAAACCAGTTCTTGTGGCGCAACTGTCAGCATGTTTGTTTCAGTGTGTGATACTCGCATATTAATTACAGGGAAGCAAGAAATAGAAACAGATGAACAGGTTGAAGAAACAAAAACACACAGAAAAACATCACAAGAAACGAAGCTTGCATGTATTGGCTCTGGGTGCATCTGTCTGTATATTCCTTTAACCATAAGGATTTTTATGTCGTCAATCACATTCAGATCTCTGGCATCAAAGACTTATGGGAGCTACGTTCAAGTAATAGGCGAAAATCATCTTCTGGTCTCAGCCACCTTGGGCAAGGCAGGAGGGCTTTTGGAGAGTTTTTGAGGTATGCAAAACTGCATAAAAGTGGCTCTAATCAAAAACAGATTGACACTCATTAAAACTGAGTCTGCCTTCACAGGTCTCAGATGAACTATGCCGCTGCTCGGATACACACACACACACACACACACACACACACACACACACACACACTCACACACACACACAACACACACACACACACACACACACACACACACACACTCACACACACTCACACACACACACACACACAATATATATATATATATATATAATATACACATATATATATATATATACATCTCAGAATAAGAACAATATAAAATGTCATGACTCTCTGTTTGTCTGTCTGTCTGTCTGTTTCTCTCTCTCTCTCACTCATACCCCCACCCCAAACCCACACAGATGCAAACACAGAGATTAACCAAACACACACACACACACACACACACACACACACACACATACACAGATTAACCAACACACACACACACACACACACACACACACACACACACACACACACACACACACACACACACACACACACACACACACACACACACATTATACTGGAAATACTGTCGCTGACGGTCGGTCAAAGAAAGGCTAAAATGAAGGCAGGGAATGCGTTGAACGACAACTAAGAAAACACAATCAATCTCCTGCTGTTCTCATGGACATTTTAAAACAGCAATTACGGCGAGACAAACACGTCCCAGACACTTAGGGAGATAGTGGGCGATTGGGTGGGGGAGTGATGGGAAGCTTAAAGCTAATAAATGAGAAAAACAGAAAAGAAAAAAAGGATGATGGAGACAGAGACACAGAAGGAGAAAACAGAGAGAGTGACAATGAGACAGACTTTTACGGAGATTTCTAATTCGAAAAAAATTGAAAAAGCTGAAACAGAGGCATAAAAGTGAAAAAACACAATGCTTACTTCACTTTTAAAGACAATTACTTACAATTTCAGAAAGATTGGTTGTTTTATCCTGAAATTCATTATTTCTCATCAGCTTGTTTCATCCCACCACCCTACCTCTTTGTATATCCACCCTTTGCCTTGTTTTTTCTGATTTGTTGTTGTTGTTGTTATTTTTGTTTTCAAAGTTCGTTTTTTTTCTTTTCTATATGTGACAATAACCAACAAAACACACATATCAATCTACGAAAAACGGGGAATGAAGGAACGACAAATATGAACGAGGCAAAATGTAATGCAAAACGAAACGTAAAATAGGACATAAATCAAAGTCAAAAACACAATTCATTGTTTGAAAAAGAATACAAAGAGAAACTATACACCATCTCTGCTGAAAAAGAATTGCTATATTACATGCTAATAGTAATCGAAATTTTGATTACAATTTCATTATCATCATTATGTGCCCAGCCGCATGGCGTAGGTGATCATGGCCCTCTATATGAATCTATCAATTGTCTCTGCAAGTATGTCTTCATCTCTGCGAGTTTTTCTTCATACACTGTGCAAGTCCGTCCAATATTTTCCCCGTTTCATGCAACAAACTATGGCCATAGAAATCCTCCTATGATGATGCAACATTGATCTTACAGCTACACTGGCGAAGGTGTAATTGTGATGGTCAGTGAACAACACGATGATTAACTTCGTTTTCTTCTCGGAAATTACAGGCATTGTGTCGCAATGGGGTGTTTTGATTGCTTAGTTTAGTCCAAAAACATGTCCATCAACACCGCAAATCTGACATTGTCTGGTTCTAATGTTGTTTTTCAGATACTATGGCCGACCAGAGCACCGAAGTATGGCCTTTTGACGCCATTTTTCGACAAAAAATAGCGACAAACCGTTCTTATGCAGTCCATTTTGGAAAAGCAAAAAGTTTTGTTGAGTATGCAGACATAAATATTGCAGACGAAATCTATGACTGGAATGGGGAAATCGGGGTAGCAAAGGTCAGGATGGAAAACCCTCCAGCCCCCAACTAACTTTGTTAGCAGAATGTCAGAAACTGAAACTGAATCTATTATTGTACTTCTGCTACAAACCATAAAAACTGTGATAATGACCAGTGTAGTTACCATCATATATAAATCCACTTGTTACGCATAGTCACTTCAATTTGAATCATGCACAGCATGCACTCCGTTTACGTGTTGCAGGCATAGGTTCACGCAATCATCCACGCACACATGGGCCAAAAGAATTTTTGGCAAAGGATTTTTCATATCCTGAAACAGGCTGGTTTATGACAAATGGTGTTGATCTTGACCTCGATTATAGCACATTGAACTATTCATGGCCTTTTGAAAAATGTAAATGACACAACTTCATATAAACACATTGTCTAATTTTGAAAAATGTTTGAATGCCATTACGAAAAATGTTTCGTTTAAGCTTTGCAAATTTGTTAAGAATCAAAAGCGAGTGAGCAAAATGCTAACTAGAAAACATTTTAATAAATACGAAGACATTTCACACATAAAATGAAGATACATTTGTTTAAAGAGAAAATAATCAAATTTGGACAGTTCCTTACATGTGTGTGTTTGAAAATACGGATTGGTGGGTGGAGGATCGACTGAGGAATTCGGTGTGATGGCCATGATGAATGTGTTGGGGATGGGTCAGAAGGGTGTACTATTGTCCACAAATGAGTTTCTGTGGTACCGTTGAGTAAAGCGCTAGTGCTTTCTGTTCATGGCGAAGAACCACACACACACACAATGTATTCGTTTACACTCAGTCTGATGTCATTCTGTTGGACTTACTTATTTAAGAAGTTGTGTGTGTGTGTGTGTGTGTGTGTGTGTGTGTGTGTGTGTGTGTGTGTGTGTTGTGTGTAGTGTGTTGTGTGTGTGTGTGTGCGTGCGTGCACGCGTGTATGTGTCTGTGTATGTCTCTGTGTGTGTGTTTGTGTGTGGCTGTATGAGTGAGTGATAGAAATGGGAATTTAATACTCTGCTCTTTTGAGGGTAACTTCCATGTGTGACAGCATGTATCTGGATCTACGCGCTTCTCTTTTATATAGAATAGAAGGGATGAAGCCCGGCAATAAATTGCGGACTTGATTTTGAAGTGTAGGTGTTCTATTCTGGTAGATTGACAGTAAACGCCGGGGGAAGGGGGTGGTGGGGGCTATCAAACGAACTGACGGCATTCCAGGCAATTGCCATGATGTAAGGGGAGCATATATCCACTCTGGCTGCTGATTTAAAGATTTATTATAGTATCAATGGCATAAACCTCCAGAGGACAGCTGTAAGCGAAGATATTGGTGATCTGAAGGAGACGTGAGGTCTCTGCATTGTGTACAGACTCGAAACTTTTACAGCACAGGGGTGATCATACACTCTACTTCTAGCTAGTTGTCAATAGGAACTAGAAACACGCGCGCGCACACACACACACACACACACAACACACACACACACATACACACACACACACACACACACACACACACACACACACACACACACAAACGGTGAGAACACAAATTTGCTGAAAAGAAAAAAAGAAATAACAAGCGCAATTTTAAGCCAACTGCCTGTTGTCAAGCACGCACAAAAGGCAACAAAGAATAACTACGCAAAAGGGGGAGGATGGAGGACGAGTAGCAAAACTTACCAGATACATCCCTCAT
>CM060305.1:32696722-32709222 GCA_030674185.1 Monoplex corrugatus | reverse complement strand
ATACAAAAAGAGACAGACAGACAGACAGACAAAGACAGAGAGAGACAGACAGACAGAGACAGAAAGAGATACAAAAAAGACAGAAACAGATACAAAGACAGACAGAGACAGACACAAACAGTGAAAGACAGACAGAGACACAGAAAGAAAAATCCAAAGATGTGGTATTCTGATGCAGAGATAAAAGCTTAGGATTGTGATAATAAAAAAAAAAAATGGTAGTAATGAGGTTGATAAGAAATTTTATTAGCACGGGAATTATAGAAGAGGAGATTCAACTGTAAGATTAACAAGAGTTGATGCAAAGGTCAGACCGGCATACCAACATAATCCTTTCCCCTTTTGGGATACAAAATCTTAACGTTAGGTCAATTTCCCACGGGAGTAGCCGGATGAAGACGAGATAGACCCTAAAGATCAGCAGTAAATACAACAGTGGCAGGTTGTCTCAGTCTGTGATGGATCACTACAGTCTCAACTCCCATTTCTTCATTTCATCTATCACTAAGATGGTAGACACAGTATTGCGTACTGTGATTCTCAAGAGATTTAGACATGTAGGACCAACAGATAGAAAGAAACAGAGAATCTGAAGTCGAATTTTGAATTTGAGTTTTTACACACACGCACGCACGCACGCACGCACCACACACACACACACACACACACCACACACACACACACACACACACACACACACACACACAACACACACACACACACACACACACAAAGAGATTACTAGTAATTCATCCAGTTGGGCGTGTGACCCTCGACTTAAAGTGTCATCCTCTCTCTGTCACACCTTCACAAACATGCGAGCGCGTGCGCACGCACACACGCACGCACGCACACACGCACGCACACACGCACACACACGCACGCACATACACACACACACACACGCACGCACGCACACACACACACAAGATGCTGAAAAGTATCAGACACAGATGAACAACAGACATACAATACAATACAATATTTTATTTGTATTGCGCAAAATCTTGATAAAATCAAATCTAAGCGCTAAAACAGACACACACGCACGCACGCACACAAACGCACGCACGCACGCACGCACACACACACACACACACACACACACACACACACACACACCACACACACACACCACTCACGCACACGCACACGGCTATAAATGGGGAGAAAGAATAAAAGCAATGGAAAAGTATAGAGAGCATACTATTATTATTCCACGTTTACAATAAAGGTAATACATCCATCACTCTCAACTGTTTCTTGTCGCTTCAGTTTAAGTTTAATAGCTCTATTTATCACAACAGCCCTACCTGTCTCCTGTAGCTTCAGTTAACGTTTAATAGCCCTGTTTATCACAACAGCTCTACCTGTCTCCTGTAGCTTCAGTTTAAGTTTAATAGCTCTATTTATCACAACAGCCCTACCTGTCTCCTGTAGCTTCAGTTAACGTTTAATAGCCCTGTTTATCACAACAGCCCTACCTGTCTCCTGTAGCTTCAGTTAACGTTTAATAGCCTGTTTATCACAACAGCTCTACCCGTCTCCTGTAGCTTCAGTTAACGTTTAATAGCCCTGTTTGTCACAACATCCCTACCTGTCTCCTGTAGCTTCTGTCTATGTTTAATAGTCCTGTTTATCACAACAACTCTACTTGTCTCCTGTAGCTTCAGTTAACGTTTAATAGCCCTCTTTATCACAACAGCCCTACCTGTCTCCTGTAGCTTCAGTTAACGTTTAATAGCCCTCTTTATCACAACAGCCCTACCTGTCTCCTGTAGCTTCTGTCTATGTTTAATAGTCCTGTTTATCACAACAACTCTACTTGTCTCCTGTAGCTTCTGTCTATGTTTAATAGCCCGGTTTATCACAACAGCCCTATCTGTCTCCTGTAGCTTCTGTCTATGTTTAATAGCCCTGTTTATCACAACAACTCTACTTGTCTCCTGTAGCTTCTGTCTATGTTTAATAGCCCTGTTTATCACAACAGCCCTATCTGTCTCCTGTAGCTTCTGTCTATGTTTAATAGCCCTGTTTATCACAACAGCCCTACCTGTCTCCTGTAGCTTCTGTCTATGTTTAATAGCCCGTTTATCACAACAGCCCTATCTGTCTCCTGTAGCTTCTGTCTATGTTTAATAGCCCTGTTTATCACAACAGCCCTATCTGTCTCCTGTAGCTTCTGTCTATGTTTAATAGCCCGGTTTATCACAACAGCCCTATCT
This sequence comes from Monoplex corrugatus, assembly GCA_030674185.1. Taxonomy (NCBI): domain Eukaryota; kingdom Metazoa; phylum Mollusca; class Gastropoda; order Littorinimorpha; family Ranellidae; genus Monoplex; species Monoplex corrugatus. Next base: position 32,706,997 of record CM060305.1, on the reverse strand, counting down.
GTCTCCTGTAGCTTCTGTCTATGTTTAATAGCCCTGTTTATCACAACAGCCCTATCTGTCTCCTGTAGCTTCTGTCTATGTTTAATAGCCCGTTTATCACAACAACTCTACTTGTCTCCTGTAGCTTCTGTCTATGTTTAATAGCCCTGTTTATCACAACAACCTACTTGTCTCCTGTAGCTTCTGTCTATGTTTAATAGCCCGTTTATCACAACAACTCTACTAGTCTACTGTAGCTTCTGTCTATGTTTAATAGCCCTGTTTATCACAACAACTCTACTTGTCTCCTGTAGCTTCTGTCTATGTTTAATAGCCCGTTTTTCACAACAACTCTACCTGTCTCCTGTAGCTTCTGTCTATGTTTAATAGCCCGGTTTATCACAACAGCCCTACCTGTCTTCTGTAGCTTCTGTCTATGTTTAATAGCCCGGTTTATCACAACAACTCTACTTGTCTCCTGTAGCTTCTGTCTATGTTTAATAGCCCTGTTTATCAAAACAGCCCTACCTGTCTCCTGTAGCTTCAGTTTATGTTTAATAGCCCTGTTTATCACAACAGCTTTACTTGTCTCTTGTAGCTTCAGTTTATGTTTAATAGCCCTGTATATCACAACAGCTTTACTTGTCTCTTGTAGCTTCAGTTTATGTTTAATAGCCCTGTTTATCACAACAGCTTTACTTGTCTCTTGTAGCTTCAGTTTATGTTTAATAGCCCTGTTTATCACAACGGCTCTACCTGTCTGCTGTAGCTTCTGTCTATGTTTAATAGCCCTGTTTATCACAACAGCTCTACTTGTCTCCTGTAGCTTCTGTCTATGTTTAATAGCCCTGTTTATCACAACAGCCCTACTTGTCTTCTGTAGCTTCAGTCTATGTTTAATAGCCCTGTTTATCACAACACTCCTACTGTCTCTGTAGCTTCAGTTCTATGTTTAATAGCCCTGTTTATCATAACACCCTACTTGTCTCCTGTAGCTCTGTCTATGTTTAATAGCCCTGTTTATCACAACTCTACTTGTCTCCTGTAGCTTCTGTCTATGTTATAATAGCCCTGTTTATCACAACCCTACTTGTCTCTGTAGCTTCTGTCTATGTTTAATAGCCCTGTTTATCACAACCTCTACTTGTCTCTGTAGCTTCTGTCTATGTTTAATAGCCCTGTTTATCACAACCCTACCTGTCTCCTGTAGCTTCTGTCTATGTTTAATAGCCCTGTTTATCACAACACCTACTGTCTCCTGTAGCTTCTGTCTATGTTTAATAGCCCTGTTTATCACAACAACCTACTTGTCCTGTAGCTTCTGTCTATGTTTAATAGCCCTGTTTATCAAAACACTCTACCTGTCTCCTGTAGCTTCTGTCTATGTTTAATAGCCCTGTTTATCCACAACGCCCTACCTGTCTCCTGTAGCTTCTGTCTATGTTTAATAGCCCTGTTTATCACAACACCCTACTTGTCTCCTGTAGCTTCTGTCTATGTTTAATAGCCCTGTTTATCACAACCACTTGTCTCTGTAGCTCGTCTATGTTATACCCGTTATCCCTTCTGCTCCTGTAGCTTCTGTCTATGTTTAATAGCCCTGTTTATCACAACACTCTACTGTCTCCTGTAGCTTCTGTCTATGTTTAATAGCCCTGTTTATCACAACCCTACTTGTCTCTGTAGCTTCTGTCTATGTTTAATAGCCCTGTTATCAAACCCTACTTGTCTCCTGTAGCTTCTGTCTATGTTTAATAGCCCTGTTTATCACAACCCTACTTGTCTTCTGTAGCTTCGTCTATGTTTAATAGCCCTGTTTATCACAACCTACTGTCTCTGTAGCTTCTGTCATGTTTAATAGCCCTGTTAATCACACAGCTCTACTTGTCTCCTGTAGCTTCTGTCTATGTTTAATAGCCCTGTTTATCACAACCCTACTTGTCTTCTGTAGCTTCAGTCTATGTTTAATAGCCCTGTTTATCACAACCCTACTTGTCTCTGTACTTCGTCTATGTTTAATAGCCCTGTTTATCATAACCCTATGTCTCCTGTAGCTTCAGTCTATGTTTAATAGCCCTGTTTATCACAACGCTCTACTGTCTCCTGTAGCTTCTGTCTATGTTTAATAGCCCTGTTTATCACAACCCTACTGTCTCTGTAGCTTCGTTATGTTTAATAGCCCTGTTTATCACAACCTACTGTCTCTGTAGCTTCGTCATGTTTAATAGCCCTGTTTATCACAACAGCCCTACCTGTTCCTGTAGCTTCTGTTATGTTTAATAGCCCTGTTTATCACAACAGCTTACTGTCTCCTGTAGCTTCGTTATGTTTAATAGCCCTGTTATCACAACAGCCTACTGTCTCCTGTAGCTTCGTTATGTTTAATAGCCCTGTTTATCACAACAGCCTACCTGTCTCTGTAGCTTCTGTTATGTTTAATAGCCCTGTTTATCACAACCCTACCTGTCTCTGTAGCTTCTGTCTATGTTTAATAGCCCTGTTTATCACAACGGCCCTACCTGTCTCCTGTAGCTTCTGTCTATGTTTAATAGCCCTGTTTATCACAACAGCTCTACCTGTCTCTGTAGCTTGTCTATGTTTAATAGCCCTGTTTATCACAACAGCCTACCTGTCTCCTGTAGCTTCTGTCTATGTTTAATAGCCCTGTTTATCACAACACCTACTGTCTCCTGTAGCTTCGTCTATGTTTAATAGCCTGTTTATCACAACAGCCTACCTGTCTCCTGTAGCTTCTGTCTATGTTTAATAGCCCTGTTTATCATAACAACCTACTGTCTCCTGTAGCTTCTGTCTATGTTTAATAGCCCTGTTTATCACAAGCTCTACCTGTCTCTGTAGCTTCTGTCTATGTTTAATAGCCCTGTTTATCACAACAGCTCTACCTGTCTCCTGTAGCTTCAGTTATGTTTAATAGCCCTGTTTATCACAACAACCTACTTGTCTCCTGTGCTTCTGTCTATGTTTAATAGCCCTGTTTATCACAACAACCTACTTGTCTCTGTAGCTTCGTCTATGTTTAATAGCCCTGTTATCAAACAACTCTACTTGTCCTCTGTAGCTTCTGTCTATGTTTAATAGCCCTGTTTATCACAACAACCTACTGTCTTCTGTAGCTTCTGTCTATGTTTAATAGCCCTGTTATCACAACCCTACTTGTCTCTGTAGCTTCTGTTTTTAATAGCCCTGTTTATCACAACCCTACTGTCTCTGTAGCTTCGTCTATGTTTAATAGCCCTGTTTATCAAACACCTACTGTCTCTGTAGCTTCTGTCTATGTTTAATAGCCCTGTTTATCACAACCTACTTGTCTGTAGCTTCTGTCATGTTTAATAGCCCTGTTTATCACAACCCTACTGTCTCCTGTAGCTTCTGTCTATGTTTAATAGCCCTGTTAATCACAACAGCCTACTGTCTCCTGTAGCTTCTGTCTATGTTTAATAGCCCTGTTTATCAAACCCTACTGTCTCCTGTAGCTTCAGTTTACGTTTAATAGCCCTGTTTATCACAACCCTACTTGTCTTCTGTAGCTTCAGTCTATGTTTAATAGCCCTGTTTATCACAACCCTACTTGTCTTCTGTAGCTTCTGTCTATGTTTAATAGCCCTGTTAATCATAATAGCCCTACCTGTCTCCTGTAGCTTCTGTCTATGTTTAATAGCCCTGTTTATCACAACAGCCCTACCTGTCTCCTGTAGCTTCTGTCTATGTTTAATAGCCCTCTTTATCACAACAGCCCTACCTGTCTCCTGTAGCTTCTGTCTATGTTTAATAGCCCTGTTTATCACAGCAGCCCTACCTGTCTCCTGTAGCTTCTGTCTATGTTTAATAGCCCTGTTTATCACAGCAGCCCTACCTGTCTCCTGTAGCTTCTGTCTATGTTTAATAGCCCTGTTTATCACAACCCTACTTGTCGTCTGTAGCTTCTGTCTATGTTTAATAGCCCTGTTTATCACAACCCTATTTGTCTTCTGTAGCTTCTGTCTATGTTTAATAGCCCTGTTTATCACAACCCTACTGTCGTCTGTAGCTTCTGTCTATGTTTAATAGCCCTGTTTATCACAGCAGCCCTACCTGTCTCCTGTAGCTTCTGTCTATGTTTAATAGCCCTGTTAATCATAACAGCCCTACCTGTCTCCTGTAGCTTCTGTCTATGTTTAATAGCCCTGTTAATCATAACAGCCCTACCTGTCTCTGTAGCTTCTGTCTATGTTTAATAGCCCTGTTAATCATAACAGCCCTACCTGTCTCCTGTAGCTTCTGTCTATGTTTAATAGCCCTGTTAATCATAACAGCCCTACCTGTCTCCTGTAGCTTCTGTCTATGTTTAATAGCCCTGTTAATCATAACAGCCCTACCTGTCTCCTGTAGCTTCTGTCTATGTTTAATAGCCCTGTTAATCATAACAGCCCTACCTGTCTCCTGTAGCTTCTGTCTATGTTTAATAGTTCTGTTTATCACAACAGCCCTATCATGACTGTAAAAACAAACCAAACACATAAAAGCTAAACAACCAAGACAGTTTTTAGATCCGTGTCAAACCCAAAGTCCTCGCGTGAGAGAGAGGAACGGACATTGGTAACAGAACATTTTCCTACAGTTGATAAATCCACAAGACATTCTTGCATTGCGCTGTAACAGAACATTTTCTACAGTTGATAAATCCACAAGACAATCTTGGCATTGCGCTGGTAACAGAACATTTCCTACAGTTGATAAATCCACAAGACATTCTTGGCATTGCGCTGGTAACAGAACATTTTCCTACAGTTGATAAATCCACAAGACATTCTTGGCATTGCGCTGGTAATAGAACATTTTCCTACAGTTGATAAATCCACAAGACAATCTTGGCATTGCGCTGGTAACAGAACATTTTCCTACAGTTGATAAATCCACAAGACAATCTTGGCATTGCGCTGGTAACAGAACATTTTCCTACAGTTGATAAATCCACAAGACATTCTTGGCATTGCGCTGGTACAGAACATTTTCCTACAGTTGATAAATCCACAAGACAATCTTGGCATTGCGCTGGTAACAGAACATTTTCCTACAGTTGATAAATCCACAAGACATTCTTGGCATTGCGCTGGTAACAGAACATTTTCCTACAGTTGATAAATCCACAAGACATTTTTGGCATTGCGCTGGTAACAGAACATTTTCCTACAGTTGATAAATCCACAAGACAATCTTGGCATTGCGCTGGTAACAGAACATTTTCCTACAGTTGATAAATCCACAAGACATTCTTGGCATTGCGCTGGTAACAGAACATTTTCCTACAGTTGATAAATCCACAAGACAATCTTGGCATTGCGCTGGTAACAGAACATTTTCCTACAGTTGATAAATCCACAAGATATTCTTGGCATTGCGCTGGTAACAGAACATTTTCCTACAATTGATAAATCCACAAGACAATCTTGGCATTGCGCTGGTAACAGGACATTTTCCTACAGTTGATAAATCCACAAGACAATCTTGGCATTGCGCTGGTAATAGAACATTTTCCTACAGTTGATAAATCCACAAGACAATCTTGGCATTGCGCCTATCTGAGGTATATCCTCCACAAAATATCTACAATTAAGAACAAAAATAATAGTTATAACACACTACTGCCAAAATGTTCGACAGGTCAACTGTTTTGAGTTCCTTCTCTCTGAGTGCAGGACTGTCTTACCTTTCAAAGAATAAAACACCATGTGAAGATATTTTTGCAAAAGTGTTATTGTAGCTGTTATTGCTGTTGTTGTTAAGTTTTTGTTTTGTGCTTTTTTTTTTTTTTTTGGTGACTGTTTAGTTGTTTGCGTGCGTTTTTATTTTATTTTATTTTATTTTATTTTATTTATTTATTTATTTTTCTTTTCTGTCTCTTGTCTGTTTTGTGTGTTTGGTTGTCTGTTCGTTAATTTATTGAGAAGGAGAGACATGAAAAGTGACTAAAAGAAAAAAACAGGATCATGGAGAGAATGTATAACAATATCACAAAGCATACTACAGTGAAGTATTTGTGTCTTACCACACAGGAGGCCTTTTCAAATTAATCTCAATTGGTAGGACTCCACTACATTTTGAAAACAGATTAGAAGTGAGGTAACTGGAATTAGTGCGACAAACAACTACAACTGTTTTATATCCAGGATTCAAAATGGGAGAAACTGTAGTCTTCAATTAGCCACCCATTCCTCCAACTTAGTTAAGACATCTGACAGTTAGTTAACGCCCTGGTGCCTGTCAATGTTTTCCAGACCCAGAATATCAAGGTACAGTGTCCCTAATTTCTGTCAAAATAATGAAAGTGAACTTCCTGACTTGTTTTTTTCTTGTAGCCGAGAATGGATTTTTCCGAATCTTGGCAAATCGAGTAAAGGAAGCAAGGTCTTGGTGAGAGTGTTTTTGAAATCTCGCTACAAAAAAATATACAGAGAATAAAATTAAGTCCAAAACTGTTTCAAGACGAGTAAAAACCTAGAGTGGTCTTGTATTAAAGGGATTTGTTTTTTGTACCTTGGGAAGGACTCTGTTCACTTTTAATTCGTGGTTAGTCAGGGGCCCCTCTTCTTTTCCTACTAGAAATAAGTGTTTCAATTTCAGTTTAAGTTTCAGTTTCGCAAGATGACGTCTCCGAGCTCTGAATGAATTCTATATGCACAAACGTCACAGGTGCCATGTGTATGATGATTGTGGCACAAGTCTTAAGCCCGTGCGTAAACCCATGAGATGGTCAGGTCTGATGTCCTAAAAAAACTTATTTTTACCGAATCTACATTCCTATTACAGGTATTGTCAATAGAAATGAGTGGTGAACTCTGCTTTTTCTCCTTCTTCTTCTTCTGTCTCTTTGTCTCTCTCTGTCTCTCTACAGATGACGACCTTTAGTGATATTACTGTATGATGTATGGTCCTGTTTGTTTGTTGTTGTTTTTTTTTACTTATTCATTTTAGTTTGATATAGATAGATAGATAGATAGATAGATAGATAGATAGATAGATAGATAGATAGATAGATAGATAGATAGATAGATAGATATAGATCATACATTTCATGAAAATTAATGATTTAAAATCATTCGGACTACAAACGGTATTGTTTAGTGATGCAAAAAGATTAAAAAGCTCTTCTTTGGCGTTAAAATAATCTACAACAAATTGTTCGATTTGTGAAAGGACACTTTATCATTCCTTCCATAAACGTTACTGTTTTTTCCTCTTTCTTTTAGATAAAACAATTCCACCAAACGCATGTCAAAGAGTGCAAAGTCGCTCTGACTTCATCCTTGATTGATTATGCAGGATCTAAAATTACTCAAAAAGGAATATTCTTACGGTTTTAACACATCATTTCCTAACGGAAATTGTCATGTAGTTATTTCTAAGATCAATGTTTGCACAGAACTCAAAGTTCTGAAGAGCATGAATATATTCGTGTTCAAGCCCCCCTCCCCCCCCCCCCCCCCGCCCATCTCTCTCTCTTTCATCTCTCTCTCCCTTCTCTCTTTTTCTCTCCCTCTGTCTCTCTCTCCCTCCCTCTCTCCCTTCTTCTCTATCTCTCTGTAGCTCTATCTCTCTCCTACCCTCCTCCCCTTCTCTCTCTATATATATCTCCCCTTCTCTCTCTCTCTCTCTCTCTCTCAGGCTGGTTTGTTCTCTGTCTTTATATATATCTCCCCTTCTCTCACCCTCTCTCCCCTTCTCTCTCTGTCTCTCTATAGCTCTTTCTCTCTCCTTCCCTCTCTCCCCTTTTCTCTCTATATATATACATATCTCCCTTCTCTCTCTCTCTCTCTCTCTCTCCTCTCTCTCTCTTTCTCTCTCTCTCTCTCAGAGGCTGGTTTGTCTTTTGATAGAGCCATGGACTCCGGATCTCTTGTCTCGACTTCAATTCCAGCCTGCAACAACAACAAAGTTTTGTTTACTGCCCATCTTCATCGTCCGATCGTTCTGATGTTGTCAGTATTTCAGAGACCCCGTCCCTTCTTTCTCTCCTTATCACAAGGCCTGTGCAAGCGCATTACGTTTTCGCGCAGGATCAAGGCTTCTGCCAGATAACATACGGCAGGCTGCGTATGGAATGGTACGAGTGCGATGAATCCCTTTAGAATAAGATTCTCTTTCTCTCTTCTCTCTCTCGTCTCTCTTCTCTGTCTCTCTCTCTCTCTCTCTGTATAAAACAATATTATATATATATATATCCCTCTTTCCCCTTCTCTCTCTGTCTCCCCCCTCTCTCTCTCTCTCCCCTTCTCTCTCTCTTCTTCCTCTCCTCTTCTCTCTCTCCCTCTCTCCCCTCTCTCTCCCCTCTCTCTTCTCTCTGTGCCCCCCCTCTCTCCTGGCCAGTTTGCCAAATTGTCGAGGCCGTTTGTTTACTTAAATAGAACGGTGGATTTAGATCTAATGTCTCGAGTTCAGTCCCAGCCCCCACATTTCGATCTGGCCTGTTAGCTGCCCAATTTGATTTGCGATTATGCAGATAGTGTCAGTTTAGAGTTTTATAGGTGTCTTTCCCATCTAATCTCTCCCCATTTCAAGACCTTGCCAACACATAATGTTCTTGAGCATAATCAACTAGTCTGCAAGACACTGCTCTCATATGGTGTTTCCGGAGAATATGGAATGGCTCAAGTGCTACGAATCCCTTTTGAGCAAACTCCAACCCCATTTTTACCGTTCCCTACATTTCTCCCAAATAGGTTACTGGGTATAGTCTGTAAATAAATGAGGGTTATAAAATAACTGTCATTAACATGTCTGGAATCAAAGTGATGAAGTCACACAGTGCACCACCAATGAGTAATTTGATTAACTTTTATTAATTTCATCATCATCCATCATCATCATCATGTGCCCTGCTACATGGCGTTGGTGATCATGGCCCTCCATACGAATCTATCCCTTGTCGTACTTGCAACGCTGCAAGTACATCTCCCACCATCTCTGTCTTCATCCAGTCCGCAAGACCATCCAATGTTTTCTCCGTGGGTCTACCTGGTGCTCTTTTTCCCTACACCTTTGCTGCTGTGACTACATGTAAGTGCTCTAATTTCTTTTACCTATAAAATGTTCTATAAATATTGTTTGTCTTTTCCTAATCTTTCTCGTTAATGTTCTTTTTGTGTTTGCCTCTTTCAAGACTGTCTTGTTTTTTTCTTTGCTGTCCATGGGACTTTTAACATTCTTCTCAGCAAAAACGTTTCAGCTGCCTGAATCTTTTCTGACTTTGCGTGTTGATGGCCACGCTTCACTTGTGGACAATAGTATCGGACGTACATAACACCGAAGAACTGATACTAATTGATTGGGGTTTTTTGTTGTTGTTGTTTTTGTGGATTTTTTTGGTAAAAACGATTTTCATTTTCTTACATGCTGTTGTAACTTCGCCAAATATGCTGGCTGTTTCTTATGTGAATCTGCTGTCTGGTGAGATGGCTGTTCCGACAATTTAAAATTATCATCTTGTCTCAATGCTTTGCCATTAGCTTTTATTTTGCATGAGGAGATTTCCTGTTTTTTGTTGTTGTTGTTGTTGTTGTTGTTGTTGTTGTTGTTGTTAGTCTGTTTGTTTTTCGTTTTTACGGATTACCATGGCTTCAGTCTCCTTGCCAATTTACTCTGGCCCTTAATTTCTGCTTTCTCTTTCTATGATATTCACAAGACGTTTAGGTCTTTTTCGTTTTCTGCATTCAGAACGGTGTTACAAAGATTGTTTAACCTTGTTTTTCCAACCTTTATCCTAGGATGTTCTTTCAGGTTTCTCATGATGGTTTCGCTGTAAAGTGAAAACAAAACTGGTAACAGACCACGCCCCTGTCTAACCCCTCTTTTGATACTTTATTACATAGATGCACTTAATATAGTCATTTTGTCGCATCTTTTATGAAACGAGACTTCAAGTTCTTGCATCAGACTATATATCCTACCCTTTAAAACATCTCTTAAAATCCAGGTTGTTAAAGACCTGTCATCATATTAGGACATCAACGAAGTAGCTCTCTCTCTCTCTCTCTCTCTCTCTCTCTCTCTCTCTCTCTCTCTCTCTCTCTCAATCTTCTATCCATCTTTCATTCTATCTCTCTCTCCTCCCTCTCTCGCTTGTGGATATGGCGATGGGACGTGGATGATTGAGCGAGAGACGTGCAGACTGATAGGAAAAAAAAAGCGAGGACATGGTAATTGCAAAGAGTTTGCAAACCAGGTTATGTGTATCCACTTCTCGTAGTCTTCACTGGCTGCCCAACCCAAGTCGCATTCATTACAAGTTGTCAATGTACA
>CM060305.1:32691722-32694222 GCA_030674185.1 Monoplex corrugatus | reverse complement strand
TTCCAGAGTTGAGCTCACTGATCGCTGACCCGAGTCTCATTATTTCACTAATCCCATGTTACAATGCGTCAGTTTCTGTCTACCAGATAAGAAGAAACGGCATCGAAGGGGTGGATGAAAACATGTCTTCTTTGCAGTCATCTGCTTGGGCGATCTCTCAGTAACTTTCTCATGGGTCGAGGGTAGCGTGTTCCGTCCAATTTTCCCCTCTGCTGCCTTAACGACTAGTCCACTTGGGACTTCCACAGTTAGAAGAGAAACAATGGATGTTGGGGGAGCTGTAGTAATGTTGAGTCTACTGATGCAAAGAGACAAGGGCCTTGGGAGAAAAACGAGTGTGTACAGATTTACTGCTCTGCATGTTAACCTTCGCTGCTTTGTTTGTTTGTTTGTTTGTTTGTTTGTTTGTTCACGTTATTCTGGTTAAGAAATGGATGATGAAAACATATCAATGAAGCAAATTTAAAGCAGCATTATGACAGTAGCTATCACCATTGCAACTACCATTACCACACTGCCTCTTTTTTTTTTTACTATGGCTAACACTAATTTTCACTATAACTATTTCAACCTTTATTTCCTTTTATTTTTAGAATCAACACCACCACCACACCACCTGTTCTATTACACTGTCAATTAGCATTTTTTCAACACAGCCATCTAACACATATTTTGCAAACAATACACAAAAACGCAGACATGATGTAAACACAGAGAAACTCATTACCTCGTGGAGTATATCGCTTAAGTAAAATTGTTGTTGTTGCTTAAAAGCCAGCCGACTCCACAGAGCCATATGAGGGCCATACCCTTCTCAAAACTGTGGAGGAAAAATACAACCTGGAAAAGAAAATTAAGTACAAATACCAATGCATTAGCGCACATGATCTAATGAGATGACCCTGGCGTTGACCATTCCGTTTAATTATCACACAGGGGACTTTAAAGAAACACGCCAAAATGCAAACATAGATAAGGACACTAAAATATACACATATCAACGGCATAGATTACCTAAAACTACTTCTGCATATAACATTTCCTCAGGGCCAAAATGCACATAATGCATGTACCCACTTATCAAACCTAAGAGAAATAATTTAAGGCTTTATCGAACACATGCAGATGAATGGACCAACATGGCAGAAAATGATAGGACGAAATGATGGGAAGCACAGAAGAAAAAGAGAAAGAAAGAGAGTGATAAGAAAAGATGAAATTTCTAGCACAAAATGTCCAGAAGATGGGGATATTATTTATACGGAAAGATCCCCGGCATCCCTCCGTGGGAGTCTGAACAAAACAATTTTTGTTTCCAAAAGCATAAACTCTATAGTACCATTAAAACTAGTCTGAACAAAACAATTTTTGTTTCCAAAAGCATAAACTTTATAGTACCATTAAAACTAGTCTGAACAAAACAATTTTTGTTTCCAAAAGCATAAACTCTATAGTACCATTAAAACTAGTCTGAACAAAACAATTTTTGTTTCCAAAAGCATAAACTCTATAGTACCATTAAAACTAGTCTGAACAAAACAATTTTTGTTTCCAAAAGCATAAACTCTATAGTACCATTAAAACTAGTCTGAACAAAACAATTTTTGTTTCCAAAAGCATAAACTCTATAGTACCATTAAAACTAGTCTGAACAAAACAATTTTTGTTTCCAAAAGCATAAACTCTATAGTACCATTAAAACTAGTCTGAACAAAACAATTTTTGTTTCCAAAAGCATAAACTCTATAGTACCATTAAAACTAGTCTGAACAAAAACAATTTTTGTTTCCAAAAGCATAAACTTTATAGTACCATTAAAACTAGTTTGAACAAAACAATTTTTGTTTCCAAAAGCATAAACTCTATAGTACCATTAAAACTAGTTTGAACAAAACAATTTTTGTTTCCAAAAGCATAAACTCTATAGTACCATTAAAACTAACTTTCATGTCAAACGTAAATGAACGCTAGAAGTTAAAAATCATGAGCACCCACGCCTCTTCAACTGAACGTATCATTTCAAGACTTTATCAAATTCAGATGGGAATAAATCAGTCAAACGTTGTAAAATATCAACTACTTTTTTCACTTGTAAACGTTAGTTTCACGCAACAGTCGGTGAAGAACATAAAAAAAGAGTTGCTGTCCATAAAATTACAGCCAGAAAAGACCACAAAAACGTCAAAGCCATAAGACTCAGGTATGATTCTTTCAATTCAGCAATGACACGAATGGACAGTTCCTCAGGCTTTGAATGCCAGATACCCAAAATAAAGCAGCCAGAATAGATGGAATAACTACAGAAACCATCCTAGCATGAGGCGAAACAGTAATCAAATAAAAATATTCCAAGAAACATGGACAAAAAGAACAGTCCCAGAAGACCGGCAAAGAGCAATAGCGGTCCCCATTTGGTGAAAGAAGAGGCAGCAAGAGAGATACAGCACGTGCAGAGGAATATCCCATCTGGGACATGTTTCCAAATGTGTACTAGAATTCT
>CM060305.1:32681722-32686722 GCA_030674185.1 Monoplex corrugatus | reverse complement strand
AAAGCAGCAGTGGAAATGAGTACAGCTTGCTTCTGGGAAAAGCTGTTTTGCATCTACCCTGCACTGTAGACAACAGTGAGGGGAAAATTTTGATTTAAAATAACCCAATCCTGTCCCCCATCTTTAAGATTTTTCTTGTTATTGTATTTGCAATGATGGGGAGGAGGAAGAACGAAAACTCAAAGAGAGAGAGAGAGTGTGTGTGTTGTGTGTGTGTGTGTGTGTGTGTGTGTGTGTGTGTGTGTGTGTGTGTGTGTGTGTGTGTGTGTGTTTTTGGTGTGGTGTGTGTGGTGTGTGTGTTTTGCGAATGGGAGGCATGCACAGACATACAGAGGAAGTTTCGTTTGGGGACATATGAAACTACCGTAAACAAACGGGGACCCAAAATCTGCATTCACGCGCACGAACACACTCATATACTCGGGGTAGAGGAGAGAAAGAGAGAGAGGGAGGGAGGAGGGGGAGAGAGAGAGGGGAGAGAGAGTGACAAAGACAGAAAAAGAGAGGGGAGGGAGTGGGGAAGACAGACAGACACACAGACAGACACACGGACAGAAAGAGAGTGAAAGAAAGAGAGAAAGAGCCAGTGTCAGCTAGACAGAGAGAGAAAGAGACATTGTTGGGTTGATTGATTGAACTTTATCTATAACAGCAAAAACATTGACACAGTCCGAAACATGTTTGACCTTGTCCATGAATACTGCCCAAAATGGAGGAGGCAATGATAATGACATAGTAGAGAGTAACTGAAGGAGAATGAGAGAGACAGAGGTACAATGAAAAACAGACCAAAGGAGATACATAAACCCACTCACGCCCCCCCCCCCCCCCCCCCCACACACACACAAAGGGAGGAGAGGGAGGGGCAGAGACAGAGCTAGAGATAGAAAGAAATACAGAAAAAGAATAAAGAAAGACAAGTGAACAAATAACGAAACATTTTTTTTTTTTAAATGGCTGATCTTTAGTTGACATTCAAAAGTTCACAACAAAAATGTCAGGTAACGTTACATTAAAATCAAATACAATTATAAAAAGAGAAATGTTTTTTTCTGTGAAACAGAAACACGCCTTACACGCGGAAGAAAAGACATTCAGGAAAACATTTAAGAGTCCTTTCACAAGGAAATGTCACACCAGAGAAGAGGAGCGATCGTCGTACACAGCGAAATGACAAAGCCGGCTACATTCCAGTTTTTGGTTTCTTTTATGTATCGATTCGTTATTTATGTGTACATTTATTATCTATTTATTTATTTATTTATTTATTTATTTATTTATTTATTTATTTGTTTGTTTGTTTGTTTATTTATTTTTTATTTATTATTTATTTTTCTATTTATTTATTTATTTATCTATCTATTCATTTGGTTATTTTGCGTGTGGTAGGTTGGAAAACTCATGTCCTATGGAAAATACGTGTAGGTTTCCTGTTATTCTTTATTTAGTAGTAGTAGTAGTAGTAGTAGTATAATTATCATCATCATCATCATCATCATCATCATCATCAATCATCATCATCACCACCTTTGTCATTATATTACTATTCTTATCATTATTATTATTGTTATCATTATTATTATCGTTGTTGTCCGTGTCGTTGTTTTGTTATTGTTTTTTTTCTTCCATATTTGTTTTTCTTTCTTTCTTTGATGTTTTTTCCTTGTTTTTTGTTTGTTTGTTTGTTTGTTTGTTTGTTTGTTGTTTTCTTACCACGTCATGAAGAAACTCTTACTCTGTTATAGAAGATCAGAACAGCACAGAACAGGTGTTGTTCAACAGAAGACGGACCAATGGAATCAGAATGCAAGGCAATGGACTTCATCATAATGCAGTTCCTGTCTCCAGAGCCAGTCTTGCATCTTTCATGAAGACCCATACCAGGCGAGAAGCAGCAGGATCGACAGGGATAATTCATCATCATCATCATCATCATTATCAACACCATCATCATCATTATCACCTCTCTGTTTTAGGTGTCGTGCATACTGGGGGTTACCATGTGTCGATAAGCCATTGATTTAGACATTCTGCAGGCGTGTGCATCGCACAAATATTCAGTTCTCTTTTGGAACTATTCTATGACATTCATACCATTTTCCATGAAGCAGTAAGCTAATTAACCCTTTGACTCCCACACCCTATATACCAACTGCAAAAAGTTAACCCTTTGATGCCCTCACCCCATCCACCATCTTACTACAGGAAGTTGGTGGATAGAGAAAAGGCGTCAAAGGGTTAAGGTTTTGCTTTGCTGGCATTGTTGGCAATGCTGGATGCTGATAAACAGGATGCGGGAGTCAACAGGTTAAACCAACCCGTCACAACGGAGATTATCTTACACAGCTAATATTACACACATACTCAAACCCCACGATGCTTACAAAAGGTATTGTTCTGTTTCTAGTCAGGCACAAACGCAACAGGAGACAGGTTTGTTGTAAGGGGAGAACAAGTGATAGTGGTTCTATTGTGAGTCCTCTGAATAGACATGTAAAGGCTTTTCTGAGAAAATCATGCCCCCTGCGTCCGTGTCACAACCCTGTAGATCTACAACGATTGAGCAGCTGATTCGTGTGCGTGCGTGCGTGCGTGCGTGTGTGTGCGTTTGCGTGTGTGTGTGTGTGTGTGTGGTGTGTGCAAGCAAGCGCGCGTGCGTGCAAGCGTGCGCGCGCTATGTGTGTATGTGTTAGTGTGTGCGTGCGTACGTGCGTGCTTGCGTATGTGTTCGTTCGTTGCTTGATTTAACGTCTTTTCACTATAAGTGATATTAGACGGATTGCGTACGTGTGTTGTGTGGTGTGTGTGTGTGTGTGTGTGTGTTGTGTGGTGTGTTGTGTGTTGTCGTGTGCGTGTGTGTGTGTGTGTGTGTCTTGCGTGCGTGTGTGTGCGTGTGTGCTTGCGAACGTGTGTGTGTGTTTTGTGTGTGTGTGTGTGTGTGTGTGTGTGTGTGTGTGTGTGTGTGTGTGTGTGTGTGTGTGTGTGTGTGTGTGTGCATGCGAGCACGCAAACCTGTGTTTGCAAGTCTGTATTTTCCTGCCAGTCCGCTCTACAGTGAAAATGAACACTGGTGTAGTAGTCAGACTGTGGAAAATACGTAGCGATATGGTCGTTAGTATACCATGCCAGTCTCTCAGAATGACTGGCGATGAAGGTATAACAAATACAGTCCTGCTAACAAGATGTACACAATTGCTAGTGATCTGGGCATATGTATAGTTGAGATTTTTGTTTACCGTTCCAGTGAAGTACAGTCCGCTTACTCTTTTCATATATCGACAAATTGCTGCAATGTAAAACAAAAACGTTGCAATGAGCCAGAGCAGAAGGAGAGAGAAAGCCATGGTTGTCACTTTATTGTGATGCTTTTAATGCATCAAAGAAATACGTTGAACGACGTTCTGCCCCTTATAGCTCAGACATGACGGCCATTCGGCCCCCAATGCACAGCCGATAGAGATGGATTAATTTTAAAGTTTAATTACAGACTCATCGGTCCAGAAACACACACACAGACACACACACACACACACACACACACACACACACACACACACACACACACACACATATATATATATATATATATATATATATATATATATCCCGCAGATTTAAAAGGAAGACAGTGACCGTAGAAAATGAGAATGATGTACAACATCAACATTCCATTGACAAACACATTTTGATTAACCTGTCAAATGAAACACTCACAGAAACACAGGCAAGTGTCTTAAAATTAGGACCCAAATTCTAACACCCCAGGCCTTTGATCATGACCAGTTGGCAAAAGATGTCACTGAAGGTTGTCGCAGAATTCGCCTCAAAGAACTGTACTTTGACACTGCACCTGAAGAACAAGAGCCCCCCAAATTCTATAAGCGGTCAGGCTTCATGCCACAGCCTGGTGGGGACAGAGCACTGGACGCTTTCTGTGACACAATTCAGAGTAAAGTAAATGTCCATCAATGCAGAAAGAGCCCCCATGACAACATTAAGCCGCAACAAAGACGGGCACTACAACAGCTCAGAAAAATGGTACAAAACAGACAGATAAGGATATCCATTGCTGACAAGGGTGGTGCTGTGGTCATACAAAACATTTCAGACTACCTGACAGAAGCCTACCGCCAGCTTAACAACACTAATCACTATAAACAACTGGATAAAGATCCAACAATACAGATCGCCAAAGTTTCCAACAATCTGGTCAACAGACTGCACAGAGACAACCTCATAGACAACAATACACATAAATGGGCAATAGTGGAACCCCAACAGGTCAGATGTCACCGCTTCTACACACTGCCTAAAATACATAAGACATTGTCCAACCCTCCAGGTAGGCCTATCATTTCCGGAACTAAGGGACCCACTGAAAAAATATCCAAACTGGTCGATCACTGGCTACAAGAATATGTAGTAAATCTTCCCAGCTATATCAAAGACAGTACACATTTTCTCCGCACCCTACAAGACTGGAACCAAAGCCATGGCCCTTTCCAAAACATCATTCTGGTCACCATAGACGTGGTGGGTCTGTATTCAAACATTCCACATGACGAACTCATCACTGCGCTAAAATACTACCTCAGAGATGACAACCAGCAGTCCATCGCACCACCAACAGACCGAGTCATAGAGTTAGTCTCTCATGTTCTCTTTAACAATGTTTTCCAGTTTGAAAAAAACTACTACCAACAAATCTTTGGTACTGCAATGGGAACACCCATGGCCCCTTCAGTTGCCAACCTCTTTATGGGTTGGTTAGAATCTCAACTTTTGGCCAACAGCCCTGTCATCATTTCTGACCAGTACTGGAAACGCTTTATTGATGACATTTTCTTGCTATGGACAGGCTCCGTTTCTGAACTAGAACTGTTCTCAACGTACATCAACTCCTTCCACCCTACGATAAAGTTTACAGTGAACTCATCCACCTACCAGTTACCCTTCCTTGATGCGCGGGTCAGCATTGACAATGGCTACCTAGTAACTGA
>CM060305.1:32656722-32674222 GCA_030674185.1 Monoplex corrugatus | reverse complement strand
CAATTCTATGTGGTAGAAATCATCCTGTCAACATGTCAAACTGGTGCAGTCATAGAGCTGAGTATCATTTGCAAAGCTTTCGCGTGACAGTGAATGAGAATCAATAACTATTGGCCCAGTGCAGGAATTAAACAGTACAGGTCCGACAACTAAGGAACCTTAACAATTCGTCAACTTGTTTTTTTGCTTAAAGCTCAGTCCACTGCGCCCAGCCACATCAGGGTTATAACCATTTCAAAATGTATACCATAACCCACAGGAGGAAAGCCTCGAAAAGAAAATAATGTGCACATATCAATGCATTTGCGATCATAATCAAAGGATACCCTTTGGCACTGGCCATTCCAATTTATCACCAGGAGATTCATTGGGGGGGTTTTGTTTTGTTTTGTGGGGTTTTTTGGTTTAAAGCCCAGCCGATTGCAATATAATTATATATATATATATATATATATATATATATATATATATATTAGCATTACGATAAAACTATTAGATTGTACCCATTAAGATATATTTCTGAGAGCCATCCAAGCCGAGTAAAAATGAAATTGTGATCTCAAGCTGCTTAATATCGGAAAAGGTTTCGCACTTATTTTCAGGCGCTAATGCCCAAATGTGCACCATGAATATTTCTACCAAGCTTTATGACACACTTTTCTCCCATACTATGGTGTGTGATTTTCTAGTCTACAGCCAGCCAGCACCCTTCCACACACACACACACACACACACACACACACACACACACACACACACACACACACACACACACACACACACACACACACACACACCACACACACACACACACACACACACACACACCACACCAGCCACAAAAACACAACAGAAAACAAACATTTTTTTTAAATTAACTTAAACCTAGATGACATTCAATATTTCATTTTCAGTGAGAATGGCTACATAACTGTAGAGTAATGTAAGGTTAAACAATAGAAGTGTCGCTCAAACATAAGAAAACATGACACTTGCAGAATAAATCAGAAAATTCTGCTTTTTGTTTGTGCTAGAGATTTCATGTGTTTTGATTCTTTTTGTTTGTTTGTTTCTTAGCTAAAGAATGTTCAGGTTTGTTTCCTTGCTTAATGATATTCAGGTGTAAGAACGACAAGAAAAGAAAAGATTTATCATACAGAACGAAATGATAAAACCATAGACCAGAGCAGTCTAACAGCTCTGCTTAACATTTATGTATTTAAGTGGCAGAGAAATCACCAGTTTTCCACTGCACAAACAAGGTTGTTACTATACGGCGTCTGAATCATTCTCCTCAGTACCAATAAACACATGTAATCCAGCTTTTCATTGTATTATCAAGTCTGTTACTATACGGCGTCTGAATCTTTTTCCTCAGTACCAATGAACACATGTAATCCAGCTTTTCATTGTATTATCAAGACTGTTACTACACTGCGTCTGAATCTTTCTCCTCAGTACCAATGAACACATGTAATCCAGCTTTTCATTGTATTATCAAGACTGTTACTACACTGCGTCTGAATCATTCTCCTCAGTACCAATGAACACATGTAATCCAGCTTTTCATTGTATTATCAAGACTGTTACTACACTGCGTCTGAATCATTCTCCTCAGTACCAATGAACACATGAAATCCAGCTTTTCATTGTATTATCAAGACTGTTACTACACTGCGTCTGAATCATTCTCCTCAGTACCAATAAACACATGTAATCCAGCTTTTCATTGTATTATCAAGACTGTTACTACACTGCGTCTGAATCATTCTCCTCAGTACCAATGAACACATGTAATCCAGCATTTCATTGTATTATCAAGACTGTTACTACACTGCATCTGAATCATTCTCTTCGGAAGCAGTGAATACATGCAGTTGGTTTGACCGATGTGTCCTAACGGGGCAACGAACGAGAAAACGTTACTTCCCTTCCTACCTTGGCCTTATTAAAGCTTGACAAACTAGTCTTGACCACGCCATGGCCACATAAGCCTACACCCGAGGTAGCCCCAATTTTCCCAAAGACGAGGCGACGTCAACCTTTAGTGCCATTATTTCCCCTGATCCGTCCCCTATACCGCGCTGGCCTGTGTCTTCAGAAAAGATGTGTGTTTATGTGTGTTTGTGTGTGTGTGTGTGTGGGGGGTGGTGTTCGTGCCTGGTGTGTGTGTGTGTGTGTGTGTGTTTGTGTGTGTGTGTGTATGTGTGTGTGTCTGTGTGTGTGTGTTGGAGGGTGTTCGTGCGTGTGTGTGTGTGTTGGCGAGGGGGTGTTCGTGCCTGCGTGTGTGTGTGTGTGGTGTGTGTGTGTGTGTGTGTGTGTGTGTGTGTGTGTGTGTGTATGTATGTGTGTGTTTGGGGAGGGGTGTTCGTGCGTGTGTGTGTTTTGTTTGTGTGTGTGTGTATGTGTGTGTGTGTGTGTGTGTGTGTGTGCACGCGCGCCTGCTTGTGTGTGTGTGTGTGTGTGTGCATGCGCGCCTGCTTGTGTGTGTGTGTGTGTGTGTGTTGGGGAGGGGGTGTACGTGCGTGTGTGTGTGTGTGTGCTGTGTGTGTGTGTGTGTGTGTGTGTGTGTATGTGTGCACGCGCGCCTGCTTGTGTGTGTGTGTGTGTGTGTGTATGTGTGTGTGTGTGTGTGTGCACGCGCGCCTGCTTGTGTGTGTGTGTGCACGCTCGCCTGCTTGTGTGTGTGTGTGTGTGTGTGTGTGTGTGTGTGTGTGTGTGTGTGTGTGTGTGTGTGTGTGTGGACAGTTTCTACAAGACGATTTCATCACCCTCGCACTATTCAGTATGCACTCCACCCAAATCCACCAGTGACAACCAGGCAGACCCCTCAGTTAAGCCTGTTCAATGTGCAAAACCCACTTCGCAGGCAATATTTTGCTTGATGTGGCAGCAGGCACATGGGGAGGTGGTGGAGGTATGACAGATAATCTGACACCACCAGAATGACCAAAAACGAAAAAACCTGTTCTAATGTTCGTGCGCGCGTACGTGTACAAAGGAACAGAGAGAGAGGGAGAGAGGGACAGGGACAAAGATAGAGACAGACAGACAGAAAAGAGATGGAGACAGAGAGAACCAGACAGACAGCCAGAGACAGACAGACAGACAGAGAGAAAGAGAGAGAAAGAGAGACAGACAGACAGACAGAGACTGACAGACAGATCGATAGACAGAGAGAATTAAGTATGGCAGAGACAGAGAGAGACAGACGTCTTAACTGTTTGATTAATTTAATCTTTATTTTTTTAACGGCGAAAACAGTGACACAAATAGATAATGTCTGATCAATTCACCACGTATGCCGTTGAAATTTGAAACAATAAAAATGACAATGATATTTAATTTTCAGGTAGAGGGAGGGAAAATAAGAGTGAGAGAAATGGGGATACACTCGCAGACAAAAATACAGACACAAACATATACGACACACACACACACACACACACACACACACACACACACACACACACATAATTATATACATATATATGCGTGATGAATGAGAAAAAGAAAGAGGAGAAGTGAAGAAATAATGGAACACAGTGAAGTTGGCTGACATTCAAAAAGTTCAACAATAAAATGTCAGGTAATCTTAGAATGAAATAACATAACAATTACAAAAAGTAGAAATGTCATTTCCGTAAAATCAAAAAAAAATAACACGACCCATACACAAAAAGCCCAGTCCATCCAGAAAAGAAATTTGATCATCGTAGACACGAAAATGACAAAGCCACATAGCGGTCTTTCTGTTTCATTTTTGTCGGTCTTTCTATTTCATTTTTTTTTCTATCTATTTATTTATTATTTATGTGTATACTTATCTATTCATTCATATTGCGTGTGGCAGGCTGCAATTTTCACGTGCTCTCAAATAACAAGTAGGTATATTATCATTACCATTTATTTCTTCCCCTCGAATTCTTGTTTGTGTTTCTTTCTTAATTTATTGTCTTTTTGATTGCGTTTGGTCGTTTTCTTATCATGCCATTAAGGCCGCAACTTTAACGTGCTCTCAAAAATACAGGAAGGTTTATTATCATTACCATTCTATTCTGTTCCTCGAATTTTTATTTGTTTGTTTATTTCTTTGTTGTCTTCTTGTTTATTTTTCGTCCCTTGCTTGTTTATTTCTTTGTTGTCTTCTTGTTTGCTTTTCGTCCCTTGCTTGTTTATTTCTTTGTTGTCTTCTTGTTTACTTTTCGTTCCTTGCTTGTTTATTTCTTTGTTGTCTTCTTGTTTACTTTTCGTCCCTTTCTTGTTTATTTCTTTGTTGTCTTCTTGTTTACTTTTCGTCCCTTTCTTGTTTATTTCTTTGTTGTCTTCTTGTTTACTTTTCGTCCCTTTCTTGTTTATTTCTTTGTTGTCTTCTTGTTTACTTTTCGTCCCTTTCTTGTTTATTTCTTTGTTGTCTTCTTGTTTGCTTTTCGTCCCTTGCTTGTTTATTTCTTTGTTGTCTTCTTGTTTACTTTTCGTCCCTTGCTTGTTTATTTCTTTGTTGTCTTCTTGTTTACTTTTCGTCCCTTGCTTGTTTATTTCTTTGTTGTCTTCTTGTTTACTTTTCGTCCCTTGCTTGTTTATTTCTTTGTTGTCTTCTTGTTTACTTTTCGTCCCTTTCTTGTTTATTTCTTTGTTGTCTTCTTGTTTACTTTTCGTCCCTTGCTTGTTTATTTCTTTGTTGTCTTCTTGTTTACTTTTCGTCCCTTGCTTGTTTATTTCTTTGTTGTCTTCTTGTTTACTTTTCGTCCCTTTCTTGTTTATTTCTTTGTTGTCTTCTTGTTTACTTTTCGTCCCTTTCTTGTTTATTTCTTTGTTGTCTTCTTGTTTACTTTTCGTCCCTTTCTTGTTTATTTCTTTGTTGTCTTCTTGTTTACTTTTCGTCCCTTTCTTGTTTATTTCTTTGTTGTATTCTTGTTTACTTTTCGTCCCTTGCTTGTTTATTTCTTTGTTGTCTTGTTGTTTACTTTTCGTCCCTTGCTTGTTTATTTTCTTTGTTGTCTTCTTGTTTGCTTTTCGTCCCTTGCTTGTTTATTTCTTTGTTGTCTTCTTGTTTGCTTTGCGTCCCTTTCTTGTTTATTTCTTTGTTGTCTTCTTGTTTACTTTTCGTCCCTTTCTTGTTTATTTCTTTGTTGTCTTCTTGTTTACTTTTCGTCCCTTGCTTGTTTATTTCTTTGTTGTCTTCTTGTTTACTTTTCGTCCCTTTCTTGTTTATTTCTTTGTTGTCTTCTTGTTTACTTTTCGTCCCTTGCTTGTTTATTTCTTTGTTGTCTTCTTGTTTACTTTTCGTCCCTTTCTTGTTTATTTCTTTGTTGTCTTCTTGTTTACTTTTCGTCCCTTCCTTGTTTATTTCTTTGTTGTCTTCTTGTTTGCTTTTCGTCCCTTGCTTGTTTATTTCTTTGTTGTCTTCTTGTTTACTTTTCGTCCCTTGCTTGTTTATTTCTTTGTTGTCTTCTTGTTTGCTTTTCGTCCCTTGCTTGTTTATTTCTTTGTTGTCTTCTTGTTTACTTTTCGTCCCTTGCTTGTTTATTTCTTTGTTGTCTTCTTGTTTACTTTTCGTCCCTTGCTTGTTTATTTCTTTGTTGTCTTCTTGTTTGCTTTTCGTCCCTTGCTTGTTTATTTCTTTGTTGTCTTCTTGTTTACTTTTCGTCCCTTGCTTGTTTATTTCTTTGTTGTCTTCTTGTTTACTTTTCGTCCCTTGCTTGTTTATTTCTTTGTTGTCTTCTTGTTTACTTTTCGTCCCTTGCTTGTTTATTTCTTTGTTGTCTTCTTGTTTACTTTTCGTCCCTTTCTTGTTTATTTCTTTGTTGTCTTCTTGGTTGCTTTTCGTCCCTTGCTTGTTTATTTCTTTGTTGTCTTCTTGTTTGCTTTTCGTCCCTTTCTTGTTTATTTCTTTGTTGTCTTCTTGTTTACTTTTCGTCCCTTGCTTGTTTATTTCTTTGTTGTCTTCTTGTTTACTTTTCGTCCCTTGCTTGTTTATTTCTTTGTTGTCTTCTTGTTTACTTTTCGTCCCTTGCTTGTTTATTTCTTTGTTGTCTTCTTGTTTGCTTTTCGTCCCTTTCTTGTTTATTTCTTTGTTGTCTTCTTGTTTACTTTTCGTCCCTTTCTTGTTTATTTCTTTGTTGTCTTCTTGTTTGCTTTTCGTCCCTTGCTTGTTTATTTCTTTGTTGTCTTCTTGTTTGCTTTTCTTCCCTTGCTTGTTTATTTCTTTGTTGTCTTCTTGTTTGCTTTTCGTCCCTTGCTTGTTTATTTCGTTGTTGTCTTCTTGTTTGCTTTTCGTCCCTTTCTTGTTTATTTCTTTGTTGTCTTCTTGTTTGCTTTTCGTCCCTTGCTTGTTTATTTCTTTGTTGTCTTCTTGTTTGCTTTTCGTCCCTTGCTTGTTTATTTCTTTGTTGTCTTCTTGTTTACTTTTCGTCCCTTTCTTGTTGATTTCTTTGTTGTCTTCTTGTTTACTTTTCGTCCCTTTCTTGTTTATTTCTTTGTTGTCTTCTTGTTTACTTTTCGTCCCTTGCTTGTTTATTTCTTTGTTGTCTTCTTGTTTACTTTTCGTCCCTTGCTTGTTTATTTCTTTGTTGTCTTCTTGTTTGCTTTTCGTCCCTTACTTGCCACGCTATTAAGACAATTTTCACGTACTCTGAAATATACAAGTAGGTTTATTGTCATTACCATACTTTACTGTTCCTCGAATTTTAGTTTGTTTCTTTCTTTCTTTGTTGTCTTTTAATCTGCTTTTTCGTCGTTTTGTTATCACGCTATTAAGACAGCTGTACTGTTTTAACAAACCTGAACAGCACGGAACAGCTGCTGTTCAGCAGAAGAGGTACTGTAGAAAGCAGAATCCACAAAACGCATGACTCTTGCCCATGCATCCCTGCATCCAGGATTGGTCCTGTATCCCACATGTAGACCACACCAGACGATACAGACCAAAATCAACGGGATAACTCTTCGTCTTAATGTCATCATCATCATCATCTCTGCTTTAGTTGTTGTGCCTGCTGTACGTTATCACATTTCCATAAACGACCGAATAGTGCGTATTTCATGTTCTACGTGGCATTATACAGGGGGGTGCAACAGTAGGTTATACAGTTATGAAAAGAGAAAACACGTACAATACTCATTGCATTTATTATACAAACAAATGAATATTGCATATACACGTAATAACAAGCACAGCCTTAATCCCTCAGATACTCAAACTGCTTGCCGTCGGTATTCACACACTCCTCTAATCGAGAGCGGACACTCATGCACACTCTAGCACAAAGATCTTTATCAGCATCAATTTCTTGACAAGCCTGCAAGATAAACTGAATCATGTCACTAACAGTGCGCGGCTTGCGTGCGAAAACCCTTTCCTTTACATATCCCCCCCCCCCCCAAAAGAAGTCCATCTGTCTCCAGTATTGTTTTAAAATCCATCTGCACTCCTCGTCTGTCAAATTACCAGCCATGGTTAAATTAAATTGCCGTTTTACCAGCAAAAAATATAAAAAATCATAAGTTAGGATAAAAGTACATGCACATTATTAGTGACAATAAAATATCATTAATGACACTGAAAATATCGAAAATAAGGCCAACTAACTTAATGTGCTGATAATTTTAATGAATTAAGAATTATAATAATGATGTGATACTTACTGTATACCTACTTTTGCACCCCCCCCCCCCCCCCCCTGTATAAGTCGCACACAATCCGGCTCCTTGTTGAACTGTTCAATAACGTTCACTCCTTCTTCTATACAGAGGCAAGAGAATGAAAACAAGCCGGAACAATGGACATTATCTTTACGCATTTAAAATTATACACACACGCGTGTGCGCGTATACACAAACACACACACACACACACACACACACACACACACACACACACACACACACACACACACACACACACGTACGCACAGACACAGGAGTATTCACAAAGCCAGAATACTGAAATGAATTTGGTAATGATCAGCTCCTAAAATACATATTGGTCACATACGGAAGAGCTGTTATATAATTTCCATTCTTGACAGACAAGCACAGTGTTCTTTGTCATTTTAGCAATACATAATACATTATGGCAACTCCTACAGCAGAAAGGGAGCACAGTCATACAGAACATATCCCGCTTGTCTATCTTTCGGACTAATGCATAACCAAAAGTGTGTTTACCAATTTGTGCAGACAGGGGCATGAACGAGGAAAGGTTATTTCCCTTTCTGTTACGGACATTATTTTGAGGTTAAAAAAAAAACTGGCACTGGACCACAGCCATAACCACAGAATTCTACCATAATTTTCAGAAAGACGCATGGACCCTGCGAGCACTGACCCCAGTCCTATATTCATTTTAGGCCAAATCCCATCATGAATGGATATGAATTACATAATACATCAAGTTATCAAAAATAACTTGAAGCACGTACACATTAAGACAAAATACCTTTTCAGCAAACATATAACCATATTATGTCAGCAGGATTGAGAGAAAGACAGAGACAAACAGAGAGGAAGAGGGAGATACAGAGAGACAGATACAGACAGACACAGACAGACAGAAAGAGGGAGACGGAGACACATACAGAGAGAGAGAGAGAGAGAGAGAGAGACAAAAAGAAAGAGAGAGAGTGAGTGACAGAGACATAGACAGACAGAGACAGAGAGATACAGTCACAGACAGACAGACAGACAGACAGAGACGCACAGAGAAAGAGAGAGAGACAGACAGACAGACAGACAGACAGACAGAGAGAGAGAGAGAGAGCCGTGTTTCGTTAAGTATATAATCTGTGCACTTTTCTCTGTTGGGACGATCGATCCTTCCTTTACTTTACCTTTCCTTGCTTCTCCCTGAGATGAGAGCACAGCGTTCCGTTGTTTTTACCATTAATTTTGTCGCCGTAACGATTTGTTTGAGTAACAACGTTGGCCAGTGAAAAGATAATGGAGACTGTGGAGAAAGTGCGGTCATTTTGGTGACTGATAAAAAGACACAAGTAGCTTTGAAAAAGTCACCGTAGTGGGTAAGTAGTGCTGTTTTCGAGGGCTTTTACTGTTACGGTGTTTGTTGTCTTTAGTCTAGGAAAAAGTAGAACACCGTAAAACATATCCAAGTACAAACATAAAAGCTATTCACTAAGGCAGTAACACCCATCACCGCTAGTATTATCAACCTAACATTGCTGCTGCTACAGATGTTCTACTTAATTACTGCATATACGCTCGTATATATATATATATATATATATATATATATATATATATATATATATATATATATAATACATATATATGGAGGGCCATAGGGCAAGGCACATTGTGATGATGATGATGTAGAAAACATAATCAAAAGTAGAATCATAAGGGAAAAAACATAACTGATAGTTATATTGTAAAAACTGAATCACTGGCAACAATACATTATCCATTAAAAACATAATGTTTTCAGATTTTCCTTTTTTTCCTCCAGGGGAAGGATAATCGTTTAACACACACACACACACACACACACACACACACACACACACACACACACACACACACACACACACACACACACACACACACGCAAATCTCTCTCTCTCTCTCTCTCTCTCTCTCTCTCTGCGCTAATGTACCTCAATGTTTTGAACAGATGTTGGACGAAGACGTCGTGCATATGCTCATGAAAAGATATAGATACAGGAAATGCTTGCTATGACGCGAAGACCTAATGTCCAAAAAGCAAAATAAAGGAAAATCGCATACATGTATTGACATTCAACTTTCCGCCAACATCCTTACACGTATGCGCTAGTAACAGAAGAAAAGGAAATGTTTGAAAATGACATAATCTAGCTGACATTCAAATATATGATAGAAAATGTCCGGAATTCTCAGAGCAATATCAAAAAGTTAAAAATGTTACTTCAGATGCATTAGAAGTTACGCAGATGAAAGAAATCTGAACAACGTAAAATAGAATCAGTTCACAAATGAAAGGCCGATATCAAAGAGAGATGAAAATAATTTATATAAAAAAAAACTCTCAATGGCAAAGCCATACAGCTGTTCTAAAACTGTTTAACATTTATAACCCTTTCCAGTTATGGGGTCCAAAAGTCGCACAACATGGTTTCCACATTGGGTTAAAATTTACTTGGAACATACGAACTCAATTTTGAGCTTTTATTACTTTCAATACTTAGAACTATTTGCCTATCATGTGTGTTAAAGGGAGAGCTAAAACAAAGTCTGAACGGTACACAAATGTTTGTCTTTATGTCTGAGGGTACTTAATTGTTCATGAAAATTACCAGTTTTATCGTTTTCGTTGAGCTGCAAGGGAGGAAACTGTAGCAATCAAACAGATGTACGTGTACCTAAGTATACAAACAGACCAAACGGTATGATCTTCATTCAGTTCCTAGAGTGTTTTTAATTTCGGCTCTTAAATGGACTCCGAAGCACATTGCTAATGGTATCTAGCGTTTTCTGATCTCTTAAATCTGAACAGTCATTTTCTCAAGATGGCCGTCCTAAGCATAGGACATACTCCTGAACGCCTATCTCCACCTCTAACAATAATCAAAACAGACGCGTGGACAAAATGTCTGAGATAAATCGACTCATTCTCAAAGATGTAGCATTCGTAAGACATATTTCTTTACGACAAAGATGATAAGATTAATGTCTGAAAAAATATACATCTCTGAGAGAATACACATCTCATGCTCAAATTTTCATTTGATAAAGCAATACTCTGTCAAGAAGTCTTCTTATTGATATATACAAGCACCTCACAGCTTTATTGTTGTTGTTCGTTATGGTGGCTGTGATAGTGGTGGTAGTGGTGGTGGTGGTCCTGCTGTTGATCTTTTTTTATAATTCAAAAAGTTGTGAAGTTATCCAATGTTTTAAATACTAGTTTTTAAAGTGGTCAGTGTACGTAAGAAACGTTACAGCAAATTGGACAACAAAGCCTCCTTCACATCTCTTAGCACTTTCTCCACACGAGTTACTCCCCCTATTTTCGTACCAGACTTCTTATTTTTCCCTGAAGAGCTTAAGGAGAGTGAACGACGAAGCACAGAAAAGTTTAAAAGACGACTTGGCGGATGAAGGGATTTCAAGAAAAGTAGTAATTTATTTTGGAGAGGAAGGGAGGGAATGAACATTCTGCTGTCGACAGTGCACAGAGTTATCGAACATAGTGAAGCGGAGAAATGGAATAGAGACTGTGGAGAGAGCAAGATGCGCAACTTCACCGGCACATGGGTCTAAAAATTTAAAGAGAGAGAGAGAGAGAGAAAGAGACAGACAGACAGACAGAGAAAGAAAGAGTGTGAGAGAGAGACAAAGAGAGATAGAGACAAAGAGAGAGCTTAGAGAGACAGAGACAGACACAGAGACAGAGAGTAAGAGACAGAGAGGGGGGAGAGAGAAGGGGAGAAAAAGAGGGAGAGAGAGAGAGAGAGGATGACAGGAGAAACAGAGCGACAGAAAGAAGAACCTAAAGCATGGGGGGAAAACGCCATTGACCCTCCAAAACAAAATCAAAACATAAAAACAAAGCAAAAAGCAAACAGAAACAAAAAACAAATAAAAACACAACAAACAATCTAACAAAGTCATAAAAAGCAGACAAAGAAATATTGCAGTCCGTTTACGACGAGGCAATTGGAGTGTCTGCAACTCACAGAAAGCATGGGAACTCTTTTCGGCTCATGAATTCGTTTTGACATGTTTAGGAAATGTGTGATGAAACTTTAGCCCTTTTGAAGGTATCTTCTTTCGTCATAGTTATGGTATTATGTGATAAAGGCCATCATTGTTTATCTGTTTACCAATAAAGGCCATCATTGTTTATCTGTTTACCAATAAAGGTCATCATTGTTTATCTGTTTACCAATAAAGGCCATCATTGTTTATCTGTTTACCAATAAAGGTCATCATTGTTTGTCTGTTTACCAATAAAGGCCATCATTGTTTATCTGTTTACCAATAAAGGCCATCATTGTTTATCTGTTTACCAATAAAGGTCATCATTGTTTATCTGTTTACCAATAAAGGTCATCATTATTTATCTGTTTACCAATAAAGACCATCATTGTTTATGTGTTTACCAATAAAGGTCATCATTGTTTATCTGTTTACCAATAAAGGTCATCATTGTTTATCTGTTTACCAATAAAGGTCATCATTGTTTATCTGTTTACCAATAAAGGTCATCATTGTTTATCTGTTTACCAATAAAGGTCATCATTGTTTATCTGTTTACCAATAAAGGTCATCATTATTTATCTGTTTACCAATAAAGGTCATCATTGTTTATCTCTTTACCAATAAAGGCCATCATTGTTTATCTGTTTACCAATAAAGGTCATCATTGTTTATCTGTTTACCAATAAAGGTCATCATTGTTTATCTGTTTACCAATAAAGGTCATCATTGTTTATCTGTTTACCAATAAAGGTCATCATTGTTTATCTGTTTACCAATAAAGGTCATCATTGTTTATCTGTTTACCAATAAAGACCATCATTGTTTATCTGTTTACCAATAAAGGTCATCATTATTTATCTGTTTACCAATAAAGACCATCATTATTTATCTGTTTACCAATAAAGGTCATCATTGTTTATCTCTTTACCAATAAAGACCATCATTATTTATCTGTTTACCAATAAAGGCCATCATTATTTATCTGTTTACCAATAAAGACCATCATTATTTATCTGTTTACCAATAAAGGTCATCATTATTTATCTGTTTACCAATAAAGGTCATCATTATTTATCTGTTTACCAATAAAGGTCATCATTATTTATCTGTTTACCAATAAAGGTCATCATTGTTTATCTGTTTACCAATAAAGGTCATCATTGTTTATCTGTTTACCAATAAAGGTCATCATTATTTATCTGTTTACCAATAAAGGTCATCATTATTTATCTGTTTACCAATAAAGGTCATCATTATCTATCTGTTTACCAATAAAGGCCATCATTGTTTATCTGTTTACCAATAAAGGCCATCACTATCTATCTGTTTACCAATAAAGGTCATCATTATTTATCTGTTTATCAATAAAGGTCATCATTGTTTATCTGTTTACCAATAAAGACATCATTGTTTATCTGTTTATCAATAAAGGCCATCATTGTTTATCTGTTTACCAATAAAGGTCATCATTATTTATCTGTTTACCAATAAAGGTCATCATTATTTATCTGTTTACCAATAAAGGTCATCATTGTTTATCTGTTTACCAATAAAGGTCATCATTGTTTATCTGTTTACCAATAAAGACCATCATTATTTATCTGTTTACCAATAAAGGTCATCATTATTTATCTGTTTACCAATAAAGGTCATCATTGTTTATGTTTACCAATAAAGACCATCATTGTTTATCTGTTTACCAATAAAGGTCATCATTGTTTATATGTTTACCAATAAAGGCCATCATTGTTTGTCTGTTTACCAATAAAGGTCATCATTATTTATATGTTTACCAATAAAGGCCATCATTGTTTGTCTGTTTACCAATAAAGGTCATCATTATTTATATGTTTATCAATCCATTTAAAAGTACATCGATGGAAGGAAGGGATGGTCAGGCCATTCTTCGTGCAATTTTAGGCACTGTGGCTTTAATTGTAGAATTTTTAAAAACAAACAAAAAAGATATCAAGTGCAATGGTAATTTCCCACAGTTATAAACAAAACGATCAAATATATCGTTTTAGTAAATAGAGTCATTTGAAAAGCATCAGACATTTCTCCTACCAAATCTTGGTGATGACTGACTCATGAATAGTTACGAAATGCGTCCACACACACACACACGCGTGCGCGCGCGCGCGCATGCACAACCACCCACCCACCACACACACACGCATGCACGCGCGCACGCATGCACAACCACTCACCCACCACACACACACACATGCACGCACGGACAACCACCCACCCACCACACACGCGCGCGCACACACACACACACACACGCGCGCGCGCGCGTGCATACACACACACTATATATATATAATTATATATATATATGTAGAGAGAGAGAGTGATACAGATACAACACACACACACACACACACACACACACACACACACACACACCACACACACACCACACACACCACACACACTTACACACACATTCTCAAGTTGATCTTATCTGTCCATCATAAGAGGTAAAATTTAAGAGTATTGCAATATCTCAGTTTCAGGCTGCCGCCTACTGAGATCTTTAGGAGTCCCTTACGACAGATCTGCAGGCGGTTCGTCCACAACTGACACGAGCTCGGACACCAAGGTGTCAGACATAGCACCCCCTGCGGCAGACATTCAAACAAGGGTGAACATGAAAAAAAAAGAAAACACACCAAAAAACACACAATTGTTTTGAATATTGTACCCCGCGTTAGACACTCAAACAAAGGTAAACATTTTTGAAAAAGGTGTTTTGAATATTGTACCCCTGCGGCAGAAACTCAAACAAGGTCAGACATCATCAGAAAATGTCTGAAGACAACATTAGACTCTGACCGTAAAATACGACATAAGACAGAGTTCACCCAAATGCCACAAGACAAAGAAACGAAAGAAACAGGAAGCAGCTGGTAAACGAATACAGAGAAACAACGAAACGATAAAACATAAAATGAATTCACAGTCACGCAGTTCCACCATTTTATATCCCTTGCGGTCACGTTCTAGACACTGCACGTCTTCTGACCTTTGTAAAATAAAAGAACAAAATGATAGTTTTGGTCATATATATTGTACTGACGCAATTCTAAGCCTATGATGGTGATGTACCCACAATCGTAAAGATAATTTCATAAGGTCATTCGTGTAAACATTATCGCAAAAGCCTCTCTCTCTCTCTCTCTCTCTCTCTCTCTCTCTCTCTCTCTCTCTCTCTCTCTCTCTCTCTCTCTCTCTTTTCTTCTGTATGTGTGTGTGTGTGTGTGTGTGCGCGCGCGCGTGGTTGTGTGTGTGTGTGTGTGTGTGTGTGTGTGAAAGCGAGAGGGAGAGAGGAGGGAGCGAGAGAAAGAGAGTACAAAATTAACATGACGATAAATTACTGCTCACTTGAATGTGTGTGTGTGTGTTGTGCGTGTGCGTGTGCGTGCGCGTGCGCGGGGAGAGAGTCAGACAGACAGACTGACAGAGACAGAAACAGCGAGCGATCGCGTCTGCTAGCATCTTTGCGTTGTCAAAAATAGATGAAGAAAACAGGAGAGTAGTAAATGTCTTAAACTGTTCGTGAGCAACGAACCAATGCAATCCCAGATTGAAAGGTGATGAAATATTTGCCCACGCTTATTTTTAACTGTTCTAAAACTATATCCAATGTAATGTAAAGAGACAGAATTCCCTCCAGGAACCCTGACAAGCTTTTCTGATTCAAACGAAACACCGCTCACAAAACAAATTTAAAGAATTGGAAAAGTTAGAGGGAGTAAAGAAGAAAATGTAGTGAAGAAAGTGTACGTGATTTTTTTTTTTTTCGTTTGCTCTTATTTTGTTTGTTTCTTTGTTGGTTTGTTTGTCTGCCATTTTCAATCCGAGAAGGAGAATGGCTTCAGAGAACTAGGGTTACAGGAACGATAAATCGTGTCAGTAAGTGGATATGGAAAGGGATGGATATATGCCATGTTATCCGGAGGTGGGTTTCTATGATACCGTTGTGTATGGCATCGCAGCGATCAATTCATACTGGAGATCTGTTCGCGGTTTCGTCCACTGCATCTTCTTTCATGGCAAACAGGAACTGCAAATATACACAAATTGGAGTCGTATTTGTCGTTTTTGATATTGTGTCATTTTTTTTTATGTCAAACCATCGTCTTGTATTTGTATTTCATTCTCCTCAAGAGAATTGTTATGACACTTGAACACCGTTTTTCCATTACGTTTCCGCGTTTTGTTTGTTTTTGTTTGTTTGTGTTTGTTTGTTTGTTTGCTTGTTCGTGGTTTTTGTTTGTTTTGTTGTTGTGTTTTTGTTGTTGTTTTTTGTTTGGTTTTTTTGTTGCTTTCTTGTCTATTGTATACGCTTAACAGAAGTCATTGCCATAAAATCTGTGCCAGTCTTATCTTATTTTATCAAATATGCGTTCTGATTCTATTCTTGTGCATTTCTGGTGCCTATTTCCTTCAATGCTGACGACAGTCACTTTGGTCTAGACATTTTGTCCACAAACAGTTGAGAAAATAACATATCTGAATGCTTTGCTTTTCACCCAGAAATCTTTCTTTTTGTGCTTTTCAAGGTTATAGTGACATAAATGCATCATATAAAAATAAAACTTGATGAAAGTCAACGACAATGGAAGACTGACAGAAAAGTGAACAAATAATGTTACAATTCCCTGAGAACTTGCTATTAAGGCAACTTCTACAAAAAGTGTCGGCATAAGTTTTTTTTCCTTGTTATCCATGTGACCTTGACCTTGAACACATGATTCCTTATGCCTATTCAACTCATCAGTGATCCACGCTTTTGACCGAAATATGGAAAAAGGTCCAGCCAGAAACAAATGAAAAAAATTGACACATTTTTACTGACACGGACAAACACGAAGAAGTGTTAAACACACACACACACACACACACACACACACACACACACACACACACACACACACACACACACACACACACACACACACACACACACACACACATCCCCATCTTGCTTGAAATTTTCAAAAGGAGATTATAACAGACTTTAAATTAAGGTTGACATTTTTGGCTATAATGAAGACTCAAGCCAAGGGAGACAATTAAACTTAAATGTGAAACAAATCAGTGTGTTTCTGTTGATATCTGGAACAGTAATTAAAGCAAAAATGAATTACTATGTCGCACAATGAACTGAACGATGTTACATAAAAATGAAACGAAAATTAAAAAAAAAAGAAGAAGAAGACTGTATATCTTCATTTTGGTTTTAGAGCACAAACATTCATACAGTTATTGCTAGTACGATTCTACAAAGAAGCAGATGTGCACAAGGCATGCAAAATATCAGCCAATGACATATAGGCCTATACGAAATTGCGTGCAGTGAGCAACTTCCGGTAATATATTGATTCTGCTGTGAAGGTTTTATTGTGCATGAACATCGGTTGGCAAAATATGCACTGGGAATAACGCAGACACTGGTGTGTCGAAGTTTGTGCGCAAGTAGTGATTGTTAAAATATGTTTTAGGAATGAAGCAAACATTGCTGTGGGATGTCCGTGCGCGAAGAGCAGTTCCTGAAATATGTGCATATTCATTCATCATGAGAAACTATCACGAAACATAATGGTTATACGGGGAACATAAGTCAAACCAGCACGTACAATGATTGTCTAGTACAAAGTTACAACCAATACACATCTTGACAACGCGCGTAAGCACATGTATATTTTGTTCAGACTAGATATTGAAACTATATGTTTCCCATTTAAAACAAGAAGAAAAAAATCACGATAATAGGGGGTCAGTCTACCTA
>CM060305.1:32609222-32654222 GCA_030674185.1 Monoplex corrugatus | reverse complement strand
TGCGTGCGTGCGTGCGTGCGTGCGTGCGTGCGTACGCGCGCGCGCGTGCGTGTATGTGTGTGTGTATGTGTGTGTGTGTGCGTGTGCGGCGCGCGTGTGGGTGAGTGTAGGGAGGGTGGGATGAGTAAGTCTGTAGTATTGTATATGTTTGTCTTAATTTTTAGCTCAAGATTCAAATTACAGTTGTTGTTAAGACTTTGTATCATTTTGCAATTTTTTTAATCATTTTACTGTAACCATTTTAAACAGGTTTCTCGAGTTTCATTTAAGACGTGTTTGTTTTAATTATTTCCACGTTGAATTATGTATATTTTTTTTATGTCAGTACAACGTTTATGTTAACCTGGCAATGAATAGTTTATGATGATGAGAGTGGTGGTGGCGTTGTGTAGTGGTGGTGATGGTGTCGTGGTAGCAGTGGTGGTGGTGGCGGCGGTGGTGGTGGTGGTGGTGGAATCAAGTATGTAAGACTTTACGTCTACACATGGACCTAGACACAGAAGCGCCCATTCTGTCAAACTTCTCCAGACAACGGAGACGACCCGCTCAAGACTTACTCAACCTATTCCAGCCACGTTTACGGCGACAGTCTGTATGCAGATAAATGGATGTGTGGTGGCATGTCAGTTAAAGAAACTTCTTTTTTTGTACTCTTCCCTTCTATGTACTGCTGTTACCATGAAGAATTAACCGAAACGTCCCAGCAGTCCAGCTGAAACAAAAACTGCTCATCCATTCCATTTTCATCTCCACCCAAACATATCTGTGTGTCAGACCTAGTGCGCGCTCCTAGTGAACAAAATAATTCCTTGCAGGACGTAGTTTGAAAAGGGCCGTCAATAACGCCAGAGGTGGTGACATGATCAGAGACGAAAAGGATCAAAGAAATAATGACAGCAATACCAAGTCCACCAACACACTCATAATTAAATGGTTTGGTTATCTGACTAGAATGCAAATCCAACAGCTGTCTTGACAAGTATGTACGACAAATATACAGACATCTGGATTTAAAGCGAGAAGGCAGACCAAGGAAGATCCGGATTTATGGTGTAAAGGAGACCTTGATGGCACACGGCATTTCTCCTCTCGCCTTCTAACTCGCTGCTAGTTGATTCCTTTGAAAGAGCCGTGGACCCGACACAAGATTTGATATGTGGAGTTCAATTTCAACTCGCAATATCAAATGCTGGCCTGTTTGCTGCTCATCTTCCCGTTTCTATCATTTTGGTACAGTTGCTTTGTGCTTTGCAGATCCCTCTCCCCCTCACTCTCCCTTCTCGATTTGCATTTCAAAACCTCTCCGGCGTATATGATTTGCGCAGGCTCAGCGAGTCTCCCAGATAATGGCTGGCAGATGTGGTAGAGCACATAAGGAACTGCCCGGGAGTGATGAATCCAAATTGAACAAACAGCACACTGTTGACTACCAGCTCTTTTTTCCCACGACACACACGACGGAAAAATCGAGAAAAAATATTCCTTCTATCAGGAACCCAATCTGGTTCCAGCCTGGTCCTCGCCACAGCTATAGTCATGCAATCCTAAATAAAAGGAACCCAATTCTCCAAAAGTTAACGTACATCTTACGTCCTCTGACCTTAGTCCCATAGTATTTGTTATCCCCCTTCTGCCATGTGTTGTTCCTGCGCCTGCCATTTTAAATCGATTCAAAAAGAGGAGGCCTTGTTTAAAGTTTTCGCTACAGTTGTCTACCTTGGCCATCCTTCATAACCTTACCTCTCTTTGAGATGAGATAGGGCCTCAGGACTTGGCCAGGTCATGGATTTATGTGCAGGCTTAAGGCTTGTGCCATGATCACCATACACATGCACCTGTGACGTTAGTGCAAACAGAATTCGTTCCGAGCGCGGAGATGTCATCTTGAGAAACTGAAACTGAAACGTCTGCCAACTGAACCAAGGCTGAATTTGTATTACGAGTGGTTATTTTTGGATAGGTTCGTAAGGACAATACCTGTATTCATATTGAGTTTCAAACGATTTATTCTGTCGAAATGAATTATCGTGTCAAATTCAGGTTGTTATGCATGGGGATAGGCTGTCGACACAGTGAAATGTCACCCGTGTTTTCTTTCTTTCTTCTCTGTATGCTTGTTCTCCTAGTTACCTATGACAGGTGGGTTTTTCTACAGAAGTCTGCCAGAGACAACGTCTTTTGCTGCCGTGGGATGGTTAACGTCCAACAGACCAGAACCTTGACCTTAACTTAAAAGATACAAGGCAGGAAGGTGGGGACAAAAATCCCTGTCCAATTCACGATTCGAACATGGGTACTTGCGTCCTACGCTGGCACTTAACTCGCTGGCTCATTCACTCTACTTTCAGTTTTCCCAAAAGCATTCCCAATGAATGCTAAGGCCATGAGCAGCAAATTGTCGCCAGTAATTTTTTTAGCAAACAAGTACCCACTTAAATTGGTGACCCAGATTTTCTTTCTGTGAAACAGATTATTGTGGAGGAAAAGGAAGACTAGCACTGAAGTCAGCGTTGAGAAACTGCGCCATCTATTTCCAGAATAATAAGCTAATAAGCTTCTTGTCAGTTTGAATTTTACATATATATTTATGATCAGGACCAATTTGTCAACTTCAAAGTAAGAAGAGAAATGACGTCCTTGAGTTAGTTACTTTGTCTAGACATGTTGGTCAGTACTGATTGCGGACTGTCTGTCATCATTCCCATGGACAGTGATCAATAGTGACAGAAAAATGATTGCTTTTAGAATTTGCTGTGTGATTAACTCTATTTTCAAATGGCAGGGAACATCAAAACCAGATAATCAGATTATTGTATGTTTTGAAAAGATGTTACATGTAACACTCATAATCTATCTATCTATCTATCTACCTGTCTATCTATCTATCTATCTATATATACGGGGTGTTTCAAAAAGAATACGCCAAAATCATTACGCAGTTTTTTCAGGTCTATAGCATTGTAGTGGACTGAATCAGTGGTTATTTGATAGAGTAGTTATCAAAGTTTGATTGGGTGTCAGTTTCACCGCTGTCGTTAGTATAACTTCCGGTGCAGCTGAATTGTGGGAAGATCAATCAAAATGGCGACTCCTCAGCAGAAGGCGTTTTGCGTGCTTGAGTTCGCGAAAACAAACGCCATTGTCACGGTGCAACGTGCTTTCAGAACAGAATTCGGCATTGATCCGCCCCATCATTGAGAGCATTCGACGGTGGGTTAGACAGTTTAAAGAGAGTGGGTGTCTGTGCAAAGGAAAGAGTCCTGGAAGACCACGTGTTACAGAGGAGCAAGTGGAGAGGATTCATGATGCATTTGAGAGCAGCCCACGTAAGTCCGTACGTCGAGCAAGTCTTCAGCTTGCCATCCCTCATACCACTGTCTGGCGTGTGTTAAAGAGACGATTACACATGAAACCATACAAACTAAGCCTCGTCCAAGCACTTACTAATGATGACAAGGTGATGCGGAGGACATTCTGTGAGTCAATGCTGGAGATGGAGGAAGGTGATGAAACTCTCTTTTCACGTTTAGTTTTTAGTGACGAAGCGACTTTCCATTTGAGCGGCACAGTCAATCGTCACAATGTGCGCATTTGGGGAACAGATCACACACATGAAACTGTTGAGCATGAAAGAGATTCCCCTAAAGTGAACGTCTTCTGTGCTGTGTCTCAAGACAAGGTCTATGGTCCCTTTTTCTTTGAAGGAAACACCGTTACAGGACAAACCTATCTCGAAATGCTCCAAAACTGGCTATTCACTTTACTGCAAGCAGATTCGAATGACTTCATTTTTCAGCAAGATGGAGCACCACCCCATTGGCATCTCGGGGTTAGAGCTTATCTGAATGAAAACGTGCCTCAGCGATGGATTGGGAGGAGAGGTGCTAAAGACCTTGCTCTCTGTGCTTGGCCTGCCAGATCCCCGGACCTCACTGTGTGTGACTTTTTCTTGTGGGGGTATGTTAAAGACCAAGTTTATTTTCCACCACTTCCAGCAAGTATCGATGACTTGAAAGATCGAATAACAGCTGCAATCAACACGGTGGACCGTGACATGCTGAGGCGCGTTTGGGAGGAATTCTCATATCGGCTTGATGTTGTCCGCGCTGCCGGTGGTGGCCACATTGAGCACTTATAAAACATGAAATGAAACTTGAATGTATATACAACACATGTGTTCATGCTAGATGTTTGTAATTTTTTTCGTTTTTGACACATCACGTGATGATTTTGGCGTATTCTTTTTGAAACACCCTGTATATATATATATCATCATCATCATCATCATCATCATCATCATCATCATCATCAAGTGCCTTGCCACATGGCGTTGGCGATTATGGCCTTCCATCTGTTTCTATCCCTTATTGCCTCGAGCGCCTCTTCCACCATCTTCGTCTTCAGCCACTCCGCAAGTCCGTCCAATATTTTTTCCATGGGTCTACCTGGTGCTCTCTTTCCCTCCAGCTTCTGTTGTGACCACGTAGAGGAAAAACAGCAGTACTATTACAACAACAGCATCTACAACATAAGCAGCAGCAACGCTCTATCAGAGGGGAAAATGCAATACAAATAGCCCTTGCAGAGCTTTGTATTTCACTTTACACATTAATTTTTCCAAACAAAAAGATGCTCCGTTCCTGTAAAAGCCACGGCCATAAGCAGCGAATAATTTCCCTTTAACCTTTTTCCAGGCAACAGTCTGTTCACTCCGGTAGTCACAGACTCACATTTTCCTTACAAACACGACGGTCACGTTTCGTTGATATCGTAAGGCTTATGCAGACAAACCATTAAAGCAGGAAAATGGTGAAAGTTGTGGAAACTGTTACGTCCATCCAAGCGAGAGCCACAGGAATGCAAAGCTATAGACAGATCATACACGTAGAGAACAAGAGAGCAAACATTTTCTCCCTAACATATTGACTTGTCTAGTTAGCATAGGCCAATTCATGGCAATGAGAAGAGATCAGTAAAAGTCGGGAAATGCTATGATACGAGTTTGTAAAGATTTGCAGATTTCTGTCTCTTAAGGACTACACAGACATAGCTGTGGTATGACAAATCAATCAACTAAAATAATAATAATAATAATAATGCATCCTAATTGTTTGTCATCTCCACACAAACTGGCGAAAACAGGACACAGGTTTTCATCAGTCCTGTGGTGAATTTATTTGTACATAAAATATAAATCGTATATAAGACTCGTTAACAAGGGTGATTTTACCATACTGTCTGCACAGTGCACCAACCGTATAGTATCAATACATTATTTGTACGTGCAAAATGTTCAGCTTTTATCGTTCTCTTTCTTTATTGTTTCAAAAGTGATGCTGTTGTTGCTGTTGCTCTTGCTGTTGCTGTTGTTGCTGCTGCTGCTGCTGCTGCTGTTGTTGTTGTTGTTGTTGTGTTGTTGCTGCTGCTGTTTTTATTCCTACGCTTGTAAAAAAAAAAACAGGATATAAAAAGCCAGAGCCGAAAGCAAGTCAAATGCAATCTTGCTACATTTTCACAAATGATCATCCCTTGTCAGTCGTCCCATCGAGAGAGAGAGAGAGAGAGAGACAGACAGACAGACAGACAGACAGAGAGAGACAGAGACGGAGAGACACAGAGAGAGAGAAAGAGAAAGAAAGAGAGAGAAAGAAAGAGAGAGACAGAGACAGAGAGATACAGACAGAAAGAGAGAGAGAAAAAGAGACAGAGACAGATACACGGACAGATAGACGAAGACAAACAGAGACAAAAAGGGAGAGAGAAATCGACGGAAAGAAAGAAAATACTGCAAGCGCTATTTTTGTGCATCGGACGAAAGGTTAAAACTAAAAGCAAGCATTCCCGCCCACATTACAGAAGCAGGAAAAATATGTTTTGCCTCTAGCTTATATTGCAGTCTACTGTAGTATAAGAAAAATAGAGAGGAAAAAACGAAAAGAAAAACCATAACAGGACGAAAACACGCTCATACAGCTATAATCAGCTTTAGATAAGTCTAATACATACTTTCTGATAGATTAGTCTGTCTGTTATAAATATAGGTATACAGACACCACCTTCATCATCATCATCAGGTGCCCTGCCGCATGGCATTGGCAATCATGGACTTCCATCTGTCTAAATCTCTTGTTGCCCTTAGCATCTCCTCCACCCTCCTCGTCTTCAGCCACTCCGCAAGTCCGTCTAGCATTTTCTTCCTGGGTCTACCTGGTGCTCTCTTTCCCTCCAGCTTTCCCGTTGTGACCAGGTGCTCCAAATCCCCCTTCCTCATAAAATGGCCTATAAATGTTGCCTGTCTTTTCCTAATCTTCCTTATGAGTGGTCTACTTGTGTCTGTCTCCATTAAGACTGTCTCGTTTGTTTTCTTTGCTGTCCATGGAACTCTCAACATTCACAGGCACCGTCAGGATCAATTTGTCGTCATCAAAGTGAGGCCACTGACTGGAAAAGAAATGGCTTTTTTTCCTGGTTTCTTGCCCTTTACAAACAGATTGGTCAAACCAGAACTGGTGATGTCATCTGTTCCATCATGAATAATTAACGTAACAGGATAACTGACGTTACGAGATACATTCTGTTGCGAAAAAGAACTATGGGGACGATGAACCCTTCGGTCTTTTTTTCTTCTTTTTTTGTCTTTTTTTCCAGTGACGGGATTAACGTCAGACTTATCTCACAGAGTGGTCTATTCAGTAAATCATGACACGTGAAGAAACTGTGAGAAAGCTGTGATATACTGCAGAAAGTGGAAGTAGCAGCAGGAGAACAAGGAAGAACAGCTGCAATTACAACAACCAAAGAGTAGGAGAACGAGCAGTAGCGATGGGATCTAGCGGTGGTTGGTATCATTGTTGGTGCTGTAGAAGTATTAGTGTGAGGTCTCTCTCTTTTTATTGAGACGTGTTCATCTCTATTTTCCTTGTAAAAAATGAAAACATCCACAGCTAAAACGAGGCTATAAAGCATTCCTTTCTTTCAAGAAATGATGCTCAAAC
This sequence comes from Monoplex corrugatus, assembly GCA_030674185.1. Lineage (NCBI taxonomy): Eukaryota > Metazoa > Mollusca > Gastropoda > Littorinimorpha > Ranellidae > Monoplex > Monoplex corrugatus. The sequence continues at coordinate 32,647,227 of CM060305.1, read as the reverse complement.
ATCTGTTCAGACACCTCCTTCCTAACAAAAATCACCACCTCTCACTTACATTATGACTCTCATGTCGTCAGTTCGTTTGGAGTTTGAAGTTTCATCAACAGGCATTTATCGCACTTGAGCCTCCGGGGAAAAATATCTTTCTTCCGCCAAGGTCTTGAAATGGGAAGGAAGAGGAATGGACATATGAAACAGTAAGCTGATAGCACCACAATGATGGAAACAAAGATGGGCAGAAAACAGGCCGATTTTAATGGTGTTGGGTGAGACTAAACTCGAGATATCAAATCATGAGTCCACGGCTTAATATAAAAAAAATTATAAATAAAATATAAAAATAAAAAACAGCCGACAATCGTTATCAAATCGTCTGACAGACCGCTGGTGTGGGAAACTGGAGGAACCGGTGAAACCCTCTATTACATCCAAGCCAGAGCCAGTTGAAAGTTGCTGCCAATGCAGACAGCAAAAGAATAACTACTTTGTCTCTGCAAGTTGTCCTTGTTTATTGGTACAGGGGAACGGAGTGATTGTAAGAAAAAATAAACGCAAAATTTTTGGAGAGTCGGATATTTTCCCTTACAATAGTATATATCTTCGTCTTTTCTTTTTCTTTTCTTTTCTTCTATCCATCCGCTTGTATCATCCAGGATGTTGAGGGAAGAAAGCCTTCTGTCTGTGGCCAGCTGGAAAGCCTGTCTTGGTGTAATGCTGTGGGACATCAGTTTCTTTGACGCCACTGATTTAGCTCTTCCTTAGTCTATACAACGTAGTGCGATACTTCCATATGTATGTATTTATGTGGTCACACTGATGGTTAGTCTGAGTCTCAGGCAGGAAAGCTAATCATCATCATCAAGTCCCCTGCCGCATGGCGCTGGCGATCATGGCCCTCCATGCTAATCTATCCTTTGTCGATGCAAGTGCATCTCCCACCCTCTCTGTCTTCATCCACTCCGGAAGTCCGTCCAACATTTTAAGCTAGTAGCGTTTCTTAATTTGCTGTCATGTTCAGACGAGATGGTCAAAACAGATCTCATGACATTACTGTTATCATAGTGATTACTTAACATGTATAAAAACAGTTTGTGCGTATATAACTTTGAAGTGTGGAACGTTTCTGTTCTTAAAGTGAAGAGATTCTACAGCCATATCACTGGGTGCTTACTTTAACATGTTACATGAGTAGTCGATGTCCCAGCTCAATAAAGTAATACCACTGGTTTACTTTGGTTATGAGTTCCTCCACAGAAGACTCATCGCACCTGGATAATTAAAAATTCTCAACGGACTAAATAGTTAACTGATTGATTGACTTGTTGAAACGGAAGGGAGAGACGACAGCACAGGACATAAAACTAAACCTTTAAACGCCTCAACGTACACTTTCATGACAATTGTGATTAAACGAACACTTTCATTGCGACGGTTTTCTTTCTTTTATTTTTCTTTTATTTGTCTGTAAGTTGCCAAAAGTTGAAATCGCGAAACTGTTACTACTGTGGTATGATTAGCTTTGTAGTTGTTTTTTTTCAATAAAAGAGAAAAAGAGGAAGGCGATAATTCGCACATGTTTTAACTCTTTTCCTGCCATGGTCGCAATCAACGACTTCCTGTTCGACCGCCATGGTGGCATTTGTGCGACTTGGAGGGGTCATGCTAAACGATAACTTTTCACGTGGGTACAAAGCTTCTGTCAGCTCCACTGGTGAATGCAGGAGACTGTTCTATTTTCAAAATTTACCCAGTCACCTAGTTTTTCACCAGTAAGGCCGAAGTGTGGCTTTGTTAACTGTCGGAATTTACGTCACGTTTTATCCGAAGGGTTTTCTCCAAAATGGCTGCAAATCAACACACGCATTGTCTATCACTCCGAGTAGAATAAGCAGACAGCTGACTTTGTGTGTAGATTTTCCACTGCTTTTCCTTATTTATTATAATGATATCTGGCGCACAACTCACGAAGTAAGGTCAGTAGTACAACTAACAAAGTGTATGAAAAAAATGTTTGTTTTTCTTTATGATAAGATTATATGTGGAATAATCAATCAAGCACATAAACAAAAGGAAGCATTCATATATCAATACAACATCTGCCCTTTACACAGCAAAAAAAGTAAGTGAAAATCTGTAATAGTCTTTGAAATATAAGCTTTTAAAAATGCATACTGCGCTGCAAAATTGGCTGCTCAAAATATACATGGCACTGAGGAGTGCTGTTTCTGGGGAAACTTGGCGGTGAAAGAGTTAAACGTATGTTCTCTAGTCTTTGTGTCTTTGCATTAGCAGCCATGCTAACTGCATCTGTTTACAACGACCATCTTACTTCTGGTCCAACACTTGTGCAAACAAGCTAAATCGAGACGGAAGCAGAATGGGGGGTGGGGGGGGGGACTACAGAACACTCTATTCTCATCCAAGCAGACAGCAAAGTAAAATAAACGTCATTTTAAAATCACCCTACAAGACGACAACTAAGAGGGGGGAAACAACAACAACAAAAAACGTCCTCCAGGGAAGTTCAGTTTTGGACTGAGGCCACGGCATTATAGTGTGGAAAAAAAGGGTTCAGTGTGGTCAACTCTTCTAGGGCCGGTCTACGTAGTATCGTGTGAAGACAGCCATGTACAGGACCAATTTGTCAGCCACAACACGCTATCTATGGCGGAAAGCTAAATCACGTTTTCTGGTTCGCTGCTACGTCCAGACAAGCTGGTCTAAACAGGCGTCGGCTTCTCGTTAGTTCCTAATTGGTTCTTATCGATAGTTGATAATTATCGGTGTTCTCATCAAACTGCATTGGTTATAGCGTGTGAAAGGGCATTGTCTTGCTAACCTGTTTGTTGTTGGTATGACAAAAAACCCACTTCGATCGTTTGGCTGAGTTCTTGCTTCAACATTGCTACTCGCTAATTTCTAATAACAGTATCTCAGAGAGAGAGAGAGAGAGAGAGAGAGACTCAAAATAAGACATTTTCATTTGTGTAGAGGCAGCTTAGTTAGTGTTTCGATATATCAGACTGATTAATATGACACTGTCTGGAAATGAGAAAGGAAGCGTAGTGAATGCTTCAGTGTACCAAACTAGTTAATGTAACAGTGTCTGGAAATTATCAGCTACTTACCACAAATCTTCACCAAAATTAATGAGAACTGGGTGACTACACTCAAATCAGGATGGACCATTTTATGGCTACAAATTCCGAAAATAAGAATGTCTTTTAGCAATAATCAATTCGTTATTTATGAACATTACTCTCATATTCAAATATCTGATTTGGGATTTGTCCAATAAATGTTTGCTTTGATGACCATTTGACCACCAAAAAAAATAACAGCACTGGTTGGTGTAAACTTTAATGGCTAATTAGTTCACGGTTTAAAAGCTTCACTGTCCCTTTGCCTACTAAGAGTCCTACCCGTGTTTGAAAACAGTCTTTACATTGCATGGTTGAAAGCACTATAGAATAAGAGTGTTTGCAAGTCATGGCTATCATTTCATCGATTACAGCACGCTTGAGTTTACATTTTCTCCTTTTGTTTATTGATCACTGTTTTGCACCAGAAATCCCCTGTCCATGTCGGTTTGTCTTCTGCTATCCTGTCACTGACCTCTCTCTTGATGTTGTGTTGAGTTGAAAACGACCCTAGCGTCCTTCTCTATACATATTCTTTGATAAGCACTTTCCCTACAGCAAAACCATAGCTTCTCGTTCTATGCATATTGCAAGCGCTTTCGTGTGCATGTCATCATCTATTTGTTTACATGTTCATTTACAAATACGATTCTCTATGGAATCAGACCAAAATGGCTTGTCATCAGTTTGTGTTTCAGCTATGTCAGCCTTAATTCTGGGTTCTGTAACACTGAAACGGATTTCGGAAGAAAATGAAGATTCATTTGTATTCTTCCCTCTCTGTAAGTAGATATTGTTCATCATCTCATTCAGGTGGGGTTGCTTTTCTTTTTAATTGTGGGTGGTTGTGAATAATATTGCAGACGAAGTTTATGCGTGATCTGTTATTATGGCACACATCGTTCGTGTTCTTCAGTTTGCTGTAAGAAATATTGAACATTGTTTCGTTCGAAAAATATTATGTTCTGTATATTTCTTGAAGCCCCATCTGTTTAAATCCCACTAGATATTTTTTACCCCTTGACATGTGCAATCAAATATTGTCAAGAACACTTGCGATGAACTTTTCTTCTTCGAAGAGTCTGTTTTAGATATCATATTACTTTCTCATCTATTTAAGCAGATACCATATTACTTTCTCGTCAATTTAAGGATCCTGTATGAATTACTTTCTACAGCTCAACGGAACATCGGAGTTCCGTTGTTGTTGTTTTCTTCCTATTTTATGTATTTATTTCTTTATTTTATTTTGTGTACGCTTAACAAAAGACAGTTTGGCCAAATATTTGTGCTTGTCTTCTTTTGGAATAAAATATGCGTGCTCATTCATGTGCGCGCGCGCACGCGCGCGCGTGTGTGTGTGTGTGTGTGTGTGTGTGTGTGTGTGTGTGTGTGGGGTGTGTGTGAGTGTGAGTGTGTGTGTGTGTGTGTAGTCTCTGAAGAAAGTTATCTAAAATCCACAGAGAATGGTTTGTCTATCGTTTCCTTTCCATCGATACATTTTTGGAAAATACAGAGTAGAGCAAATCAATGTCGTTAGTTTCAAATGTCATAACAATCATGACAGAAGCAAGTATTTTCAAAAAGACGTATAAATCTTTCCTTACAGAAAATTCCCATTGGTGTGACGAACAGAGTTGCGAAAGCGGAGTCAAAGTGTCGAAAAGTGAAGTAGTAAACAGTTTCTAGACCGTGCAAAACTGTCAAAAGATTGACCTTGCCTTCTCGGAATCGCAGATTCTTTAATCCCCACTTGAAAGTCTTCAATGCAGACTTTTCAACCCGCTTGCAAGTATTGTTCCCTGGTAATGTGGCTTGACTGTTTCTCGTTTCCATATTATTCTCTTCCTTTCATGCGTCAGACATCAGCAGTGACGTAATTTGTCGCCATTTTGATGGAACTTCAGAGAATGAAGAGCTTCTTCTTAAAGTAACACGGCAAAATTACAGGGCTTCCTGTTCTTCTCATGCCATCTCGAAAAGTATCAACCCTTTTTCAAAGGTTGGAATCGGACAAGTTGCACGAGAAGCTATGCATTCTCAGCAAAATAGATTTGGTGCCTCCCTGTCCTTCTCCAGCGTTCAGTCCCTTGGCACCGTCTCAAAATATTTTTGACAACTCTGTGCAAAGTCGATAGCGGGATGTTCATCATTTCCGAAATTACATTCTTATCTTGGATTTCTTCATCGACCAACTCTGAAATTGACATTTTTACGGCATTACAATTCAGTTTCATGGCTCCTTCAGAAAATATTGTGCGTTGCAACTAGGGAGTGGGTATTTGAATAAAATCCTTAAAACGCAAAGTCTGATTTTGTTGCATTGTTTTGTGTAATTTTTTTTCTTCTTCTTATGCAGTATTTGTTTTACAGGCTTCCGTGTTCAGTTTCATGACTCCACGAAAAAAGGTTATTTGACGGCAAGATAAGGGGAGCAGCTCATCTAAGTAAAATTGTTAAAATGTGTTCCATGGTTTGGTATAAACGCTTCTTTTTAACACGTGTTTGATATTCTCGTTTTAACTCTGAACATACAGCAGAATTTATGGAACGTTTATTTAAACTTGAATCATTAAATTCAAATCCAGTTTCCTGAACGTATTGTAAAACATTCAGCAATCTTTTAACCTGGACCGATTATTATATGGAGGTACTGGGTCGTGTTGTGTTGGTTTTTGTTTGTTTGTTTGTTTGTTTGTGTGTTTGTTTTTGCTTGTTTGTTTTCTATTTTAATCGAACAAGGTATGCACAATGTTACATCATTCTTACTGTACATTTGGGTAATCATAAATCACATACTCAATATCAATATCTAGTACAGGCTTAGTCCTCCTGTTCTTTGTTGCTTGTTTGTTTGTTTGTTTTGTTTTGTTTTATTGTGGGTGGAGATGGGCTTCGAGAATTGCGGTGATGGAGACAATAAATCTTGTTCAATGGCGCATGGGGGCTATGGGTCGTTTTTTTTTCTTTTTCATTTTTGTTTGCTTTTGCTTTGTTTTTTAAAATTTGGGCAGAGGGGAGGTGTTGTTGTCAATGTGGTTGTTGTTTTGGTGTTGGTTTGTTGTTTGTTTGTTTGTTGTGTGTGTGTGTGTGTGTGTGTGTGTGTGTGTGTGTGTGTGTGTGTGTGTGTGTGTGTATGTGTGTGTGTGTGTGTGTGTGTGTGTGTGTGTGTGTGTGTGAAAGTGAAGTGATTGTCTGGAGCTTTGGTGCTATCAGTTTGTACTGGCGGGGCTGGATGTGTTTTTTGTCTATTTTCACAGGAATTTCTAAGAGCGTGTATCTTTGATTATGCAGACGGAGGTATACATTTTGATACGTGGTAGATTAGGTTGTTTCAATTTCAAGTTGATTTAAAGACATACAACCCATACGCTAGGTCTGAAGGAAGTTGATGGCAACATAGAAACGGTGTGATTTATGTTTATCTATATATCTAGTTAACAAGAAACATCCGAGGGTGCTGGAGGGGACCCACTGCAGCCAATGCCTCACCTCTGACAGAACAATCACATCTCAGCTCTCGACACCACCACACAGCCATTTCATCAGGCAAAGAGAGGGGTGGGGTGCTGTCTATGTGCTGGAGTGTATATTTACATGAATACGTAATGTTTTAAATCTATTTATGCGTGTATTTGAATAATTACAATACTGGAACTTGGAGTTTATTCAAATAATGCAATATTGAATACTCTTATATCTTATCCTATGAATCTTTATCAATATTTGAAATGGTCGTCTATGCAAAATGTCGAAAATCCTACGTAAAATGAAAGTAATTTGATTCGTATGTGTATTCCTGTTTTTGAAATGGGCACTGTACTCAATGAATATGCTAACTGCGTTCGTAACACACACACACACACACACACACACACACACACACACACACACACACACACACACACACACACAAACCTCTCTCTCTCTCTCTTCTCTCTCTCTCTCTCCCTTCTCTGTCTCCCCTTCCCTCCTTCCATACCCACTCTGAATGTGTGTGTGTGTGTGTGTGTGTGTGTGGTGTGGGGTGTGTGTGTGGTGTGTGTGTGTGTGTGTGTGTGTGTGTGTGTGTGTGTGTGTGCGCGCGCGCGTATGTGGTGTCTGTCTGTGTCTGTGTGCTGTTGTGCAGCATGTTCGTGTGTCGAGATATTCTCACCGTGAAACACTTAAACATGCAAAATACTGCAACACACGTACCGTGCTAAACACCGAAATCTAATCAATCACTAAGCTTATATCACAGACTATTCAGATGGCACAAAACACATGTATATGGCTTAAACTAAGATGCATCATTATCATTTAAAACGTGCACTATTCTGGACCAGAAAGCTGTATTCAAGATACCATCTCCTGAAACTATAAATTAACTACTATAAAACAACGTCTACGTGCATTTTTACACTGACAGCAATTCACTATACACATTCAAGAATAGACTGCATCTTCATTAAGTGCATGTTCATGGACAAACATAAATGATTTACGTACCATATTGCATATTTTAGCATTACGTGTCAGTGCTAACGATTACTTGCGAAACATAAAACGTCAAAGTGCTTTATATCAGGACTCGTCAGACCACAAATATTACTATGTTAAAACGATTGATAAGAATTTAGTCATTATCACAGCGTGACTCTTTTACAGCTTGAATATTCCTATGCTTTCATTTTAAAAAAAAATCTGATTATGCGTACATTTCAACAACATAGTGGAATGTGATCAGCTCTCTTTACAGCTTGAATATTCCTTGCTTCATTTAAAAAAAAATCTGATTATGCGTACATTTCAACAACATAGTGGAATGTGATCAGCTCTACTCTTTAACAGCTTTAAAATAATCCTTGCAATCTCATATAAAAAAAAGTCTGATTCTGCGTAATACACAGAGTCTAACGTTTGGAGAATGACAATACAAGAACGATTTAGCAGTAGTTTAATAGTAGTAGCACCAGTAGTAGTAGTAGTAGTGCTACTAGTAGTAGTTCTGACAGTAGTATCACCATCGTCGTAATAACATCACCATCAATATTATTATCATCATTATTATTGATTATTATTGTTATTATCATTTCTATCATCATTATCACCGTCATCATCATTAGTGTTACGTTTATCTCCCACCCTTTCCAGACAAAAGGCCTGTTTGGTGTATAGAAAGAACTCTAGTTTGTCACTACGTATGATTAACACACGTTCGACCCTGGCTGGGGAAACTGTGTGAGTAGCTTCCAGTAAACACAACTGTGAACGGGTACCTAGTCTTCTACAGGGCTGCAAAAAAATCAGCAAGAGAAAAATGGGACCCGCCCTCAATCACCTGGCCCCAGAGAAGCAAGGTCTCTCTAACACCACATTTTCTTACGGCTCAGCTAAGGGTTATGTGACTACTACTACTACTACTACTACTATTACTACTACTACTTCTCCTCCTCCTCCTCCTCCTTCCCCTCCTCTTTCTTTTTGTGTCTTAGTTCCGTAAAACTTCATTGGGGTGCCGCTCTAAAGAACTGTCCATCAGATTTCTCCAGCTATGCCGGTTGTACGCTAGAGCCTGGTTCTGTGCAGATGGTTTCCATGTCCATTCCGAAATTGTATAAGTCCATTGTTTTTTGTCTTTTTTTTTTTTTTTTTTTTTTTTTTGTTGTTGTTGTTTGTTTTTTTTTTTTTTTTGGGGGGGGGTGTTTGGAGTTGTTGTTATTTGGAATTTGTTTTTGATTTTTTTTGTTTTTTTCGGGTTTTTTTTTTTATTCGTTCTCTCTCCCTCACTCAACAGTTCCCCGCAGAACTGATTTAGCAACGCCACTGGACCTTGTTACATGGTCATACCAACACAGTTTTCTTTTCTTAACTTATTTCCACAGATCTTCATATGGTCCAGCGCATTGCTTGGTGGTTTGACGCATTTGATCATTGGTATTATTATTGTGTGATTACATTAAAAAAAAAGTTCAACGACTCATCAGAGTAAAGTAAACCGATACAAAAATCAGAAAGCTTAGGTGGAAAGGAGCAATTCCTTGCACTGCACTTTCCTCAAAGCGGTTGTCGGCTTGCATCAGAAGCTGACATTACCTCATTTTCTGCCACAACGACAGTCATCTCCACTCTCTGACGTCGTAACTCTCAAGTGGAGAAATCGTTCAGGCACCGAAATGGAAATCTGCTGGACTGCTCTGCTGTCATCTCATTGAGAGTCAAGCCAGGGAAAAGTCACTAGAAAATCTCGAAAGCACTTCCTCTCCTCGTCCTCCTCTGCAATTTTAGTATATGTGTGTGTGTGTGTGTGTGTGTGTGTGTGTGTGTGTGTGTGTGTGTGTGTGTGTGTGTATGTGTGTGTGTGTGTGTGTGAGTATGTGCGCATGTGTGTGTGCATGTATATGTGCATGTGTGTGTTGCATGTATGTGTTTGCTTTCTGGCTGATCTCTGTCTGCCTCACTGTCTCTGTCTCTCTCTCTCTTTGTCTTTCTCTGTGCATGCGTGCGCGCGCGTGCGTGCGTGCGTGCGTGCGGGCGTGTGTGTGTGTGTGTGTGTGTGGTGTGTGTGTGTGTGTGTGTGTGTGTGTGTGTGTGTGTGTGTGTGTGTGTGTGTGTTTGTGTGTGTTGTCTCTGCCACACGCCATCTATACCAGATATGAAGAACAGGACAAGAAAATGACGTACATATAATTTATTTGCTAATGTATGTTGATAAAAGCATATCATGCTACTCATGATAAGTCAAAACTGATCTCAGCTAATGCGACAACACACGGAAGAGCATTTTTTTAAAATTTCTATTCATTTATTATTGTTGTTGTTTTTTGCGTTGGTTTTTTGTTTGTTTGTTTGTTTGTTTGTTTGTTTGTTTGTTTGTTTGTTTGAAAAAGTAACTTTTAACCGGTAATGACTTACAAAAACAAAAAGTCGCTTAAACTCATCGCCATCGTCACGCGATGTTTCTCATGAGATTATTCAGCTAAACAAGAACGGACCTCTCTGGACGCTTTTTGAATCTCGGGCACTAGAAATAACAATTACTGCATCATGGGCACCGCTGCCATGAGCAAATCAGGCTTGAACATGCTGACAAAACCGCGCTGAGGACCGTTCGGGAGGATTACAGCCTAACATTAGCAGGAAGTCCTACGAGGTTTGTCTCAAGTGTCCTTAAGCCCGGCTTGTCCAGTCCTGTCGACCTGCTGACAAGGGTCCTTCCGTTCTTCCTCGGTTCCTCATCTTTCTCTCACGTCCTTTTCTTTCCCATTTCTTTTCCATCTTCTCTCCTTCCCTCCTTCACGCTTCTGGTGCCTGCTCCTGTCTTTGCCAAGACGGACTTGAATTTTGACAGAGACAAACGCAGCATATTTCTGTCACAAAGGGCAAACATTTTGGGTTGCATTGTTCCAATTGGCTCTGACATAACTGTTTGTATTACTCTGTCTGTATCAAACATAAAACAGACAGACACTGGCGCTTATCGGAAGGTACATTGATAAAATGTTATCGACAATTCAGAGTTAAAAGTTGGTAATTACTTTACACTTGGTTAAATATTCAAACCTAATGTACACACTTAATACAGTCAGGTCACGACAAAACAAATGACTTCATTTGGTGGGCACACACAACAAACAAAACAATGACATAAGAAATATTTGTTTGTTTTCCAGGAAGTATTTTCGCTTGTGTATATCAATAATGGCATATGGTAAACTGACCTCATTTGGGTTACCAACAAAAGCCACTTTGCCCATCCTTGGCGGTCGCCTTTAACTGACAATGTTACGCAAAACTAAATACAGATTACACTTATTGCTATCTTCAATCGATTCCTCTTGTCACAACATTCAGCAAAACAAAATCGAACTTGCTAAAGAAACTTCCTTAATCATGAACCTTGAAGCAACAATCAGCTCATTATGCCGCCTCTCCTGTAAGTAAATCAAGCATAACACAGCCTGTTCGCAGAGGTAAATTAAGCATGAATTTGCCGACAATGCCACACTGATGACTGACTCGGAGGATCAGGACCAAGCAATAACAGGAATCCCTCTGACTTTTGCCTCCAGTGTCCTCCACTTCAGCTTCTCACCTGCTGATGACTTGCTGATAAGGGTCCTGCTGTTTTTCTTCTCTTTCTCTTTCTTTCTCTCACTTGTTTTTTTTAATTTTTTTTATTTAACATCGATTTTTCTATCTTCTCTCCCTCCCCTTTCACGCATCTGGCTCTTGCTTCTCTATTTACAAACCTGAATTTTGATGTACATATAGATAAACACAGCACATATATCACAAAGGACAAGCCTTTCTAACTGCCACTGTTTCATGGCTGCCAGTTTGTATGGCCAATTAATTAAGTCGTGTTGCATGTATTGTTATTTAAAGCCCAGCCGACTGCGTAGAGCCATATCAGGGCTACAGCCGTTTCAAAACGTAGGCAATACTTCAACAGGAAAAAAGTAAAGAAAATTAATTACACATACCAATACATTCGCGCACATAATCTGAGGAGATGCCTCTGGCGTTGACCATTTCGTCCAATTTATCAAAGAGCGGATTTAGAAAAAAAAAACCCTGAATACAAAGTTAAACATAACTAAAAACTTTAAACAAACTAAAAACGGGTCTAAATTACTTAAAATTGTTTCCGCATATTTCATTTCCCTAGAGCCACTTAAGAGAAAGTACGTAACACTTTACAGAACACATACAGGTGAATGGACCAGCAAGGCAGAAAATGATGGGAAAAAATTACAGAAAGCAAAAGAACAAGGCAGAAACAAGAAAAGTAACAGAAGAGAGGAAAGTCATAGCATAGAACTTCCAAGGTGAGGATACTATTTATGCTGTAAGAGCCCCCGGCATCCCCACTATCCTTGGAACTGATGTTGAAAGACAAAGCGTTTATCGAAACTTGAAAGTTTGTTATTCTTAGACATAATGTACATACAGTGTATTGAAGTGGTTAGACTGTCATGACTTCTCTAAGGAAAGTGCTTTAGTTTTCTTTTCCATCATGACCATCAACTGACTTCATTTAATGTGCACACACAACTAACACCATATTATGCTCTTTGAATTGTCTCTTGATACTAAAAAACGTACATGAAAACAAAAGAAAAATGAAAATTATATCAAAATTGGGAATGAAAATATTTGGTTATGTACAAACTATGTCTATTTTTACTTAAATGTTTTCACTTGTGTATATCTATAACCGTGTATAGTAAGAGGTTAAAAAACCCGATGGCAGTTTGCTGAACAACACATGCCAGTTTGCTTGTCCCTGACAATTGCCTTAACTGAAAATGATGCACAAAACAAATCAAAAACGAAACAAAACAAAACATAATTAAACTTATTGGTATCTCCAAACAATGCCTCATGTCACGACATTCAATTTAACAAAATCGGACCTGCTAAAAAGCTTCCTGGGTCATGAACCTTGAAATAACAATCACTTCATCATGACACCTCTCCCGTGAGCAAATCGAGCATCATACAAGCTGCTCACACAGGCAAATTAAGCATGACCATACCGATAAAATCACGCTGATGACAACTAGAGAATCAGGACCGTAAAATAATAGGAGGAAACCCTCAGACTTTTGCCTTGAAAAGTCTTCCATTTCGGCATGTCTATTCTTCGCTGACCGCTGACAAGATTCCTTCTATTCTTCCTCTCTTCCTTCGTCTTTCTCTCAATTCCTTACCCACCCCCCACACACACATTTGTATTTTGTCTCTTTTCTTCTGTCACTCCTGCAGGTCATTGCTTCTCCATTTACCAAAACAGACCTCAGGGTCCATATTGGCAAACGTGGCGTACATCTACAGAAAGCCAGAATATTGCTATCGGCTTAGTTTGATACTTGTCAGGGTGTATATAGCCAACAACGAAATCCAGCCTTAATACAACTGTTTGCCTGTGTCTGTTGTAATCAAACGTGAAAGTGCAGAAAGGTAACCTCATCTTGGAGTTCAATGCTGCCAAAAAGTATCAAAACAGAAACTTTGAAAACTGAAATTGCTTTATACTTGGTTGCATGAATTGGACGGGATGGGAAGGAATGGTGAAACAGAGAAACGTGTATTCTTCGACAAAATCGTTGGCGTGCGTGCGTGCGTGCGTGTGTACGTGCGTGTGTACGTGCGTGTGTACGTGCGTGTGTACGTGCGTGAGTGCGTGTGTGTGTGTGTGTGTGTGTGTGTGTGTGTGTGTGTGTGTGTGTGTGTGTGTGTGTGTGTGTGTGTGTGTGTGTGTGACTGACTCAATATTTATGCAAACATTTGTCTTTCTATCATCAGCACGGTACAGAATATTCAGGTGCTGGATGGCTGTCTACGTCAATGTCATTTATCATTTTCATGTCTATCGTTTTCATTCTCATTACTGTTTTATTAGTTTTTCTTACTCAACGTGCTCTTTCTTTCAACAACTTAGGGGGAAATGCATACAAGTTGAACAATGTGGTCTATATGCATACAAAAATGATACTTCTATGTTCTAAGAAAATATTAGATAGACAGACAGACAGACAGACATAGATAGATAGATAAATAGATAGATAGATAGATAGATAGATAGATAGATAGTAGACTGACAGACACAGACAGACGGACAGATAGAAACATAATACTTACATACACATAAATACATACATAATACATACACACATACATACTACATACATACATACATACATACATACATACATACATACATACATACAATACATACATACATACATACATAGAATTGAGATGAGGTTTAGAAATTGATGAAAAATTAATTGAACACGCAGAGAAATAGACGGAGAAAGTCACTATTACTGAAGATGAATCCGTAAAAAGACTGTGTCCAAACCTTTGTAGTGTTTCACTCTTAGTCTGTATTGCACTCTTAGTCTGTTTATAACGAAGAAGAATAAGAAGAAGAAGAGAGGAGGAAGAAGAAGAAGAAGAAGAAGAAGAAGAAGAGAAGAGATGGTGATGATGATGGTGCTGATGATGATGATGACGACGATGATAATGATGATGATGATGAAGAAGAAGACACTGATGTTAACAATTACAAAAATGTCCTCTCCTTTGACCAGAGTTTTTGTTCAGGCAGTTTTAATAATCTAGCTGTTTCTATTTCTGACAGATCTCGGGTTTTCTGTGAATTTAATCAAAGTCCAGATGTTTGTTTTTTGACTATGTGATTGTCCACGTTTATTTTCCTCTTTGACAAGGGGAAATTGTCAACCAGACCAGCGCTGTGTGTCTGTTTCATGAATAAATTCTGCCAGCATACGTTTGTTTAGCTGTTTGCGTCATCTGTACAGAGCTGTGTCATAAGAAAAATCACAGAGTATATGGCCTTTGTCTATCTCCTTGACAATTGGCTTGGAAGTGGAACGACCGAACAATGTGTACTATTACATCGAATCTAGTTTTATGCGAGTGTTGATTAAGATCACGTGCGGGATGTCTTAAGCAGATGCTGGGAAAACATGTGTGAATGCAAGGCTTGACTACATTGTTTTCTCCCGTTTTATCTAATGTCTGCTTCGTTTCTGCGTCTATTAAGTGTTTTCATTACAACAACTGTTGATCATGCAGACGGAATGAGATATTTCATCTGTTCGGTTTGGCAAAAATTAATAAAACATATTCAAGGAATCGTCTTCGAATTTTGTAGCACACTTTCAAAATGCCATTAGAAAAATTATTTTGAAATGCCAAGAATCTTGTCAGAGCTGTTTTCACACGTACATTTTTTTCCAAAACTTCTCTCTCGTCGACGCCTCTCCCCCCCCCCCCCCTCCATTCATCACAAACACATCTACCGTTAACCACACACACGGACATCTCTCTCTCTCTCTGTTTCTCTCTTTGTCTGTCTCTCTGTTTCTTTCTTCTCTGTCTCTCTTCTCTGTCTGTCTGTCATCTGCTCTGTCTCTCTCTCTCTCTTGCTCTCTCTCTCTCTCTTTCTCTGTCTTTGTCTCTCTATCTCTCTCTGTCTCTCTCTGTGTTGCTGTCTCCTCTCTATGTTGTTCTCTCTCTCTCACTCTTTCTCTCTCTCTCTCTCTCTCTCTCTCTCTCTCTCTCTCTCTCCTCTCTCTCTCTCTCTCTCTCTCACTGCGTACGAATGAAGGAATACTTTGGAACAGATCAGGCTAGATTTTAAACGTTCTGATTGTTTACGGACGCGAGTAGCAGGTTGTTGTGCAGTCTGTACGTTGCTGCACAGTCTGCGTTATTCCATCCTTGATGGGTGCATATGCTGAGTGTTTTCATGTTTCCCTAACCCACCACACACTGCCATGACTTACAGAATTTTCCCCTGATTATCTGATGTTCTGCGTGCACGTACACACGAAGGCGGTTTAGACGCTGGCAGGTGTGCACATAATTATACTGACGTGGGACGTAAGAAAAAATCTGCATTCCTACTTGCAAGTGAGAGGAACCTAGACAGGATTCAACATCAGCATTCTTTACTTGCAGGCAAGAGACACCTTGGTATGATCGAACTCAGACCTTCTAATTAGAAGACCGACGTTTACCCACTTAACTATCACGTCCGTTTATCCAAGAGTCGTTCACTCAGAATACACATTCACGTTGCCTGAGCCATCCTACTGGCAGCTTGTCGTTTAGAGCAAGTTTATGCACTCTCTAGTACTTATGAAATAAATTGTACTAAGTTAGACGAAAGTCTTCAGAGGGAAGAAGTGAGAGAGTGGAAAAAAGGATCAAAATAATAGGGACAGATGTTTTTAGGGACGAGGAAGATGACAACAGAGCAACATGTGCCGCTTTTATAAGAGTTTTTGAATGTTATAGAGAACCGATAATGTTGTACGGTTGTGAGGCGTGGACAGTCAGCTATCAAAGCCACAACAAGATTGAGGCAGCCGAGATGTGGTTTCTAAGAAGAATGTTGAGAGTTCCATGGACAGCAAAGAAAACAAATGAGACAGTCCTAATGGAGGCAGACACAAGAAGATCATTCATTAGGAAGATTAGGAAAAGACAGGCAACATCTATAGGCCATTTTATGAGGAAAGGAGAATTAGAGCACTTGGTCACAACAAGAAAGCTGAAGGGAAAGAGAGCGTCAGGTAGACCCAGGGAGAAAATATTGGACGGACTTGCAGAATGGCTCAGGACAAAGAGGGTGGAAGATGTGCTTGCAGCGACAAGGGACAGATACATATGGGGGCCATGATCGCCAACGCCATGAGGCAGGGTACTTGATGATGATCATGATGATATTAGCACATCTTATTTTCTTTATTAAGCCCGTACTCAAAGAGGGTTAGCTACAATGACCGAAAGACAACTTCAGATGTAAACCGGCACAACTGACATTATTTCATAGGAATAAGACAGGACAGTTCATAATCTCGCTTGAAAAGCGGCATAAATCAGAAATCTGCGCGACATATGTTTTGACAGGTAAACATACAAGATGCAGGAATTCACCACGCCAAAGCCTCCTAAAGGCTCGATACACAACATTTCCACCACGCGTTAATTATCCACGATGGGGCTGACAAAATCTCCGAGCCATTTTGACCAACATTTCTTTGTACAGCAAA
The DNA here is from genome assembly GCA_030674185.1 of Monoplex corrugatus. Lineage (NCBI taxonomy): Eukaryota > Metazoa > Mollusca > Gastropoda > Littorinimorpha > Ranellidae > Monoplex > Monoplex corrugatus. The sequence goes on along the minus strand of CM060305.1, from coordinate 32,630,516 downwards.
ACTACATACATAAAACGATAACCAAATAAGAGGCGTTGTTTGGCTTTACTTTGGGGATGACAAGTTGGTCCTGATAGTGGCTGGGTCTAAAAAACAACAACGAACAAAAGCCTAGTATTCCCAAAAAGGATGCCGAGCCTTCCTGAAGCAAACCATAGCCCCGCTTTTCCCTCCATTTCGAATATGACACCTTGGCCTATGCCAGCCGGATAGGAGAGGTTTACAGGGAGAAATGTGTGCTCTCCTGTCGTCCACATGGGTGATCTTTCAATAACTTTGCTTTTATTCGGCTCTCGCTTGGATGAGGGTAGAGTGTTCCGCCAGCTTCTCCATTTTGCTGCCTTAACGATTTGTCTACGTGAGAGTTACAAGGTTAGCGACAAGGGACGGTGGTTGTTGTTGTCGGGGAAATGTGGTTAAGTGAGCTACTGATGCGAGCAGACAATTGCCTTAGAAAAGGTAAGAGGGTGATGCTGCTCAAGGCCCTTGTTTTCCTTCATTATTATGGGAAAGGGGAAGGTGACTATGTTTCCCCAGTAAAACGAACGCTCTATTGGTACTGCTCCTGCTGCTGCTGTTGCTACTACTACTAACACTATACTACTACTACTACCACCACACTATTACTACTACTACTACTACCACCACACTATTACTACTGCTACTACTACTACCACCACACTATTACTACTGCTACTACTACTACCACCACACTATTAATCTACTACTACTACCACCACACTATTACTACTGCTACTACTACTACCATCACACTATTACTACTACTAACTACTACACATCACACTATTACTACTGCTACTACTACTACCACCACACTATTACTACTCTACTACTACTACCACCACACTATTACTACTGCACTACTACTACCACCACACTATTACTACTGCTACTACTACTACGAAGACGACGACGACGACAGAGAAGACGACTACTACTACCACCCTATTTACGCAGGCTGGTTTGTCCTTTTTTCAGAGCCTTGGATTCAAAATTTGATACCTGGGACTTCAGTCCCAGCCCACAATTTAGAAACAATAGATGGGCTGTGAACAAACCAGTTTTACGTTATTCTGTCGGTGTCAGCTTGGTGTTTCACAAGTCCATCTGTCCCTTCCTCTGTCAAGACTTTACCAACGCATAATGCTTTGCGAAAGCTCTGGGAGCTTGCCAGATAACTGTTGGCAGATTAGGGTGGAGCGCATATGGACTTGTCCGAGAGCGAGAAATCCTTCGAAAAACAAAACCCTCCAAATCGTGAACACTAGACAGCAAGAGTATTTGAGTGGCATGGTGTAACATTTCTTCACAATACGAATGCTTTGCTGTATATATATTAACGACAAACTAGGAAAAGTCTGTCCAAACACTGATTTCTTTTAAAAAAAATCCACTTGTGCATAGTTCTCAAAGCATCTTATGATAGTCATGAGAGTGACATTGCCTTCAAGTGGTTTAATAATGCAGGCCAGTGCAGCTTCCATGTACTGATGACAGAACAGAGAGGAAAAAGAAAACAAGAAAACAACAACAAACAAGCAAGCAAACAAACACAGCATATATACATATTGCCATCCTCAAACGATGTTTCTTGTCACACTATCTAGCGAAACAGGAGAGTACCACTCATGAAGCCAACTGGATTTTGGACACTTGAAGTGAATTCCCATCAGCGCATTATGGACGCTGTTCCCGCAGGCAAATCAGTTATGAACATGCCAACCAGTCCGCGCGCTGTTGACTGCACTGGAGGATCAAAGCCAAACTACAACAGGAAGCTCTCTGAGTTTTGTCTCAAGTGTTCTAGAGTTCGTCTTGTTTGCTCCTGCTAACCTACTGACAAGTGTCCTTCTGTTCTCCCGGTCCTCCTTTTTTTCAACCTCTTTTCTTTTAGTCATGCTTCACTTCTTCCCTAGTTCATCTTTCAGTTCTCCTCCCCCTCCCCCCCCCCCCCCCCTGTCCTTCCTGACTCTTCTTACACTTACCTGAACAGACCCCGAGGCTCAATACTGACAAATGCAGCATGCATCTGTGAGGAAAGCCAGTCATTTCCATGGGTTTAGTTTGGTGGCTGCTAGTATGTGTAGTCAATCAGAAATATTGTTTCAACACAGCTGTCTGCTGCATGTGTCGGTATCCATTGTGAAGTACGAGGAGTTGATCTCGAGCGGACAGTTACGCTGCCAGTACATTTATTATCGATAGAGTGAAGTTGAAAACTTGTTAGTGCTTTACACTCGGGTTGTGTATGGAAGTGGTTAAACCTAGAAATAAATGTGTTCTTAACTAGAGTACAGTAAAGTGCTCATATTAATCGATCGTTTGTAAAAAACAAATAATTTTACGTTTGATGCACGAAGAGCAGGATACCTCCGTGTTTTTGATTTATACTTTTAAATTACAATACAAAGTGGTTTGACTTTCCTTTACCCCGGGTACGTGGGCATTATAGCTCATATGTGTAGCTTCCTGTATTTGCCTTGAGATCTGGTCTTAACAGACTGTGTTAAACAAATTAAAATATATTACCGAAGAGGTAATATCCTCACACCTTTGTATGTTTAATATTTCAGATTTTGCTGGGTTGATTAACTCTGCCTTTGGTCATTTTTAATGACAGAAAATGATGTGCTTCTTCATTTTCTGCTGCAGTCTGACCGTAGATATCTTTCAGGTTTCACTAATAAGGTAGGCATTTGTTTCCACTTGAGCATGTCTCCGTTTTATTTTGAATCTAATGGACGCCCATTTATCTCTGCTCTTTGATGTTGGTGTTATTTCTCCTTTTTTTTTTTTTTTCAAACAAAACTTTTTGAGCAGCTAGTTAGTGGTTGCGTGTCTGTGTCATGAACAAAATGTGCCTGCAAAATTGCTTATCTGTTTAACTGAGTGTTCGACTGCTTTTTCTTTCTTTTAATTTATATTTCAGTGTTTCATTTTCTGCAGCAATCCAGTTGTGTTGATTCCAAGGTGTTCATTGCGGTCTTTTTAAACAAACCGCAATTCTCACTATTACACAAATATATGTCCCAGTGCCACGAAGCCCATGGAAACCAGCTATGTTAAGCCGGCATAGGACCTCCTCCCCTGATAAGGCTTTCTTCTGTTTTTCTTAAGTACTTCAGTGGCGTTCAACAGGCCCTGTTCTGATTCAGTTTACTAAGAAAACTGCTCATTAAGTTCCCCTACTGACGACAGTAATAAGACTTAGTGATCGACCTCCCGATGAGAAGTCCACCATCATTTCCCTCCAACAACAAAGTCGTGAATCACTGACTCAGGGCTTAAAACAGGAGGAAGAAAAAAACCACTGAAACTAGGGGGGGGGGGGGGGGGGGTCCGGGGCAAATCAGGGCCATAACTTGCGCGCCGTTGCTATGAACGCTTGCAAGCCAATCACGGATGCCTAGCTCCTTTCGTTTTTTTTTTTTTTATTGTTTGTTTGTTTGTTTTTTGACAAACCGAAATGGCGGAATTCCGCCCAGACTCGGAACGTTTTAAGCCCTGCTGACTACAAACATCCCAGACTGAATTCACATCAGCAATGTAAACTGCAGACGTCGTACATGTAGCTGATGTCACCACAAAATCAAAGCATAAAAGGCCACAGAACATGTGACATTGTTCAACATGTTATAATGATTGATGATTTCAGATCTTTGGAAAACCCAATCACAGGGCTCTTTCTAAAGGACATTAAATCTATCTAGATGCAGACACGTCCATATTCGTGGGCAATATCATACGTCCTAAACTGTGCAACGTGTGTCTGAGGCTGTGGGCGAAAGAATGTATACATGAATGGCTTAGCAATTTTGTTTTCCTTGACGGTATCTATATTGTGCGCATTATTTCTGAATTCCATGGGCATCTTCCTGCCATGGCTATCGATCGTGCGAAATGGCTATGACATTTCAGCTTTTTCAAATGGACACAAGATGACTTCAAAGAGTCTCGCTGAATTTTACCCTGGGCATCTTGCAGTCTCTCTTTAAAAAACCGAAGACTTTCAAAAAGTTGTTATTTTCGCAGCAATTATTACGCAAATATCTCTTGTTCTGATCCTTTCTCTTTTGATCTTCTCCATTCTTGACGAGATTTTCTTCATGTGTTTTTCCATTAACCCTTTGACTCCCGCACTCTATCTACCTGCTGCAAAAACTTAACCCTTTGACTCCCTAACCCAACATGAAGCTGGGGGATAGGGCGAGGGAGTCAAAAGGTTAGGTTTTTGTTTAACTACCATGGTAGGACAATACAGGATGCTCATAGATAGGGCGCGGGAGTCAAAAGGTTAATGTAGCATTCCCCCTCCCCCTCCCTCCCCCCCCTCTCTCTCTCTCCTGTCACTGTCTCATTCTCTCTCCTTCTCTCACGCTAGCTCTTTTCTTTCACTTTCCATTTCTTCAACACCTTGCGTCCTCATACTACGTGGTCAAATTTATATCTAAAAGGAACCACGTGTGAAAGACGTATAGCCCTAATACGTTACCTCCACATGCACATTCAGGCTGATGTACCGCCGACTACCTGACATTTTAATGACAAGCGGGACCATCAGTCTATTTGCTTCTCCGTCACCTCCAGACTCGCCCTCCTCTTTCCTGACATGAAGCTCTTCAACCCCTAGACATGGAAATTATTAGACAACGCTTATCTTCTTTAATTATAAGACAAGATTCATCTTACGACAATCCCTAATCGTTACCACGTTGGGACACTAATACCAACGAAGAAGATGAAGAAGAATCTATTGCTGAGAAACTGTACCACTGTAGGATTCACGCTTTATCTTAACTGAATGGATTACTTCAGTAAATAGTGTAATTGTTGGATGATTAAAACAAGTATTTGCGCATCTTAATAGGATATGAAACTTTTTTTTTTTCATTTTCAGGCTTAGTCATATGAAAGTATCAATAAAAGCACATTCAGTTATTATTTTTACAAATACACGTTTGTGGTCCATTCATTCAACTGTGGTATGACAAGTGTTATGAATTTTTTTCATCTGGATTATAGTGTTATAAATTTTTTTTCATCTGGATTACGCACACCAGAAACTCATTCCTTCCCCTACTTTTTATGTTACAAAATATTTGAGTAGATTCACTGCATCAAAATGCATCAAAATCAAATCAATAGTAATACACTTAAAATAAAGGCTACAGGCTTGGCTCAAATTGACATTCCTGACACAGACTGTCACAAACAGCATACCAAATCTGATACCTATAACTTTTTAAAAAGTTTTAATGTCAATAGCGTGGAAAATGTCTTTAAAAAAGCAGTATCGGAATCTAAGCAGCGACTTACCTTTCTGAAGCTAGTGTTCCCCCTACCCTCCGTCTTAAGAAAAGCCTTCTATTTCTGCTAGTTGTCGTATGTGTGTGTGTGTGTGTGTGTGTGTGTGTGTGTGTGTGTGTGTGTGTGTGTGTGTGTGTGTGTGTTTGTGTGCGCGCGCGCACACACACACACACAAACTAATCACATTTACTCTCCCCCACCCCATTTACCCCAGTTTAACTGAGTATCGTGTGCAAATAGATGTGAAGTTAACTAAGCAAATGTTCACTACTTCCATGGATTGAGAGAAATGTCGAAAGAGTTCTTATTTGTTTCACCATTTTCAAAAATAATGATAATGCTACTCTGATGATAGCGCCGTTGGTAAAGGTAGAAGTAATGCATGTGAAACGTGATGGTCACCTTTACTGTCCTAAGTAATCGTTATGTTATTTTTGTTTAAAAGCCCAACCGACTGCGCAGAGCCATATCAGGGCTATAACAATCGAAACGTACACAATACATCACCGAAGAAAAAAAGACTGCAAAAGAACATTAACTAAACATATCAACGCATTCGCGCACACAATCTAAGGACATGCCCTTGGCATGGACAACTCCATCCAATTTATCAGCAGTAGATGTAAATTAAGAAGCTAGAGTACAAACTTGAACATAACTAATGACACTATAATATATTTAAAAACGAGCCTAAATTACCTAAAAATGCTTCTGCATATCCCATTTCCTTAGAGCCAAAACTGTAGTTGATACTTATATCCAATTTACTATAGTAAGAGAAAGTATGCAAGGCTTCATAGAATACATACACGTGGGTGGACCAGCAAGGCAGAAACTGGTAGGGAGATGATACGAAGAAAGAACCAAGACAAAGAAACAAAGAGATTGACAGAAAAGAAGAAGAAATTTCTTGCACATAATTTCCCGAAGGTGGAAATATACTGTTTATACTGAAAAAGCCTCCGACATCCCGACACGGGGGATTGATGGAAGTCAAATCTAACAACTAATGTCAGTCTCAAACAGCCAATACTGCTTCGGGAATTGACTTCACCAACAACCAAGCAGAAAAATGGGCAATCTTGTGGACAGCCTTTGTGATTCAGTCAACAGACGATACAGGTTGTCGAATCGTCTTCCTTTCATTTGCCCTCTCTTTCTCAACATATGAAAAAACCACACCCCACACCCCACACTCAACTGATCAAGGCCTTCCAACAGGTCATGAGAACCACAAGACCAGTCTCAGAGTGGATTCCTGCCCATTGTGGGATACCAAAAATTGAGACAGATGATGAGCCAGCAAAAATACGAAACCAGGTCAGTTCCAGCAAGGCGAAAACTTTACATTCCTTAAGCCACATACGGACGACAACCACTCCATTCATTTTAGCGAGTACCAAGCGGCACTGATGAGGATCCACAACTGCCACAACCGGTTCGACACACATATGAAACGCGACTTTCTACGGACATTTTTACCGACCTGCCCTTGTGGTCAAAACTACAAGACAGCTGAACATACTGATGTCGCTTCTACCACTTGGAGCGACAGGAGATATGGCCGCCAACAGCCCCTGACCAACCATGTTCTGTGATATCCTGTTGAAACCTGAATTAATTAAACATATTCCTCATCACATATGGTCTGACTGTCCACTGACTGTCCAGTGGACAGTCAGCAAGCAAAGCCAGAGCAGGATCGAGGCAGCCGAGATGTGGTTTCTCAGAAGAATGTTAAGAGTTCCATGGACAGCAAAGAAAACAAACGAGACAGTCTTGATGGAGGCAGACACAAGTAGATCACTCATAAGGAAGATTAGGAAAAGACAAGCAACATTTATAAGCCATTTTATGAGGAAGGGGGATTTGGAGCACCTGGTCACAACGGGGAAGCTGGAGGGAAAGAGAGCACCAGGTAGACCCAGGGAGAGAATACTGGACGGACTTGCAGAGTGGCTGGGGATGAGAAGGGTGGGAGAGATGCTGGGGGCAACGAGAGATAGAGATGGTTGGAAGTCCATGGTCGCCAACGCCATGCGGCAGGGCACCTGATGATGATGATGATGATGATGATGATGATGATGATGATGATGGATATGGTCTGACCGTGCAGACTGCAAACAAAAGAAGAAGAAGACACCAGTCATTTAACTTATTAGAACTCACTTTGTTGTGTAGACAGACCACAGTGATGATGGTTGTGGAAAGATGGGTAGATAATCAAAGAAAGAGGGATAAAAAAAAAAACCTTACCTAAAACCAAGGAATTAGGAACTTAAGAATGCAGATAACAAGACAGACAGACATAAAATGAGAGTACAGACTCGTTGGGTATAATGGTTGAGAAGAGGAAGGGGTGGGGTGGGGGTGAAACCACAAACACGTGGCACGTGTGGCATCAGTGGGTATGGATATTTTTCCCTAGCGCATACGCTGTATATTAAGAAACTGAAACAGAAACATGTAAGCTAATGGATGATGTTGATGGTAAAGGGAAACGAAGTTGACGAACAAACTTGTAATGGAACGTAAATCCCACATCTCCATTATAAGATCATAGCCTAATCTAGTGACCGGTTACAGTATGTGTGTTTCTGGGATTTTCTGACACCAGCGGTAAGCACACTTTGTCATCTGTCATATTTCCTTTCTCGCCAGCAGGCGCAAGACTTAACAGCGTTTCTGAGTCTGGACACCGGTACAAACTTGATATGCAACACCACTAACGAGGCTAAAAAGCATATACCCAGAAAAAAAAAAAAAAAAAAAAAAAAAAAAAACCTGCACCGAGAAGCGAAAATTTGACAGGTGACGATATGGATCGGCGATTACGTAAACATCTTCGCGTTAAGCGGAATTTCATTTCAGGTTTTCTGTCTTGCTTCTGACCGTCAACTTTTTCTGCCTTGAACACTTATGATGGTATATACAGAACACTTATGATGGTATACACAGAACACTTATGATGGTATACACAGAACACTTATGATGGTATATACAGAACACTTATGATGGTATATACAGAACACTTATGATGGTATATACAGAACACTTATGATGGTATATACAGAACACTTATGATGGTATATACAGAACACTTATGATGGTATACACAAACACAAGAAAAAAAGAAGATAGAAACATACGGTGTGTGTGAGAGAGAGAAGGTGGGGGAGGAGAAGGAAAGAGAGAGAGAGGTGTGTGTGTGTGTGTGTGTGTGTGTGTGTGTGTGTGTGTGTATCTGTGTGTGTGTGACAGAAAGTGAGAGAGACAGACAGAGAGGGAGAGAGAGAGAGATGAGCGTGTGTGTGTGTGTGTGTGTGTGTGTGTGTGTTGTGTGTGTGTGTGTGTGTGTGTGTGTGTGTGACAGAAAGTGAGAGAGACACAGACAGAGAGAGACAGATGAGCGCGTGTGTGTGTGTGTGTGTGTGTGTGTGTGTGCGTGCGTGCGTGCGTGTGTGTGTGTATGTGTGTGTGTGTGTGTGTGTGTGTGTGTGTGTGTGTGCGTGTGTGCGTGTGTGCACGTGAGTGCCTGAAAAAAATTGTCTTGAGAACACACATTGCGGTATTCTGACGCATTGGTTTTAAAAGATAATAAACTATGTACCACTTTCCTATATCATTATTCATTGTGTCACCAGCACGATAATATCACTGATATACAAAAGCGTATAATGGAAGTGCGACGCTCGACTGTGTGGTGAAGAACCTTTTACCAGATTTCACAATGCACTCAATTATGTAAACCAAAATCTAAGGGTAGTTCTGCTTTTCTTTCTTTTTTCTCCGTTCTTTTGTCTTCTTTTTCTGTCTGGAAATTAAGGACAAGGAACTTGGTACCGATTTCAGTCCACAATCTTCTTGTCGTCAGTTTGAAGCTTTTTCCTCTCTCTCTCTCTGCTCTCTCTCTCTCTCTCTCTCTCTCTCTCTCTCTCTCTCTCTCTCTCTCTCTCTCTCTCTCTCTCTGCCTTCTCTCTCTCTCTCTCTCTCTGCCTTCTCTCTCTGTCTTTCTCTCTGCCGTCTCTCTCTGTCTATGCCCTCTCTCTCTGCTCTCTCTCTCTCTCTCTCTCTCTCTCCGTCTCTCTCTCTCTCTCTCTGCCCTCTCTTCCTCTCTCTCTCTGTCTATGCCCTCTCTCTCTCCGTCCCTCTCTCTCTCCCTCTCCTCTCTCTCCGTTTCTCTCTCTCTGTGTCTATGCCCTCTCTTCCTCTCTCTCTGTCTATGCCCTCTCTCTCTCTCTCTCCGTCTCTCTCTCTCTCTCTCTCTCTCTCTCTCTCTCTGTCTATGCCCTCTCTTCCTCTCTCTCTGTCTATGCTCTCTCTTTCTCTCTCTCTCTATGCCCTCTCTTCCTCTCTCTCTGTCTATGCTCTCTCTTTCTCTCTCTGTCTCTCTATACCCTCTCTTCCTCTCTCTCTGTCTATGCCCTCTCTCTCTCTCCGTCTCTCTCTCTCTCTCTGCCCTCTCTTCCTCTCTGTCTATGCCCTCTCTCTCTGCCCTCTCTCTCTCTCCTTCCGTGTCTTTCACTCCCCCCCCCCCCCTCTCTGTGTCTTGTTTGAAGCTGTTTATTAAGGCAGAAGCTGAGATGTTCGTGTCAGACAAGTGCTCCGATTTTAGCCCTACGAAAACAAATCCTCCTCCTCCTCCTCCTCCCACACATACCCTGTTTTCTCTCACACGTCTTACTCCACTTCCTCCTTTTGCTGGTGACAAACTTCATTCTTCGATGTTTTCACATTTCTCCACTTCTCAGAAAGGCTTATTCATCCAGTCGTCGCTTCCACATGGAATATAGTGGTGATCGTAAAGTGTGCAAGGAGAATGGACTGAAAATGTTTCTTTCAATGCCTGTCCTTGTCAGCTGTCCTCTTCCTTCTAACCATCATCATCATCATCATCAGGTGCCCTGCCGCATGGCGTTGGCGATCATGGACTTCCAACCATCTCTATATCTCGTTGCCCCCAGCATCTCCCCCACTCTCCTCATCCCCAGCCACTCTGCAAGTCCGTCCAGTATTCTCTCCCTGGGTCTACCTGGTGCTCTCTTTCCCTTCAGCTTCCCCGTTGTGATCAGGTGCTCCAAATCCCCCTTCCTCATAAACTGGCCTATAAATGTTGCTTGTCTTTTCCTAATCTTCCTTATGAGTGATCTACTTGTGTCTGCCTCCATCAAGACTGTCTCGTTTGTTTTCTTTGCTGTCCATGGAACTCCTTCTAACCGTTCACCATTTTCTACACTTTTTCTTTTCCAGCCTCTCTCTCTCTCTCTCTCTCCCTCCCTCTCTCTCTCCCTCTCTCTCTCTCTCTCTCCTCTCTCTCTCCCTCTCTCTCTCTCTCATAACATTTGTACACGTAGGTGAGTAATCACTGACGTCATTTTTTTCTGTAAATTTTCATTAACTGAAACTGTTCCGTGAAAACATTATCTCAGATAACACACATCTCTTCGTCTAAAACACTACAGAGATTGGTTCATTCCCCAGCTCTGTTCCCTTCAAGGCCAATTTCCTTCTTGCCTGTTTCAAATCTTGGTAGAAATTGGGGTGGTGCTATACTGAGTTTCACATGGGAGCCCTACTGTTACAAAAAGAAAAAGAAACCGAAGAAAAGAGAAAATACTTTGCCACCCAACGTTATGTTACTGGATCTGATTTTACTGTTGTTGATGGAAACTCTTACTGCAATTCGGGGATGGATTCTGGGTATGGTACTCCCTTACGCTACGAACTGATAAAACAAAGAGGTGCATCACATGGGCAAAACGATTAACTAAAAATCGCCATCGTAAAAGATTCCCTTTCTATCACGATTTCCACAGCACCCATTCTTGATATTCCTAAATCATAACGCGTGACACTGCACTTTACACGTCCCACATGGCATCATTGTACCGGCGCTCTCTGTCTAAAAGATGATAACATTTTAACTCCCTCACCCTTTCCACTAGCATCCTGCATCGTCATCAATGACAGCAAAGAAAAAACTTAATCCAGGGTCAGGGAGTTTAAGGCTTACCTTTTTGCAGCTGGTGGAGATAGGGTGCAGGAGTCAAAGAGTTCTTTTCTTTCTTTTATAGTTGTTTAAAGCCCGGCCGACTGCGCAGAGCCATATCAGGGCTATATTCGCTTCAAAACACAAAACTTCAATATGAAAAAAAAAGAAAAAAAAGGAAAATTAAGTACACACATCAATGCTTCGTGCACATAATCCAAGGACATGCCCCCGGCGTAGGACCATTCCGTCCGATTTATCGCACAGTCAAAGGGTTAAATTATCGTCAGGCCGATCATAAAAGTACTTGCTTCGGAGGTCAGATTCCTCTATGATTTGTGACGCCAATCCCGCTAAAAGCGGAATTTCCATTCATCCTTGAAGAAGGGTGTGCGGGTTATAATGCGTCATATCGCCGGAAAAAGCTGTGTATGTGTGTGTGTGTGTGTGTGTGTGTGAAGGTGTGGGTGTGTGTGGGTGGGTGTGGGTGCGTGTGTTCGTTCTTTGATTTGACATCTTTTCATTATGAGTGATACTAGACTATTAGTCATATTACTGATGTGTGTGTGCGTTTGTGTGTGTGTTTGTGTGTGTATGTACACGTGTGTGTGATGTGTGTATTTGTGTATCCATCTCTCTATATCTGACAAAAAAATGTGTGAAGATTTATCAGATTCTTATGGATGAAACCTTACCATATTTTGGTCAAAGGTTAAAGTTGTTAAAGATCCACTGGTTCATAAGTTTCGAAAATTCACCTGCATAGTCAAATTTACACATGAAAAATAGTTCCTAAAATGTTCGCTTTTTCGTAGGTCGAGGTGTGAACATCATTTCTTCAGGGTTTAAACTGTTTTAAAAACGGTTCCCATGTACCATTAGCAGTCAATCCAGACACTGCGGTGTTTTGCATTACACACATTCTCACACACACACACACACACACACACACACACACACACACACACACACACACACAACACACACACACACACACACACACACACACACACACACACACACACACACACACACACACACACACACACACACATCAACAACAACCGTGAACATATTTGCTACATCGGTAATTTCGGGACAATTTGTTTAATAACTTTCACTTTCATTTTAGTCCAAATGAAAACACCTACCATGTTTTACTGTCTCAAATAAAAAGTGAAAGACAATTACGATATTGAAAATGCACACACACACACACACACACACACACACACACTCACACACACACACACACACACACACACACACACACACACACACACACACACACACACACACACACGTGTGTGTGTGTGTTCAAATAGAGAGAGGGAGAGAGGGAAAAAGAGAGAAAGAGATTAGGAGAGACAGAGACAGAGAGAGAGAGAGACACAGAGAGAGAGAGAGCTGCCAGCACACAGACGTAAAAACCCTGAATCAGTCTGAACCCTCTTCTCCTAAGAACCAGACCCGGGAAAGACAAAGGACGGATACAATCATCTTGGTGGGAGCAGAGCTTACCACGTATTGCCGGAGGCTGGGCGAGTGACAGTAACTACGTCCATCACCAAGACAGCAATGAACAGCACTGATTCAATTCGACTGCATCATCAAAACTGGGTTATAGAGGTGCGTTTTTTGAGGTGTTTCTCTCTCTTCTCTCTCTCTCTCTCTCTCTCTCTCTCTCTCTCTCTCTCTCTCTCTCTCTCTCTCTGTGTGTCCGCGAACGTATGTGCGTGCGTGCGTGCGTGTGTGTCTATGTGTGTGTATGCGTGGGATTTTGCGCAGGCTTAGGCATCCCTCTAGATGGCTACCTACTGCCAGATTTCTGTAGATGGCGTATGGATTTGTTCGAATGAGGCGGACACCTCTTGAGAAACTACACACACACACACACACCACACACACACACACACACACACACACACACACACACACACACACACACACACAACACACACACACACACACACATACACACACATACAACACACACACACACACACACACACTCACACACACACTCTCTCTCTCTCTCTCTCTCTCTCTCTCTCTCTCTCTCTCTCTCTCTCTCTCTCTCTCTGGTGTGTAATCCCGGAGGTTTCTTTTCAGACGGGAAAGTAGAGCTTTGTTTACAGCATTTCCCAGAGTATGGCGAAAGGTGATTCCACACTCTTTTTATTCCTTTAAGTGTGATTGCTTCCGCGGTCCCACTCTTCCCAAACAAACAAACAAGCAAGCAAGTAAGCAAACGAACAAACAAACAAGAAAAGCATTCCAAAATTCTTACAAACAAGACAATCATACCATACTCACTGGTATATCGTTTTCGTGCTCTGGGCGAAAAAAAACATAGAATCCAAGTTCGAGTATTCAAGATGCAGGCTGATATTCACACTCATTATCTCTTACCCAATATCATGGGTTAACGAAGGAAATGGAACTAATTCAATACAAATCTAAAGCACCCACGGTGTGGATTTAAAATACAGTGTGGAGCTGAATTTGTATTTATTTTATTTTTGTTGCAATGGATTTACCGTATGAAAGTTGGACTAAGGGACAGCATTTTCGTGGTTTGGCACTCGTGTTCTTACTCAATGTGTTTTTTTTTCACCCAACATAGTCACCAACACTATTTCACCCGTGCTGGACAGAAGAACAAATGTATCTGCAAAACTGAAAAAGAAAAAGTCGTCAACAGCCAATGCAGACACCTTTGTGATTGTCATTATGGGGGCGCAAAGAATCACGCGTGCGAACACACACACACAACACACACACACACACACACACACACACAACACACACACCACACACACACACACACACACACTAATACACACACAGAGAGTTTCAGTGTGTATTAGTGTGTGTGTGTGTGTGTGTGTGGTGTGTGTGTGTGTGTGTGTTGTGTGTGTTGTGTGTGTGTGTATGTGTGTGTGCGTTCGTTCGTTAGTTCTTTGATTTAACGTCTTTTCACTATAACTGATCCATAAGCTTCGAAATTTATCTCCTAGGTCATATATACACATAAAAACTAGTGCCTAAAATTAGCGCTTTTTGAGGTCGATGTGTAAAACATTTGTTCAGGTTTTAAACTTTCTTTGAAAAAAAAACTTGTCACGTCCCATTAACTGTCAGTCCAGACACTCCAATGTTTTGAATTACACATATTTTCAAACACACAAACACACACACACATACACAGTCGTACACACACGTGTTATTCTGGTAACCTTGGGGTAATTTGTTTAATTCAATTTTCATTACTGTCCAAATGAAAACACCTAACATGTTTTATTGTCTCAAATAAAAATATGACAATTCCTCATCATTATGTGTGTGTTTGTGTGTGTGTGTGTGTGTGCGCGCGCGCGCGCGGAGTGTGTGCGCGCGCGCGTCTTAAACACACATTATCATGATCAATATACCCAAATCGGGATCTGAACCATCCCCTTCAAATAAAAGAGGAAACGAAATGAATGGCAGAGATAAAGATTAAAAAAAAAAAAACACCCTGGCCTGAGGTGAGCGAACTGGGCAGTGACTGGGCCATGAAATCAACAGGCAGGTGACATTAACACGCTTTCCAGAAAAACAACAACAGACCGCGCTGATTGAATCCTATTGCCCCATCACAAATAGGTGGTAGAGGTATGAGACAGCAGTGCGTGCGTGTGTGTGTGTGTGGTGTGTGTGTGTGTGTGGACTGTGTGTGTGCGTGCGTGCGTGTGTGTGTGTGACTGTGTGGCGTGCGTGTGTGTGTGTGTGACTGTGTGCGTGCGTGCGGTGTGTGTGTGTGTGACTGTGTGTGTGCGTGCGTGCGTGTGTGTGGTGTATGTGTGCGTGTGTGCGTTCGTTCGTTGCTTGATTTAACGTCTTTTCACTATAAGTGATATTAGTGTGTGCGTGCGTGCGTGCGTGCGTCTGTGTGTGTGTGTGTGTGTGTGTGTGCGTGCGTGCGCATGCGCGCGTGTGTGTGTATGTGTGTGAGCGAGAGAGTGAATGTGTGCGCGCGCGCGTGTATGTGTGCGTGTGTAAGTGGCATACGTGCGCTTGTGCGTGGGCGTGTATGTGTGTGTTGAATCGTAAAGGAGGGTGGATTTAGGAAGAGAAAATCCAGCTGTGTTTATGTTGTTTTACAGAGTATACACACATAAAAAAAAAGGGATCTCCTTTCGATTTTATTTTCAATTTATATTATTGCTTTCTCGCCCCAACCCCCATTCCCCGTACAAAACGCAGTAAACAAGAGCGTCCAGCTATGCTCAATAGCATATCGTTTTATGGTAAGGGGGCGAACGTAATACCCGAGGATCTCCATCAGGCATACTGACAGTTATTGAAGGGGGAGTAATTTATATCACGGGCACTTCAAACACGGAGTGTCTTGACAATGAAACTGAAATTGTAATTTGCTTTTTTGCACGGTTGGTTGGTTGGTTGGTTGGTTGGTTGGTTGGCTGGTTGGTTGGTTGGTTGGTTGCTGGCTGACAAGTTAGATGGGTTGGTTGGTTGGTTGTTGATTAGTTGATTGGTTGGATGTTGATTAGTTGTGGTTGGTTGGTTGGTTGGTTGGTTGGTTGGTTGGTTGGTTGGTTGGTTGGTTGGTTGGTTGGTTGGCAGGATGGTTGGTTGGTTGGTTGGTTGGCTGGTTGGTTGGTTGGTTGGTTGCTGGCTGACAAGTTAGATGGGTTGGTTAGTTGTTGATTAGTTGATTGGTTGGATGTTGATTAGTTGGTTGGTTGGCTGGTTGGTTGGTTGGTTGGTTGCTGGCTGACAAGTTAGATGGGTGTTGGTTGGTTGTTGATTAGTTGATTGGTTGGATGTTGATTAGTTGGTTGTTGGTTGGTTGGTTGGTTGGTTGGTTGGTTGGTTTCAAGACCTTGCCAGCACATAATGTTTTGCGCAGATCAGTTCGGAACTCTTCGAGTGCTATGTGAATCCCTCTTGAACACATACTGAATAGTTCACTGGCTGGATGGTTGGTTGGTTGGTTGGTTTGTGGGGTTTGTTTTTTGTGTGTTTTCGTTTCGTTTTTTGTTTTGTTTGTTTAATGTTGTTGGGGTTTTTTTTTTTCGTTTCGTGGATATAGGTCTGTGCTGTGTATGTCTGAGTGAGTGAATGTACGTGCATACGTGATCATGTGTGCGTGTATGCGCTGTATCTCTTTTTTTTTTCATGCATACTAGTTCACTTATTATTCCTTTTATTTTATCCTCGTTGTGTTTGAAATTACAATCCAACAACTTTGCAAAGAAACAAGATTGCTGTGCTTATGTGCTCAATTTTCTCCACTCCACTTTTACTGGTTTTATAAACATGTAGTTTTATACGTTGCTGGTCACAACTCACTCTCTCTCTCTCTCTCTCTCTCTCCTCTCTCTCTCTCTCTCTCTCTCTCTCTCTCTCTCTCTCTGTGTGTGTGTGTGTGTGTGTGTGTGTGTGTGTGTGTCGCGCGCGCTACGTGTGTGTGCTGTGCGGTCTTGTATGCTGTGTGTCTGTGTGTTTTGTGTGCTGCACCGTGCGTGGTGTTTGTATATGTGTTTGTGTTCATTTGTCCACGTGTATGTTTTGTTTCCATCTATGTAAGTGCATGTGCTTTCCTCTGTTGTTGTGTGTGTTGTGTGTGTGTGTGTGTGTGTGTGTGTGTGTGTGTGTGTGCGCGCGCGCGCGCGTGCGTGTGAATGTGTGTGTTTGTGTGCGCACGTGTGAATGCGGGCGAGTGTGTATGACAGACAAACTGACACGTGATAAAGCAGACAAATCGTTTTGGAGTACTGAGGAAAAAAAAAAGAACCCTCGCTACAAGTATAGCTGTATAAAATAAAGGTATTAGAGAACAAAACTCCACATGATTAAAACAGATAAGTGAAATACTATCAACACGTCTTAAGAATGAGATAAATGAGAGATGTGGTCGAAACGGATACAAAGATGGGCGAAACAAGGGAGAGGCAGACAGAATAAACTTGCAGAAATGTAAAATCCCATCAATGCATTTTGAGAGAGAAACATTCAGACAAAACGAAACAGGGAGGAAACAAGACAAGTAGAGAGTCAGACGGACAGACAAACAGAAAGACAGACAGGCGGAGAGAACAAAAACTGAAAAACAAAGATAGACCTAAACCAAAAAGCGTATAGTTAGGTTTTTAAAATCCTTTCTGATGCACGCTATCCTCTTTCAAATAAACATGCAGTCAAACTTCTGCTCTGAGATTACATTTCCCTTTTGGCGCAGAAAAGAAAAAAAAAACAACTAAAGTAATAATGAAAGGCACTAAATAAGAAAGGAAGAAAGAAAATACTACAAAGAAAAATTTAAAAGAAACAAAACAAAAAACATATGGCTGTGGCAATGGATCAGACGGAGTCACCTAGTGTTATTCTTTACGAGAAATACTTGTGGTGAACAAGCATTTGCAGGTCACTTGGGCATTTCCTTTCCATTCCAGACTGGTTTTGCCCACTGCCCATCCTCTGCACCGTTCCTCTGTCGCTATCCCCATGCTGATTTGTTCAGTCTCCATCACGCCACCAAGCCCACCAAAACAGAGGTCATCATAACAGCAAGGCATGAAAGACCAACACTCTGCCACGACGATGACAACAGGCGTGATAATGATAATGCCTTGGAGTTCCGTTATGCATTGAGACTGAGACGATGTGTATTCCGCACTTCCTTTAATCTCCTAGCGTCAATAAGGCCTGGTAATTACGGATATACACTACGTTGATCAAGAAATATCCATCAACACTTCAATGGAGACTCATGAAATGAAACGAGTCTTTTCAAGAGCCCATAGCACACCCAGCTTTGAACAGACACTGCTCGGGGCCCAAAATTTTGCACTGATAAGTGTTTGAATCCACCATCTCAATCAGTAGCTCGTTGCGAAAACCACTTTACCAGTTGCTGGCTACTGAACCTGTTATATTTCCTCAGAGGAAAAAGAAACAAAAACAGAACATTAGAGATTTTTTTTTCTGTTTCAGAAGTAAAGTGATTTTAATTTTTTAACTGTCACGGGTCAATTTCAACAATACAATTAAGAATCCAATTTCCACTTGCCAAGAAAGAAGAGAGAACGATCTTCTGAGTCTGGTTTCCAATTTGTTTGATAATAACACAGTCTGACACAGTGGCATACACAGAAAGATATACTGCACTGAGACAGCAGAACAATAATTTTTTTCACACTTTTCCTTGTTAATTATTTTGGACATGGTTTTCATGTTTTATGGCTCGTGTTTTTTTCAGTCAGCCATTTTCGACAGCCCTGAAATTGGATGCGTTATTAATGACGTGTTTTTCTCATCAATTCAGTCAAATTTTATTTTTAGAATAAAAGCGGATTCATAAAAGACCACTCGTAAAGCCAATGACAATATAGAAATAAACAAACAAGTAAATGAATCTATAAACAGAGAAGTAAATATACAAAATTGGTGTGCAGGGGTCTTGATACAACCATGACAAATTTCTAAAACAAAAATTTACATCCACAAAAAGCTTTACGTATACTCTGTGCTTACATGAAGAGACAATGATACTGACTGTCTAATATCACTCATAGTGAACAGACGTTAAATCAAAGAACGAACCAACGAACAATGGTACTGACAATATTCATATCCTTCATAATGTCTCGCATTGACTATTGCAATTCACTCCTGTCTGGTCTTCCTGCCTCCACCATTCACATCCTACAGCGCATTCAAAACAATGCTGCACGCCTAGTACTCAAAAATAAAAAAGCTGACCACATATCTCCTCTCCTGGCACAACTTCACTGGCTCCCTGTATCAAAGCGCATACAGTACAAACTAGACACCATGTGCTACAAAAGCATCAATAACGCAGCCCCCGATTACCTGTCAAGCCTACTTGAGATCTATCTTCCCTCACGTACCCTCCGCTCTGCCTCCGATCCTCTGACTTTTCGCTTTCCACGCACTAAGCTCAATACCTATGGTCCACGAGCCTTCTCTGTTTCTGGTCCACTTTCCTGGAACAAACTTCCTCTCTCAGTCCGTCAGCAACGTCCTTTTCTCTCCTTCAAGTCCGCTCTCAAAACTCACCTTTTCTCCTCTGCATAAAATCCTGACCTCATTCAATCCCCTCTGCAGCCTGTCTCCACTCGGATGGGAATCGCATTGTAATATATAATTGTATATAATATGCTCTCTATGATTTTCCATTGCTTTTATTCTTTCTCCCCATTTATAGCCGTGTGCGCGCGCGCGCGCGCGTGTGTGTGTGTGTGTGCGTGCGTGCGTGCGTGTGTGCGTGCGTGCGTGTGTGTCTGTTTTAGCGCTTAGATTTGATTTTATCAAGATTTTGCGCTATATAAATAACATATTGTATTGTATTGTATTGTATTCAAACTGTGAAGACCACTGACATTACACATTCTTTACACGCATACCAGGACATATACAGAGTATGCATATACATGTTACAACGTATACATACGTACGTACGTACATACATACATTGATGCGTACGTACATACATATCAACATACATAAGTACATAATGCGTACATACGTGCTAAACGTGCGTGCGTACGCACAAACATACATACACGATATAAATACGCGAGTACATACATACATAATGTACACACGTATTACGAGCGTAGGTACACACACACACACACATACATTATATATATATATATATATATATATATATATATATATATATATATATATACATATATATATATATATACATATACATATATGTATATATATACACATATACATATATAAACATAGATCGATCAATCGATCGATACATACATACATACATACATACATGCACAATATACATACGGCTGTACATACATAATGTACACACGTATATACGTGCGTAGGTACACACACACACACACATACACACACACACACACACACACACACACACACACACACACACACACACACACACACACATTCGATTGAAAAGAATAAAGATTACATTTTATGGAAGAAGCAAGGGCAAATAACAAAACAAACAAAAAAAACAAGGAGCTGAACCTACATATCTTCCTGAGACTCCAACGAGCAAAAAAGAAGGTCTACAAGTACGGACTGACGTAAAACCCCACGACAGCACGAGGTGATAAACAAGATTACATCAGATACAGGCAGGACGCAACACCAGAGACCATCAAGTACGAGACTTTTTTTTTCCCCTGTCTCATCTCCCACGTCGTTTCAGCCGCGACACTTCCACGTTATTTTTTCTGCCTGATACTGCAGATAACCCCAAGTTCATGACATTAATGCAATGCCACTCTAAGTCCGAAAGCGGTGTCAGTCTCAGATTATACTCCGACTCCCCTCTTCCTTTCCCCTCGTAGAAAGCACTGCTGTAGAGGTCAATTTCACAGTGATTTCGCAGAGTCCATTCCGGCGAAACGTATTCGGTACACCGCATTCTGCAATTCAACTGTTTTTAACGTTACAAACTCCCCTGCTTTTCCCTTGATGTCACTGAATTGACACTAGGAAACTTAATATATATATATATAGACCCAATTATCAGTGAAAGTACTAAGACTTTGTCGACCACATACAGATGAATGGACCAACAAGGCAGAAAACGATGATAAGAAAGGACAGAAGGCAGACATAAAGAAAGTGACAGAAAAGAGGAAAAATCTAGCACAGACGTTCCAAAAGGTGGGCGTGTTATTTATACTGAAAAGAGCCCCCGGCATCCCACGGGGGAAAGTTAAGCAGTTGGTTGGTTGGTTGTTAGTTGGTTGGTTGGTTGGTTGGTTGGTTGGGTGGGTGGGTGGGTGGTTGCTTGCTTGCTTGCTTGCTTGCTTGCTTGCTTGCTTGGATATGGTCTGTCAGTTGTTGGCTGCATACAAAACGAGTGAAATAAAAGCTGTTGTTGTTGTTGTTTTTGTTTGTTTGTTTGATTTTTGTTGTGTTTTTGGGGGGTTTTGTGTGTG
>CM060305.1:32569222-32591722 GCA_030674185.1 Monoplex corrugatus | reverse complement strand
GGGTTTTTTTTGTTATTCGTCCAAGTGTTTTCGTTTTCTATTGATTTGTTTCTTTTCCTTGTTCTTCTTCTTCTTCTTCTTCTTCCTGCTCCATCTTATTTTCATCATGGTTTTTCTTTCTACCCAATCTTTTGCGTCGCTCCTTTGTTAATACTCCTACGACGTTCACTTTGGCTCTCTAGCACATTTCCAAACCCACTGAAAAGCATGGCATCACCATGAGAACAGGATATGAAAGCCACAGAATCCGGGATAACGTTTAACAATATGTGACCTCCCACCACGAAATCAGTCTTAACTAGCATTTTGGGCATTTTGAGATATACAAATCACTGGAAGGTGTACATTCTGCTGATTATTTTGGTACTTGAATAAAGCTTGTACTCAAAAAAATGTAGATGTTACGTATGTTTAAAGTCATTAAGTTGTATGATGGACATTTTGAGAAAACGGCCTCTAAAGTTTTTGTGTGCTCTCCTACACATTTTCCTTAACTTTCTTTATTTGGTGGCTTTGACCCAGTTTGTTTCTAATTTTCGCTGTCATTATCTGAAAGGTGCACCAAAGAGCTTTCCATCAGTATATTAAATGTGGGGGTACTGTACGGGTTACGGTTCATAATAAGAGACAAAAAGAGGTACTTTTGGTAGGAAATTGCGTTCTTTCTGCTGTGATCAGTGCACTAAAATACCATTTTAAATTGATTCATATTTTTTTCAAGAAAAACATTTCTGTGGGGGATAGATTATAGTCTACAGAAATCAATTTTGAGAAAAAGTCAAAACACCCCAGATAGACCCTCAGTCACCTTTTCAGCTCCTAGTGCTGTTCGACTGACTGCGAGTTAAGACTGATTTCGTGGTGGGAGGTCACATATGCTTACAATATGGAAAATGGAGATGTCAGTGATGATGGTATGCACTTACATTTTGGATTGAGACTGCGCGACGAGGCCGTGCTCTACACTTTTATCCTTGTAAATGCTGACATTAACCAGGCTCGAGAGATACAGACATCTTCCATGGTGGACAGGAAAATTGAAAACAAAACAAAACAATAAACCACTTTTATTGGCGTATCACTTAAGTGAATGACATTTGACTTTATAGTCCAAGTCTTCCCATCGATTCCATAACGCGCTGAACTTTAAGGAAGGAACCGTAATATCCTTCAGCATTATTCAGCATTATCTAACTTATCTATTTCATTTTTTTTTCTTCATTTATTATTGATCTACGTTTGAAATCTCGTCCGCATAGTCAATAAATCTATTAAGCATACCACTTTACGACGTTAAACTTTTGACTTCCACACCCTATCACCAACAGCAAAACTTAACCCTTTGACTCCCTCATCCTATCCACCAACTTGCTCCTGCAGGATATCTGGTGGATGGGGTGAAGGAGTCAAAGGGTTAATTTTTTTTGCATTTTGCTAGCATGGTCGTCAATGCAGAATGTTGTTGGAGTAAAAATATCAAGTGGTCTCCCTCCTTGTTCTTTCTGTCTCTTTATAAGCTCGCTCTCTCCCTCTCTCTCTCTCTCTCTCTCTCTCTCTCTCTCTCTCTCTCTCTCTCTCTCTCTCTCTCTCTCTCTCAGTTTCCTCTACTGTTTCACTTTCTGCTCTCCCTCTCCCTCATCCTGCTCGTCATCCTCAGTCTTTTTTCTCGTCTTTCTTCTTCAGTCCAAATTGCCTTCATTTCGAGGAGATCGATAATGCCATTTATTTTCCAATCTTTCGTACAGCTGAAAGATATCGGGAAGATGTTAGGGATAATTGCAGATTATCACGCTTGAAGGCGTTGGTACATGATTAATTCCAACACACACACACACACACACACACACACACACACACACACAAACACACACACACACACATAAATGAGCTCACGCACAAACAAGCGCACAGCCGTGCACACGACACCACACCCACACACGCAGATGCCTAAAAACACAAAACACACATACATATGAATGGAAAGAGATAGAAAGAGATATATAGAGACAAAGAAAGAGAGAGAGGAGGAGAGGGAGGGAGGAGAGGAGGGAGGGAGAGAGAGAGAGAGAGATAGATGGAGACAGAGAGAGAGAGGCGAGCAGGCAGACAGACGAGTAAACCAACAGATAATCCCAAATAAATTGCGAGTGGTAATTTTCAACTGTTATATAACAAAAGCGTGTATTTTTCTCCTTCTTTCTGGCCAGAGTGGAAATATGTGACAATGGCGTCCACATCGTGCAACTGTAAGCCGATTTGTTCCTGACATGTTCTGACAAACAAGACGGCAACATTCAAGCTTCTTGATACTTGACTGGTACAGTGAATATGTATGTCTAGCAACTTGAAAACAACAGGCTTTCATGCCAAAGTCCTTGTCATAGAGGTTGTAGCAAGGTAGTTGACAGGCATATCAGCCTATGACCTCTGGAAACAACTCTCAACTCTCGAGCTCGGGGACAGAGAGAATCAGAGCACTAAAAGGCACTGCCAGAAGCAGCGGAAAAGTGTTCCAGCTGGATCTGATCTAGGAGGAACAAAGGTATCATTAGGCTTAAAAT
Source organism: Monoplex corrugatus (assembly GCA_030674185.1). NCBI lineage: Eukaryota > Metazoa > Mollusca > Gastropoda > Littorinimorpha > Ranellidae > Monoplex > Monoplex corrugatus. The sequence continues at coordinate 32,589,161 of CM060305.1, read as the reverse complement.
GTTTCCATATGTTGCTGATGTTCAATAGCTAAGTGGTTCAGACATCCTTCGCAAGTGTTAATTGATCTTGAGACACCTGACTATTTGGATGCGCAGGTTGAATTCCAGATGGAGGACAAAATTCCAGAGAGAGAAAACGAAGACAGCATAGGGGCATCCCGGCGGCCCGTCCCTCTTAGAGTGTCAGGAGCCTGAGGTCTAAATTTGTTAAGGACTACATATGTGATGAGCTGAGGTTCTGAAATAGTGGAGTGTATACAATATAAATTCAGCCCTGATACTGAAAATAATGAAGGAGTATTATATAACATAGGCTGAGCTCGACATCTAAAACCAGCAGGTGTTATGTACTATGTATGTACGTATGTATGTATGTATGTATGTATGTATGTATGTATGTATGTATGTGTGTGTGGATGTATGCGTGTGTATGTATATACGTATGTATAATGCATGCTGAGCCAGGGTTCTATAACAGTGAAAGAGGTCTGCCCAAATCTTTCCATCCCAGGTGATAGCGTCAATTTCACTACCTATAGAATGTGCAATACAGAAAGTTTTGTATTTCATATAGTTCAATATGATTATTATTTCATAGCCACCATTGATGTTGTTTGTATTCCACCTTGAGGATAATACTGATGATCGATTTTTCTTGTTGACAATAAGCACAAGTAAACTAATAAGTTTTGCCCACTGTGATGAACGTAATATGTACTGTATTTGCTCTTTTCATCATGAACATATACAAAAAAGAAATAAGACAGAGAACAAATTAAAGTTCCATTTTCTCGTAAAATGGACAAAGATGGTCCAACCTCGTCACAATCAGAATTTCTGCCGTTAAACTCCCTTTGACCATAAACAATTGCCTGGCCTCCACAATTACAAATTCCAGCCAACAACTTGCCTTGAGTGACTACAGCGGGAGACCCGAGGCATGCAGTCGTTGAGACGTCTGGAGTTGGAAGCAACTGAATAGAGTGACACTGCCAGAGTGGTACTCATGGTATTACATGTGGGTCACGAATGGCGCGGGGCGAGCTGAACAAGACAGAAGTAAGGAAACTAATCCCATTTCTATCATGCTCTAAAATCATTTGAACTGCCTCTTGAAAGTCCGCTGACGTGAGCCACTGTTCCGGCTTGTCGAAGGTTGCGCGTCTTCATTTTGCTCCACTTCACGTGGTCCAGTTACCAAATCATTAGCGACAATAAAGATGTCTTCCCTATGACGTATCCTAATTTACATCCTATTTTCATATTGTAGACACTTACAGTTCACTATGCAATGTTCCTTTGTGCTCATTGGCTCACGCTGTAGTGAACGAAAAATCGGAATACCCCTACGACGTCAGTGGACGGCATGTAAGCAATATGGCAACACTTTTTGTATGACGTCAGCTGATTATTTATAGGCACTGAACGGATTGGCCATTTAGCTGGGTGAGGAGCGTGTTTCACAATTCCTTTAAATCCATTTGCTGTTAAGGACAGGTGAAGAATGTAACAGGTTTGATGAGAAGATAATATATTTTATTCGAGACAAACAGATTACTGCACTTTCATTTTAAACGTTTTTCAAATACAAAATATTCATGAAATATAACGCATATATGCAAGAAGTGCTTACAGGTAATCAACTCGCTCAGTCTTTGGGGACTCGACAAAGAAATATCAAAGGGGGTATTAGTATGTTGAAAATGGTGACAATCACGAATAGTTCAAAATAAGCAAAACTCAAACGCTTGCATTTGTTTGTTTGTTTGTTTTTAGTTTTTGTTTTTTTATTGCCACCACCTGAGGAGACATTTTTTTCTATCATGTTTAACCCCTCAAATTGCGACAAGAATTTTTTTTCTTATCATCGAGCACTGTAATATTTAATATTGATACACACTGATTGTCTTCCCAAATCACGAATGACCGTTTCATAATGAAAGCAAAGTATCAATACTGAAACGCTGCAAATCGTTTACTGTAAAATTCATTATAAATAGCTAGAAACTTTTTCAGCTGTTTATGTATTGCTTGCGTTCGTGTGTATGTAAGAGTTTGCGTGTATGTTGGGCGTGCGATTTCTATATTACCACGCTGTTACAAGTTCACACTTCTGTTCTGATCGACGCACAGCTTGTTTTGTCATTAAAAGATCGCTGGTTGTATTATCTCACCATCGATACACGCACGCAAGCACACACGCGCGTGCGCGCGTGCGCACGCAAGCACACACACACACACACACACACTCACTATAAGGCAGATAGATAGATAGATAGATAGATAGATAGATAGATAGATAGATAGATAGATAGATAGATAAAGCAGAACACACAAACACATTTAACAAATTAACAGAGGAACACACACACGCACGCACGCACGCACACACGCGCCCGCACGCGCCCGCACGCACACACACACACACACCACACACACACACACACACACACACACACACACACACACACACACACACACACATTCAACCAAGCGCGCAAACTGTGGTAAGAAAAATGCAAGCAATCAAAATACTGAAAATTGGAGAGAGCCCGACAGGACAGAGAGAGAGGAGAGAGAGAGACAGACAGACAGACAGACAGACAGAGAGAGACAGAGAGAGACAGATTGAGACAATGACAGAGAGAGAAAGACAAACATGGAGTGGGTGGGAGATAGAAAGGAAACATACACAAAAGCTAGAAAAAAAAGGAAGAGGGGGCAGAAACGATGAAGTGGAAGGGAACGCAGAATGAGGTAATGGATTACGCAGAAAATGGGCTATCTGTCGAGATTTTATTTCTTTTTTCTCATTTCCACTTTCCCTGCCTTTTTCCTTTCTGGCAAAATCACATTTGAACGGATCATATCTGCTCTTCTTTTCACCTTGTCAAAGCCAAAAGTCATTTGAAAATGACCGAAAAATGTCCAGTTTTCTTCTTCTTCTTCTTCCTTCTTCGCCCTCAATGCTACAATGATCATTGGGACAACGCAACGAAATACTTGTTCAGACTCCTCCACTTTGTCGGTTGCGTGCCAAAGCCTGGTCTCTGCAACTTGTTTATCTGTCCATTCAACAACATTGTCAGTACATCGTCTTTATCCGTCTGTACATCGTTCTCTCTCTCTCTCTCTCTCTCTCTCTCTCTCTCTCCTCTCTCTCCTCTCTCTCTCTCTCTCTCTCTCTCTCCTCTCTCTCTCTCTCTCTCTCTCCTCTCTCCCGTTTCCCTGAAGGACTGATTTAGCAAGGTCTTCTTCTTTCTTCTTCTCTGCAGACTTTTCACACGAGGTTGTGAAGACGCCGTGCGGATGCTAGCCTTCTACAGTCTTCTGTCTGTGGCACCTCCTCCTTTACTTTTGCTTACTCCCAAGTCTTTGCCTAGACAATCTTGTTGAGTATTTCTCCCTGGCCTTCCTCTATTTCTGCTCCCAACTATCATTTTCCTCACTCTTTTTCCCAAGTGGTTGTCGTCTCTCTGAAAGACATGTCCATGCTAGTCAATCTGGCTTCCCACACCTTGCTAATTCTTTAGCCTCCTCTATAGTTTCCTCTATTTTTTCCCAGTTTTTCATTGTAATCTTCTCTTGTTTTCCCCGATTGCAAATCTTAGCATCTTCATTTCAACGTCCATTTGTCTTTCCCGTCTTTTTGTTACCACCACGGTCTCCGTTTCACATAACATTTCTGGTTCACCAGGTCTTGAACAGTTTTCCACACCTGTGGTTACCTTCTATTACAGAGCATTCAAATCATCTTTCTCTGGTTGTTCCATCCAATTCCATCCTTCTTTGCCACTTCCTCCTTGCTTGTTGTACTGTGGAGCCTAGCTAAATGTTTGAATTTCGTTGCCACAGTTACTTTTTCCCCCTTGTTGATATCGCCTTATTGTTGTTCATTGCTACCCATCCCCAAGCATCCCGTCCTTATTCTACTGACGTCCATGCCTATTGCTTCCAGGGCTTTGTATCCATTCTTTCTTTCTTTCTTTCATCTGCTTCTGTCCTCGTTTCTATACGTAGCACCACGTCATCTGCCAACACCATCATGTCCCAAGGAGCTTTCTGTCCTCACCTGCACTCCATCTGTCACACAGTCCATTGTCATCGCGAACAGAAGAGGATTCAAGACTGAGCCCTACAGAGCTCTAATAAGGCGATTGTATTTTGTTATGCATGTATAACCATATCAACGCATTTAAGCCGTTTTTTTTAAGTGTCCCACAGCCTACTTGTTTCGGCCTGACATTGGAAAGCAAAAACATCTGCCTACCATTGTGTGAAAGAGGAACAGAGACACAGAGAGCGGGCGAGGCAGAGAGGTGCGGGGGGGAGGGGTGCGAGAGACAGAGATTTTGAGACTGACGAAGACATAAGTGTTGATAAACAAAGCCACAAGAACTTTCCTTAGCATATCAAATCTAAAGATGATGTCACGTTGTACTGAAATATTTTCATAGCTGTAACTAGATGTTATCATCGGTGGCATACACAGACAAGTAAAACGGCCTTCCTTTGGATTTGAGAGTCAGCTTCACGCACGCACGCACACACACCCCCCCCCCCCCCCCCCCCCCCCCCACACACACACACACACTAGTACACTGCACACAAACCAGAGAGAAAGAGCGAGAGACAGACAGACAGAACAGACAGAGAGACAGAAAGAGCCAGTCAGACAGAGATAGAGAGACAGAGAGAAGAAGGGAAACCGTTCCATCACAGAGACAACATCAAAACAAAGCTAAAAGTTTCTCCCACCAGCAATGTCTCATGCTACTTGCACGTCTGTGAATCAACTTTCTCTGCCAATATTTCCTGGCTAACTCTGAGTAGGCTATCATCCGATCTGGATCACAGACATGACCAGAATTACATCGTTAACGACCACAGGAAATCTTACTGTGATGACTGTGACTCACCACTACCATTGAAATCCAGACTTATGTACTATGTTTCCACGGTCATGGGATGGCGTTTTGGTGGGCTATACCATAAACAACATAAGTCTGATTTTTGACTGGGCATTGTCTGGTCATTCTGAGTGTCTTGAATACGAAATTGCATTTTCTATGGTCTACCTACCTTCTACACCTTTCCCCCCTACAACCTGACTTCGGCTCTCCAACGCATCTCGGCACCAATCAAAACTCTCACAGAAAAAGGTGAAAAGTGGCTCTGAATCGGGATTTTTTGTTTTACGGTGCTATGGTGAGAGGAATGAGGAAGATAGTATGATTGACGGTCTTCCATTATGAATGAAACTGCGTGTGTGTGCGTTTATTTTAACAATACATTCTGGCATGAACCACTTTCATAGACAGACAACACAGTACTGGTCCAAACGTTTTGAGTCCACCCTTTATGAAGCATTTGTTGGTGAATGTTGTTGGTTCCAGTTTTCCAACAGGTCCATAGCATCTTCAGCTCAGCGTTAAGAGCAAACCAGAACCCACGATTATTCGTTTTCATTGAACTGATGAGGATTCGAACACATGATCTCTAAGCCAATATTCTGTCGCAATAACAACCTCACCACGTTGACGGGGCTCTTTATCTTTTTGTGTACATGTAAATAACATAATGGATAACAACAATAACAAACAGAAAGATGGGCTAAGTGTAATGTGACTGTACAGAGACCTCTAGTGAGTCAGGCAAACATATCCACTGTGTACAAACAATATGTGAGCCGTTCTCAATAAAGTGGGCCAAAGACGCTGGTGTGCAAGCACACAACCGCCCAGAAAACATGTCGATGGGTCAGTCTGGGCGATTTTGAGATTTTTGGTTCACTACATTCAGTATCCTAAAATGTATCATATGGTGAGGAGTTCAATGCCTAATTAGACCAGGAAATACGTTAAAAATAGCATAAAAAAATGACATTCCCTTCAGACAAACAGTTTATCAAGCGAAAATTGGAGTTTCATACAGTGTTTACAGTAACCAAACTGTACAAGACCTCACCATACCACATCTCAACTAGAACTGTGTCTGCAATCCTGAAAGTTGGAGAAAGTTTTAACAACGATTGCTCAGGGGGGGGGGGGGGAGTTGGAAAACTTATCTCTATCTTAAACTCCAATTTTTCCCAGATTGTTGCTTTTTCATCTATTCTGTTTAAATAGCATAATTCTGACATTATTAATGTTTGGGATTTGGTCTCAACGCTCAGGGAAGAACATTTCTTCTACTTTTTAAGTAATATTCATATCTTTATACTACTCCCCTTCCCGAATTGAACTCTGCCCCCCCCCCCACCCCACCTTTTTTATAAGAATGTATCAGCTATGATTTACCATTGCCACATTCTATTGTTTTGACAATTTGGTAGACAATTGAAAGCCCAACAGTAAAACTATTAATGAAGTTTACCAAGGCTGCTTTATCAAAATGTAACGATAAAGACATGTCCATATTTCTGCATATTTTAAGCAAAAATCAATTTAACAACTCTCCTCTCTCACACACACACACACACACACACACACACACACACACACACACACACACACACACACACACACACACACACACACACACACAATCATCTGAATCTGAAAGACTCTGACGCTAATTAAATATATATCTACCTATCAGTCTATCTTCCTATATATCTATCTTCCTATCTATTTTCTATCTATCTATCTGTTTATCTATCCATATAATCTGAAACTTTATTGGTCTGTCTATTTATCTATTTATCAACTGAATCTTTTCCTGATTATATATATGTTCCACTATGTACCCACACACACACACACATATATATATATATAATAATATATATATATATATATATATACATGTATATATATATATATATATACATACATATATATATACACATACATATATATATATACACATATGTATATATATTCTACCTCTCTCTCTGCACACACACACATGCACGCGACCACCACACACACACACACTCACACACAACAACACATAAATACACACACACACACACAGCGCGCGCGCGCGCGCGCACTCACATCTGTCAACCTGACTAGCTTCCTTTTCCGCTACTCCCACCCTTCCAAATTCTCCCCACCACAACCATTGCCATGCACCTCACCACCCACTGGCATCAACCTTGTCTTGGGGGACAAAAGCAGGAGGGCCTGAGGGCCAGTAATCATGTACTCGTCTAGACCTGGAAGCGACTCAAGGTAGCAGCACCGCCAAAATGGCGGTTGGGCGGGGTGTTTTGGGAAAGCATGATATTACATGCGAGTCACGCATTGCGCAGAACAAGCTAGACAAGGCAGACTTAACCAAACTAATCCCATTTCTGCCAAATGGGCAATCTGCTGAGAAATGGTTACAGGTTTTTTTTTTTTTTTTATTCAGCAGGACACTGGCGATGATTTAGCATGTCACGACTCTGTTGGCATGTGGGGTTAGACTACTGAGAACAACTGAAGAATAAAATGTGTGCATCTGTGCATACGAGCGTGTATGCGTGCATGCGTGTGCATGCACGCGGTGTGTGTGTATGCACGCGCTGTGTGTGTGTGTGTGTGTGTGTGTGTGTGTGTGTGTGTGTGTGTGTGTGTGCCTGTGCGCGCGCGCGCGCGTGCATACTGTACTTTGTTCCATTTTTTGTGAGAATTCAAGCAATGACAAAGATATGGACATTCCAAAACCAAATACACAAACGCTTCGATCACCAGAATTCAATTTCGTAGCAAACAGCAAGCAGGACAGTATGTATCAACAGATATATGTATGGTAACTGACCACACTTTCACAAAAGTGGGTCATCTCGGACATTCCAAAAATGAGCTTAGGAAAAAAGTCCATCTTCAAACTATAAAAATCAGACTAAGCATTAAAAACTACTTTGGAAAATACATCCAGAAAACGATAAATTAATAAAGAAACCAAACTATACCACACACTTTTCAGAATTAGGGAGCAAAGCTGTTTGTGTCTAACCAGACCATATACTGTATACAAAAATAAAATTTTTAAAAAAACAGCAGTTGAACAAGATCTGGATCTGAAGCCAAACTGAGACTACAGCCCCTTTAGTAAGGAGACCATCACTGCATCATCATCATCATCTCTGTCTCTCTGTCTGTCTGTCTCTGTCTGTCTTTTCTGTCTCTCTCCTCTCTCTCTCTCTCTCTCTCTCTCTCTCTCAGCAGTCATGACTCCTAACGCATTGATGCAAATGCCATAAGGCATGAAAACAGCTGGATTATCTGGTTAATTTGTTGTTTTTTCCCTGGATTTTACACGAACCGCTGAATTTGTTTTGCCCCACTGGTAATCATGCCCATTTCATTTCAAGATTCGGACTCAAGCAAAAACGCCACAACAGAGTAGTAACGACAGTCGAATGTAAAAGTCTTCTCCCCTATTCCCTAATAAAATGTGTGATGTGATGTGATAAAGACGTCTGGCTTGTCAGCGCACAGTACAAGAGAGTGCGGGCTTTACCATTATAGCCATTTCTCTCCACTCTCAAATGTTTCACGCTCTTTTCTCGGCTAGTTTATGAGACCGTCCCAGATATGTGACATGTGTTAAAAACATACACGTCTGTCGTGATAAAATTGTCAATACTACACAAGCTATAACAGACACAAACAAACAAACAAAAGCCAATGTTTAAGCTTTTTTGTGAGTATGTTTACTGTGGAGATAATTTTAATCATACATAGTACGTAACTAAATAGATGATACCTCACATACACACATGAATGGCATCCTCCCAAGCCTGAATAACGGATTCCAGGCAAGCATATGCGTATAGACAAAACCAGTCCCTAAAGAATGAAATCTCTCTCTCTCTCTCTCTCTCTCTCTCTCTCTCTCTCTCTCTCTCTCTCTCTCTCTCTCTCTCTATCTATCTCATCTCTCTCTCCCACACACACACACACACACGCGCGTGGACACACGCACGCACGTTCGTGCGTACATACACTCAAGCTCTATTGTGCAATGTTTCCTTCTCTATCTCCCAACCACATCTAAGCCACCATCTAGTCCTCATTCGGCAAGTGCCATCATGATGCACTCCATAATCACCACACATCCGCCACAGTAAAGACAGAGAACCTGTGGCGTGCAATCACTGAGTAATCCGTAACGTGGAACACGTCGAAAAGCACACTGCCATAAAGAAGGAGATGATATTACACGCAGGTCATGCATTGTGGAAACGATCTAGCCGATGTTAATTTGAGAGAAACTAATTCTATTTTGTGCCAGCATGCACTTAATTTGGCGACGACTTTACTGCACTTTTTGTAAGGATAGATATCTACTGAACGGCACGCTCACGAATATCTAGAATGCGTCTCTTTTCGGGGAGTACAATTACATTTTTAACGAGTTTTGGAGGAATCCGACGGCGTGCGTGCGTGTGCGTGCGTGCGGGGGTGTGGTGTTGTGTGTGTGTGGTGTGTGTGTGTGTGTGTGTGTGTGTGTGGTGTGTGTGCGCGCGCGTGTGTCTGAGTGTGTGTGAGGACACTCACGATTATCTAGCATGTTTGTTTTGGAGGTGTACGACCATGTGGTGGTGTGGTGTGTGTGTGTGTGGTGTGTGTGTGTGTGTTGTGTGTGTGTGTGTGTGTGTGTGTGTGTGTGTGTGTGTGTGTGTGTTGTTACAGTGTTACCCGTGCATATGTGCATACTCTCTCTCTCTCTCTCTCTCTCTCTCTCTCTCTCTCTCTCTCTCTCTCTCTCATATGAACCAAACCATTAAAAAAAAGAGAGAGAGAGAGAAAATAGTGGTTGCCTAATTATGTGGGGAGTGGTACGGAGTAGAATATAATATCAAAACGTCTATTTTGTAAGAAAGAGGGAAAGTTAACAAGTTATTCCAAGAAGATACTTGTTTATTTTAATATTTAACTGCCTCTTGTGATGGCGAAACGCTTTTAGTGAAAGAGGGAAATAGTGAAATACTCAATTTTTTCAAATTTTCATAGCTTTTAATGTTTTTGTAATGCATTGTTTGATAACTGGCTTGAAATGATATGTCGTCCATTGGATTGGTATGTTTCTAGGTAATTTTATGCTCGTTTGTAATATGAATTTGATCTCCGACTGCAGAGAACATTTGGATGGGAATTACTCTCTCTCTCTCTCTCTCTCTCTCTCTCTCTCTCTCTCTCTCTCTCTCTCTCTCTCTCTCTCTCTCTCTCTTTCTTATACACACACACGTGCGCGTGCGCTCGCGCTCACACACACACACGCGCGCGCACACACACACACACACACAAATGGACATAACGTGATGTTTGCCTATCGTAAATGATGTACTAACGTATTCACGTTATAAGCTATGTATTTTAGGATTCCATTAATTGATCAGTATACAAGGGTATAAACACAGGGCAGAGAAACATTGGCCGCCCACAGCTGAGATACAAAGACGTTTGCAAACGTGACATGAAGGTGCTTGAGATCAACACCGAGTCCTGGGAGGACCTCGCAGACGACCGCAACAGCTGGAGAACCATTCTCAAGAAACAGCTGCGGATTGGTGAGGACAAACTGTCAGCTGCTGCAGCAGAAAAGCGAGTTCGCAGAAAAGGGATGACAGCCAACAGACCAGCATCATCGCATACACATGCGACCGCTGCGACAGAGACTGCCTCTCTCGCATTGGTCTCTACAGTCACAGGCGACGCTGCTTGGACCAAGCAGACAGCCCATCTAGGCATTAGAACGGATGTACTTTGTCCATGGTCAGCCATGACCGAGGGAGGCCTACTAAACACAGACTACTTGATTCTTCATACTTATATCAGATTTGAACAACAAGACACAAAGGTTCGTCCTTCATCACAATTCAGCTTTTCTATAAACTTAACTCCCGACATCAAACAACAGCATTCAAGCACCAGTAAATTCAACTACATCGCTTTAATACTGAAAATGGGATAAACCAGGCCTTGCTGACCTCACTTCAAATCCACTGTACCATACAGATCCAAATTAAGAACGAGAGCAACGTAATCAAGCAAGATTACATTACAACACACCAAACACAGTTAATAGATAAATAGGTCTTAAATAAAAAGAAATATTGCAAAATATAAACTCACTGTAATAGACAGTTTCTGGAATTGTGGAGTGTGATTGTTAACTTAAGCAAGTTGGTCGTAAAAGGACATAAACTCCAGCCAGCTGGCGATCATGGCCCTCCATATGCATCTATCCCTTGTCACCGCAAGCACATCTTCCTCCCTCTCTGTCTTCAACCACCCCGCAAGTCCGTCCAGTATTTTCTCCCTGGGTCTACCTGGTGTTCTCTTTCCCTCCAGCTTTCCTGTTGTGACCAGATGCTCTAATTCCCCTTTCCTCATAAAATGGCCTAAAAATGTTGCTGGTCTTTTCGTAATCTTCCTTTTCAATGATCTTCTTGTCCAGCTACACTTAGATTTAAAGAAGACAGTGATACAGTGGTCCTGGAACCAGAATGAAATCACATCCTGAAGAAAGACCGCCATCACGCCCATCTCAAAGAGCTCCACTAAAAAAACAAAAAAGCTCAACTCCCAAATCCTTGACCTGTTTGCCATCAAACACGGAAGCTGATGAAAAATCAATCCCTTGGATATTCATCGGTGTTCAATAGCCATATATTCATCATCATCAGGTGCCCTGCCGCATGGCGTTGGCAATCATGGACTTCCATCTGCCTCTATCCCTCGTTGGCCCTAGCATCTCCCCCACCCTCCCCGTCTCCAGCCACTCTGCAAGTCCGTCCAGCATTTTCTCCCTGGGTCTACCCGGTGCTCTCTTTCCCTCCAGCTTTCCCGTTGTGACCAGGTGCTCCAAATCCCATATATTGTAAACTGAATTTCCCGCTCAGAGGTGCCTGCGTGTTTAAAGCAACGCTACAGCTCGCTTCAGCAAAGATTCCAACAAATCTTCCTTAAAACAGATACCGTCTTGTTGATTGTGAAAAAAGTCCTCCGTCCTAATGAAATTTGTGGTGTGATGAACACGTCTGGTTTGTCAGTGTAAAGACAGGCATGCGATAAAATATCACTCTACCACTTCTTCCATCCTCTCACAATTGATTACCACACTCGTGACGGCTCAGAAACAAAAACACTGACTAGGACATTGGATACGAGACAGCTGTTAAACCACACAACACTCGAGATGTGGCCAATGTTAAAAACTCTAATCGTAACTGCCCCCCCCCCCTCTCTCTCTCTCTCTCTCTCTCTCTCTCTCTCTCTCTCTCTCTCTCTCTCTCTCTCTCTCTCCTTTCACACACACACACACACACACACACACACACACTGAAAGAAAAGTTCATGTCTTTGTTTCCTTAAACATGTCTCCCATACACACACGCACACGCACACACCACACACACACGCACACGCACACACACACACACACGCACACACACACATGCACGCACGCACGCACGCGGGCGCGCACGCGCACACACACACACACACACACACACACACACACACACACAAAACCTTCCTAACTGGTTCACACGTCGGCAGCATGAACATCGGTACTTTCAGCGGAAACTTGCCTGCTCCCCCTGTAGGCTAGAAAATTACATCCCTAAAGTAAACCCCACAACTCGGTGTTCTCTAAGAATAACATATTATTCTCTCTAGTGGCACAGTGATGTCCCTAAACGTTTCCTTCTCTCAGCATACTACAACTAAAATCCATAAGCAGATTGGACTTAATGAGCCGTTCAAAACATCAGATGTGCATTATCAGCAGTACATGCAACACTGGTAACATTCCGTGTCACTCGATAGCCCTCGTGCAAAACGTTGTCCAATGAATCAGTTTGTCATTATGACAGAACAGCTTAAGCTTAGATCGTCACCGTTTGATAAAACAGTTTTTGGTGATGAGGGATAGACACCAATCAGGTCCAGCCCAGCCACCGGACCAAGAGAGAATGGAAAAGTCCTCCCTCGTCTCAATCTGGGCTGCCATCTCTTCGGGCAGCCTGTCCTGCTCCCAGCTCGCATAGCTGCCAGCTCCCTTCCCCTTACTCGACAGTTAGCAGTCGGAAGCTCCTAACGCTGCCTTACTTAACCACACGAATTGTTTCAACAGCCGCAAAAATGGTCAGACATGATCGTCCAGGCACAACACGTTTTGCTGTTCAGCATGTCACATGTCCCGAAATCGTTTGCATAAATCAGCACCGAGTTTCACCAGGAAGATATCAAAACGTTATCAACTGTTAAAAAAGCATGTTCCAAGCGGAATCTTTATTACCTATTAGTGCTCTCTCTCTTTCTCTTTTTTGTTGTTGTTTTTTTTTGTTTTTTGGGTTGTTGTTGTTGTTGTTGTTGTTTTTTGGGGGGTGTTTGTTTTGTTTTGTTAGACTTCCAAGGTTAACGGTGAGCATGCCTTTTAACTGTTGCCTCTTGTCTTAACTGGGTTATCGTTTTTGACGTGGTGTTAGCCCTGATACGGCTCTAGTAGTCGGCTGGGCTATAGGCAACATGAACCTCTCTCTCTCTCTCTTTCTCTCTCTCTCGTTTTTTATGTATTTTCTGAATCATAATCTGCGCCGTTCTCGTGGCATTGATCCTATACCGCTCGTTGCGACGATTCAACACACCACACTCCGTCATAGTCCCACTACCCGAAAGTTCATAGGAGGAGACTTTGCACTGCTGTTGGCTCTCTTCCATGTAATTGAACAGTGTCTTTTCTGATCCAATCTATAACAACACTGCTTGATCCAATCTATAACAACACTGCTTACTAGCCCCCATACTAAAGATAGTAATCACTAAGTTGCCGTGCCAGTACAAGTTAGCAACCCACAACAAAAGACCACCACCACGTCCCCCCAACGACAGTCCCCATGCATCACCAACACACAAGACCCCAACCTGAATTTACCCCCCAGGCACGGAATAGTTGAATTAAAAACAAATTGAGCTCATCACGAGATACGAGCATGATGAGCCTTAGAATTTATGACAATTTTCAAGATGGTATAATGGTTGATGATTTCACGATAATGATGATAATGATGCTATGGAGTTTCATCTAAAATCTAGATCGCATAAGACTTCTACTGTACTCTTACTTTTCCTTTTATGAAATATCATCACATCAACCTGGTCCCGAAAGATTATCCACATAGGGATGCCGGGGCTTTTTTTTTCTATAAACAGTTTTTTCCACCTTCAGGATATTATGTGGTAGAAATGTCCTATTTCTCTCCTTTTTTGCTTTGCTTCTTTGCTTTCTATCATCTCTTCCTGTCATTAACTCTTTTGCTGGTACATTCACCTGTATGTGTTCTACAGAGTCTTGCATCTTTTTTAGGATTGATAAATAGGTCCATGTATTGCCTGCACTTTTGGCTCCGAGGAAATCTAATGTGCAAAACAATTTTAGGTTATGGTTTTTGTTATTGCTGTTTACAGCCAGTCAATGCTATAACCGTCTCAAAAAGTACACACTATCTCAATGGATAAAAAAAACCTGGAAGTCAATTAAGTACACATATCAATGTAAAGAGAAATGAGTACAAATGTCAATGTAAAGAGAAATAAGTACAAATGTCAATGCACTTGCACACATAATCCATGATTATTTATGTCCCTAACACTCCTGAGTCAAACGTCACCACAGCTAAGCATATGTACTAAAATTGACCTAAAGAACTTGAAATTGCTTCTGCATATCACCTTTTCTTAGTGCCAAAATTGTACTTAATACATGTACCCAATTATCACTCATTCCTAAGATTTACGGAACATATACAAGTGAATGGACCATCAAAGCAGAAACTGACAGGAAGAATGACAGAAAGGAAAGAAATAAGACAAAAACAAAGAGCTTGACAGAAGAAAAGAAATTTACAGTACAATTTTTCAGAAGGACTTTATGCTGAAAGAGCCCCAGCATCCCCATGGAGATGCAATTACTGGTAGTTAAGGCCCGTTATTATATACATTTTAGCGTCTTTAGATATGTTTACACTTATATTCAGTTTTTGTTGTTTTTTTTTAAACCCTCTAGTGATGAACTGGGCAAATGGTTAACGCCAGGGGTATATCCTTAGATTATGTGCACGAATGCTTTGATCAGCGCACCGAATGCATTGATCAGTGTACTTAATTTTCTTTTCCATTTATTTTTCATTGCGGTCTTGTATATGTTTTAAAATGGTTATAGCCCTGACATGGTTCTGCGCAGTTGGCTGGGTTTTAAACAATCAGAATAAGAATATTCTAAAGTCCCAGATATACAGAAAGCTACAGCGTTAGTCAAGAAATTTGAGAAACACCTCCCAATAATACTTCCCAAAGTGGATGAGGCTGGACTCTTGTGGTTCCGGTCTTCCCAGTGAGTTCATTGACACTCGACTCTGGGTATGAAGTGATCGAGACTGAATCTTTCCACATTATTTTTTTCCCTTCTTATGGGCTTCGAACATAGGAACTCATGAGTCACTAATCCGTTGTAGTGACCACTTCGCCACGTTGAGTGTTCTGATGCTAATATCGACTGATAAAGCAATCAAATGTATACCCCCATGAGTGAATTATTCAAAACATGATTTCGATTTGGAATTTATCAGCAAGGAAACATCTATATCTGTGAACATAAAAAGCACTGCCTGAGCAGCCGTGCCCACACACAGAGCTCTGCGAACAAAACTGGAAGCCTACAGGGATGTTTACGGATGAATTGCTTCTGTCTCAGTTCACTGATGTCCCCGTGGAAGGGAAATGGGAGCTTTGAACCCACAAAACCACAGTACTGATAAGCACAGTGTACATGTTTATTCGATTACTCTTCTTTGTGCACGTTGAAACGAACTTTCACGGGAGCTTATTATGGAACATCATCTGCACACCCTTTAGGGATCCGGGTTATCCATCCCTCAATCAACTTAGGGAACACACACACACACACACACACACACACACACACACACACACACACACACACACACACCCCCTCTCTTCTCTCTCGCTCTCTCTTTCTCTCTCTCACGCCCCCGCTCGCGCGCGCATGCAAATACACACACACGCAAATACACACGCAAATACACGCAAAACACACACGCATGGACGCACTGAACACACGTACACACACACACACACACACACACACACAAATACACACACGCATGGATGCACCAAACACACACACACACACACACACACACGCACGCACACGCCGCGCGCACGCACCACGCACACACACACACACACACACACACACACACACACACACACACACACAATTTGCCGAGTGAAAAGTCCGATGAACGCCGCGAAACAAATGTCCTTTACATCTCTGTATCGCTGGTCATAACAGCCGATAGAAGAAAATGCACGTGAAACAAGCTTGGGCGTCCTAATGGGGCTTGTCTTGTGTATGATTGTGTGTGGTCAAGGTCTCTGGAGAGCAACGATTTTCATGTTAGTTTGAGCGGAATATTTTCTTTTCTCTAGAACACATTCATCTACACTTACTTCTACAAAACCATTTCCACATCAGAATAATGTCTTCTTTTCTGACTCTCAGTTTCCAGTGCTCTCTCTCTCTCTCTCTCTCTCTCTCTCCTCTCTCTCTCTCTCTCTCTCTCTCTCTCCTCTCTCTCTCTCTCTCCTCTCTCCCCTCCCCCCCCTCTGTATACATATATATCCACGTATACATATCTCTTCTCTCTCTCTCTCTCTCTCTCTCTCTCTCTCTCTCTCTCACTCTCTCTATTCTGCACTTTTTTGTAAGAGAAAAGTTATATTCGTTTTTAAATCGCATAGTGCGTTAAAAATATAGCAACACGACTAGAAACGTTTTCCCCTTGTCTTTCTTTCTCTCTAAATAAACCATCATAACTGAATGAGTCTTAAAGAAGAATACAACACATCTGACATAATTTGTAAATCAATGAATCGTGATGTATTCACTGATCACTTAGTCTGAGGAGATGACGTGTATGGTCACTGACTCCGCAAATGAGCTTCAGAAGTGAAAAGTTCAATTTATTTAGTTATAAAGAAACACAGCTGAATTCACGTCAACATCAACAGAAATATAAAAAAGAAAACTTTTGGCAGAGTTTGGTCGGTCATGCTGTTCCGTGCGAATTCACTTGCAATGTTTATATTTCAGTAAAAACAACGAGAAGTACGTTCAGTTAATCGTCATCAGCACCTTGAACACGTGCTTGTCTTGTGGTATTTGACTTTCGATAGAACCCTTGAAATTTCACACCGAAACCATGCTGCTATGATTTAGCAAAGCTCAGGCTGCTGATGTTGTGATAAAATAGCAAAAGTGTCACTTAATTAACCGATTCCCAAACAGATAACAAAGGACTTAAATTCAGGATCACAACATTCCCTTCTGCCCTGCTTCAGTATTCTTTTTTCTTGTCGTCATGAATTCTTATTATCATTCATCTTTCATGTGCTGTCAGTACAGTAACTGGTGTAGAATGTATGAGGTCTTCCTTTAGTACTAGATATGCAGTCTTGTTTCCATACTAGAGGTTCATCTGCACAGAACATTATCGTTTACACCGAGGCAAGAAGATTGTTCTGGCAACAGCTGATGAACCGCACATTTGGCTGTGCGAGTGGTCAATCCCCCTTGAACGAAATCCAGAACCTTATTCCAAATTCATGATCCTCACAGTTCACTAACACCTGATGATTTCCTATCACAGTCATCTTCCGCTCGATGAACCACCAAGGACGTTTTGCTGTTTGTTGTTGTTGCTGTTGTTTCCCAGAACCTTATTCCAAATTCATGATCCTCACAGTTCACTAACACCTGATGATTTCCAATCACAGTCACTTTTTGCTCGATGAAACATCAAGGACGTTTTTCTGGGTCCCCCCCCCCCCCCCCCCCCGAGCCTTATTCCAAATTCATGATCCTGACAGTTCATTGACACTTGATGATAACTTATCAGTCATCTTTTGCTCGATGAAACATCAAGGACATTTTGTTAGGGGGGGGGGGGTCCTCTAAATTTGTTCATTTTTTCCTCCCTTGTTGTTTTTTGTGTACGCTTGATACAGACCAGCTGGCCACACATTTGTGCCTGTCTTGTCTTATTACAATCAACACAAGTTCTGATTTTATTGTTGTGTTTTTCTGGTCCTGACGGGTAAATCCGGTGTTATCAATACAATCCAACAACACAAAGATTAAACAATTACAAAAATAGATTTGCTCAATCCTACACACACACACACACCACACACACACACACCACACACACACACACACCCTACACACACACACACCACACACACAACACCCTACACACTACACACACACACACACACACACACACACAACACACACACACACACACACATCACACACACACACACACACACACACAACACACACACACACACACACACACACACATACATACACACAACATACACATACTCATACACAATCATTCTCTTCTGTTTGAAAAGCAAGCCTGACCATGGCAAGATCAGAGAGAAAGGGAAAGTAGGATAGAGGCAACTCATCAAACGTGCATTACATCTCTTCATGACTGATCACGGCACCCGGTAGAGCAATTCCATGTGACACACGCTGTGTTCAGCCGAATTAACCTGTCCGCAATACAAATTGCGCCAAAATTACTGGGACGCAACTATACTCACATTAGCGGATACACTCACTACCGTTCGTACAGCAGGACTTATTCTATGATATTATACTTATGGAGAAAAACTAATTCAATGTTCGGATAGTGAAATGTCCTTACCTGTTAATACACTGAGATCTCTCTCTCCCTTTTCCCCGTCCCCCCCCCCTCTTTTCTCTCTCTCTCTCTATCTCTATCCCTCCTTCTCTCTCAATCAATCCTCAATCTCTGTGTAAACGATAATGTTCTGTGCAGATGAACCTCTAGTATGGAACAAAGATTTTGCGCTATATAAATATTGTAATTATTATTATCCCTCACTCTCTCTCAATCAATCCTCAATCTCTGTCTCTGTCTCTCTCTCTCTATCCCTCCCTCTCTCTCAACCAATCCTCAATCTCTGTCTCTCTCTCTCCCCCCGTTTTCTTTTATTTCCATCCCTTGATACATTCTTTATGTAACAGGAAAACTCTCTTCCTTACAACAACTAAACTACAAGAAATACGTAATCAGATTCTTTTTTAAAATGACATGAAAAAAGGGATGGTATGGATATTTTTAAAGATTTTGGACTCTGTCAGACAGAGTTTTTACGTCAATGTAGCAGTCATTGTTGATTTTTATTCTTTTATATGTTGTTTTCATGAAAACATCAACAGTTTCTAATATGCAAAAGAAAGCAACTTCATTTCCACTTTCAAGAAAAGCCAGAATAACGCAAAATTTATTGTTACTCTTAGTTCCGTTTTCTTCAGCCTCTCTATTCACCCACTCTGCAAAATTTCTTGTAAATCTCTAAAGCTGTAAACATTTTTTTCTCTTCTTTAAACTTTTGTTTAATCAGTCATATCATTTTGCTTTACAACAGACATTTTTTTCTGTGCTACTGCCTCCTCCCCCTGATCTTGTTCTAAGCTACGCACAAAAAGTTAAGGATCACTATGAGAAAACAGGTGCGTAATAAACTCAGTTCGCTACTGTTATTTATTTCTCAGTCCAGCCAAATTGTTATGAATTCTTGTTCAGCTGTAAGTGGGCGATGTTGTGTTAGTGCGAAAATTGCACGGGATTCTCTACTACTGAGCTAGGCCGCAAACGGAAAAGCGGAAACTTGCGAAAAAGGACCTTGTTTTGGACCGTTCTGCCTGAACACATTGCACAAGCCAGATGGAAAAACCATTATGCACGTGCAAGCACTGCTGTTTATGTGTGAGATGCTGTCTCTTGCTTGGCTTTATAAGAAGACATTCCACCAGTAGTAGGCCTGATCTGACAATGCCTCCACGACGAAAATTGAGCGAGTTTGAGAGAGGA
>CM060305.1:32561722-32564222 GCA_030674185.1 Monoplex corrugatus | reverse complement strand
TCAGGTGCCCTGCCGCATGGCGTTGGCGACCATGGACTTCCAACCATCTCTATCTCTCGTTGCCCCTAGCATCTCCCCCACCCTCCTCATCCCCAGCCACTCTGCAAGTCCGTCCAGCATTCCTCCCTGGGTCTACCTGGTGCTCTCTTTCCTTCCAGCTTTGCCGTTGTGACCAGGTGCTCCAAATCCCCCTTCCTCACAAAATGGCCTGTAAATGTTGCCTATCTTTTCCTAATCTTCCTTATGAGTGATCTACTTGTGTCTGCCTCCATCAAGACTGTCTCGTTTGTTTTCTTTGCTGTCCATGAAACTCTCAACATTCTTCTGAGAAACCACATCTCGGCTGCCTCAATCTTGCTCTGGCTTTGCTTGCTAACTGTCCACGCGTCGCATCCACTTCAGTGTATCTGCGTGGAAAGAAAGAAAATCAGTTTGCCTGCTGGGAGTTTGTTTTCTTTTGGGTTCAACTGTCATTTGCCTGTTGTATACCATGCGCTTCCTGTCACATAGCAGTTTATGTCTGCAGAATATTTCTCTAAGGTGTTTGTGCTGATGGTAAGCGTCTTGAAATACCCTGAAATGTGTCTTCTCCTACCTCAGGTGGAGGAAAAGAATGTTTTATGAAACTAAACAGACAGGAAAGATCAAAATAATGAAGAAAGGAAAGAAAGAAAATGTGGCTTTCCATTTCTTACCCACTGGACGAGGCGGCAGGGAAGTTTTTAGTCCCGTTTTTATTATCCATTGTTTGGTGTCTGTGATCTGTCTGTGACCGTGCGTTCGCGCTTGACAAAGGCTAGTTGGCCGAAAATTTGCGCTTGTTTTGTTTTGTCTTATTGGAGACGCGCTTACATTGGTTTTCTTGTTCTTCTGGTTTGTGTTTGCTTGGGAGCGGGCAGTCAAACTTGTTTTGGATATTGTACATGTTGCCAACTGCACCCTGTTTCTAAAGTAATTACAGTGCCGCTCATGCTGTTTGTACACAGGGATCTAATCAATCTATAAAGCAGCATTGCTGTGTATAAATCTATAAAGCTGTATTTCTGTAAATGAATGAATCCATAAAGCTGTATTTCTGTAAATGAATGAATCCATAAAGCAGTATTCCTGTACATTCTACATCAATATCATAAGGCAAAGTGTGCTGAGATATGTTATTCCTCACAACCTGCTGCAAATGTTAAAAGGCATGTTCTGTCCCACACTATTCAGTTCAGTTTGAAGATCTTGCCCATTTACACACTGGTTTAATCGTTGGTTTAAAAAAGACTTGCATGGTAAAACTGACTGATCTCTATGCAGGACATATGGAATGTTTTAAATCATGAATAATGTGTTTTGTAGAAAGTCATGTGACGAATCCCTTATATAGAAATGTAAGTATGATGATTTCCTTTTATACAAATTTGTGTTGAATCCATTTAACAGAAATTCACTAATACCCAGTTTGACACTGTACCACTTACAACGCGCCCTGAACAATACACCTCGCCTTCGTATTGCGCACAAGCCAGATGTGTTTTCAGACTTATCTGCAGGCTTTCTGTACAGGCACGCACAGTGGACATTGAATAATTCCAGAACCTGATCACTTCCATTTCTGGAAGTGGTTTCTTGCTTAGGTTCCCCCCCTCCCCCGAAAAAAAAAACAAAAAAACTTCTGTTGAAGAATTCAATTACCTTCAGATGTCTTTTTGTCCACAAGTCAATACATTTACATTAT
The DNA here is from genome assembly GCA_030674185.1 of Monoplex corrugatus. Lineage (NCBI taxonomy): Eukaryota > Metazoa > Mollusca > Gastropoda > Littorinimorpha > Ranellidae > Monoplex > Monoplex corrugatus. Next base: position 32,562,499 of record CM060305.1, on the reverse strand, counting down.
TTACGTCAAGAATGCACCATCAGAGCGTTCCCTACGTTTTCTAGCCAACGGCCCCGTTTTCTGTATATACTGTTTAAGAATATATTATGCAGAGAAACTGAAGATCCGTCACACAGTCAGAATTTTAAAACGGAAATCCATGGAAGTATCATCAGCGCTCTCAACATCAAGAGTACTCACAGCTTCATAGAATAAGTCCTGCTCTCACACAGACCTCCTGTTTTTATTACCACCCCTGTGTTCGTGCTTGGGATAGTTTCATTTAAGGTCTTTGCTGTTGGTAGATTATAGGGACTGTCAGCCTCTGAGGAAGGGTTTGCTGTTGGTAGATTATAGGGACTATCAGCCTCTGAGGAAGGCTTTTCTCTAAGCTCACTAAATCTGCTCTTCTAATGCAGTGATTGTGGTCAGTAGAAAGGCTGGTAGACCTACGTATAAAGATACAACTCACCTCTACTGCAATAACAACAGAAATGCGCTCTCCTCAGGTGTGTGTGTGGGGGGGGGGGCTTCATATGTTGATAGCTTCTCAACACTGAACATACCAAGACTGCAGGGAATTATTGTTATTTTTCCTTTTGTTTAAACCAAGCCGACTGCGTAGATATTCTCTCTCTCTCTCTCTCTCTCTCTCTCTCTCTCTCTCTCTCTCTCTCTGTCTCTCTCTCTCTCTCTCTCTGTCTCTCTCTCTCTCAGTCGCGCACCCACATTTGTACAGAAAAAGCAGAGGTGAAAAAAGTCTTTATCATACAACTAGATGAAAATAAAGGAAAGACA
>CM060305.1:32534222-32551722 GCA_030674185.1 Monoplex corrugatus | reverse complement strand
AATATGGGAATAATAATTGGTGTGCCCTATGTTATGATTCATACAATACGTTGCTAAATGTTTATGAAAACAATGTGTGCTTTCTGGCCTATTTGCAAATAATATTTCCACATATTTGATGGCCTCAGAAGTTTAAGCACCTGATAAGGATGATAAAAACCGCCTTGTGTGGATTCAGTAGACATTGGATTTAAAACAGAGAAGAGCACTGGAATCTTGTGCAGTCTTTCATACGATAAAATCAAAAGAAAAGAAAATACCGAAAGAAAACTGAAATCTTTAACTTTTTTCCATGCACCTCTCAAGAGCTCTTGAGAGTCTTCCAAAACTAAATACCAACAAAAAGAGAACAAAACAAACCTCTGCATAAATACAGTTCAACTTATCATACCTAATTGCAAAGACAACAAAATGCTTTATAAGACAACTTTCTAGCACCTAATAGTTCACTCGTACATTGGCTTTACTCTTGTTCACAGATTCACACGAAACATTGATTCATGCACAGCGAACATACAAGTGTTCCGACTATAATAAACCCATGACATTCCTTAATGCTATATTCTGAAACTGGTTCACTCGCTACGTGTCTGGAACAATGTGTTCGTCTCGTTCTCAAACATGCTCTGTCACATCTCTTTCCGGACAAATCCGCTGGTTTTTCATCCAAGCATGCGGAGTGGACCTTGAACAATGCATACTCAGGCTACCCCTTTTCCCCCAATTAACTCCGTATCAAATCTGTTCTGCTTAAAAGAAAAACTTCTGGGAAAGTCAAAAAGTTCGCTGACTTCCAGTTATTTCCTTGCCTAAAGGCAAGACAATCCATTCGCTTCGTCCAGTTCATGAATGCGTTATCAGGATTCCGCCCAACTTTCTTTGACAATGCTGGTGAAGCTATTAAAACAGGCTGATGCAACAATACATTATCACAGGAGAGTATATCTCAGTCATGCAGTTTCAGTGCAAATGGAACTCTATTCGCCATCTCCATCACTCCCATTTTCGCTATCCGCTTTCATAGTGATCCAGTCCTGTTTCACCTATTTATGCTTTTCCTTCTCCACACCAGTATTTCTATGCTTTGGGTGACCTGTTCTCAGTTTCTATTTCCACCAGTATTTCTATGCTTTGGGTGACCTGTTCTCAGTTTCTATTTCCACCAGTATTTCTATGCTTTGGGTACACTCTTCTCCGTTTCTATTTCCACCAATATTTCTATGCTTTGGGTAAGCTGTTCTCCGTTTCTATTTCCACCAGTATTTCTATGCTTTGGGTGACCTGTTCTCAGTTTCTATTTCCACCAGTATTTCTATGCTTTGGGTGACGCTGTTTTCTCACGTTTCTCTATTTCCACCAGTATTTCTATGCTTTGGGTAACTTTCTCCGTTTCTATTTCCACCAGTATTTCTATGCTTTGGGTACTGTCTCCGTTTCTATTTCCACCAGTATTTCTATGCTTTGGGTAACTGTTCTCCGTTTCTATTTCCACCAGTATTTCTATGCTTTGGGTAGCTGTCTCCGTTTCTATTTCCACCAGTGTTTCTGTTTTTGGGTACGCGTCCATTTCTCTTTCCATCAGTACTGTGCTTGGGTACATCAAGCTTTTGTTGTGGTAATTCATTGTGACTATAGCTGGAGGGACATGGTAGCGACCATCACACTTTCTCTCAACCCTTTGTGACTAGGTGAGTATTGTGTTCCTCAATAGGTGTTTAGTCAGATGATGGTATTCTGGTCCACTCAAGTCACACACCAGCTATTGTTACTGTTATTTTTGTTTAACCCAGCCGACTGCTCAACGCCATATCAGTGCTATAACCATCAAGACGAATGCCATATCTCACTTGAGGAAAACGAAGAGCTGGAAAAGAATCAATGTATTCGTGCACATAATCTGAGGATACGCCTTGGCGTTGACCACTACCGTCCAATTTATCACACAGGGCATTTAAAACACCAAAATACAAATTTAAACATAACTAAGTACACCAAAACGGATACAAAAACGGGCCTAAGTTACCTAAAACTGCTGCCGCATATCACGTTTCCTGAGCCAAACAAATGCTTAATACATAAACTCAGTAATCAGTTTAAAAGAAAGTACTCAATACTTTACCGACCACATATAGGTGAATGCACCAGCAAGGCAGAAAATAAATAGGAAGATTTGACAAAAGTGCAGGAACAAAGCAGGAAAAAGAATGACAGAAATGAGGAAATTTCTAGCACAGGATTTCCAGAAGGTGCGGATACGATTTATATTGAAAGACACCCCCCCCCCCCCCCCCGGTATTCCCGCAGAGGAACCAGCTACGCATTCTCTTCTTGTGAATGGCCCACGGTAGCTTCATATACTAATGCCCCATGTGGACTCCACAGGACACTGACCATAACGGAATGAACCTGACTGATGGCGTGTTGGTGAGCAAATATAAACGATGTGGTGGTGTTTTCTAAGAAGTGGTGGAAATTTTGAAAGAGGTAAACTACTAACAACATGTTTGAAGCCTTTTTGTCTTAAGTATTCTTCTCAAACCCATATAAGAAGCTTCCATTCACCTCTCACATAAACATGGCTCACGAATCATTATCCAAAATCGCTTGTGACGCCTGACTCTTAAGTCTACATCATGAACATAGTCCTACAGACATCAATATTTTCTCTCTCTCTCTCTCTCTCTCTCTCTCTCTCTCTCTCTCTCTCACACACACACACACACACACACACACACTCTCTCTCTCTCTCTCTCTCTCTCTCTCTCTCTCTCTGACAACAGACTGGGGTTGAGTGTACGCGTCTCTCTCTCTCTCTCTCTCTCTCTCTCTCTCTCTCTCTCTCTCTCTCTCTCTCTCTCTCTCTCTCTAACAGATTGGCGTTGAGAGTACGTGTGGCGTGCACAGCGAACAACCTCATCACGAAAACATAATTATCAAAAATATTTCCCACATAACATTCCATCCATAAGAAGACAACAAGGACACAATACGCTGGGCCGGCGAGGTCAAACAGTACAAGAAAATGTTATACAAGATGGTGGCTGCCAAGCCGAGACAGAAAAGAAAGGAATAGATAAACAAGTACCTTAGACAAACTAACAACGCTATAACAAACCGCTGACTTCCCCTCATTACTTTTTTAGACAGACTGACAGACGACAATCTCTACAACATTCGACTTTCCACAAACTGCATTTCAATCGTCTGAGGACAGATTGATTTCTGTCTGAAAGACAGAATGAGACAAGAGTGTCTGTCAAAAAGACAATAACAATGACAAAAGAAATTACCAGCTTTAGCTTCAGATTCATACTGCTTATAGCCCAGCCGACTACTACAGCCATATCAGGGCTAACACCGCGTTAAAAACGACACTTAGTTTGAAATAAAAAGACAACAGTTTGAAAAAAAAAAACCGTGCTCACCGATTTCCTTGCAAGTCTGAAATACGTTTAAAGAATGAAGTTTCCAGCTCAAGGCCTTTTTTTTTCAAACCTGTTGCAAATATACATATCTACCTCGAACACCTAGAACTAAAAATTACTGAAAAAGAAAGACAATAATACAACGATATAAGAAATGATACATTAGAGACAAATAGAGAAGGGAAAGAAAAAGACAATTAGTATGCATGCGTGCGTCAGACACACATACAGGCAGACGGACAGACAGACAGACAGACAGACAGACAGACAGACAGACAGACAGACAGAAAAAGAGTATGTGAGTCAGCGAGAAAAGGAAGGGAATTGTACGCATACAGGCAATCAGACATCAAATTTCAGATGACATAAAGCCATCAGTGCTAGGCCTCACCTGGCCCATACTAAATCACCAGTTACTACTATTTTACAAACAAAGCGGAAAAAAGAACAAAAGTAACAGTGCCACAAAGCAGAATCCTATGTATATCATTCAATGAACGGATACCAGCAATATTCCACACTATTATCAGCGAACACAAGTTGCAGAGGCTCGAAGGAGGGAGGAAAACAGGGAGAAGAACAAGTATATCAGACAAGGTCGCTATATCGTGTATCCATTGTGAAAGAACCACAACCACTAGGTAGGTGCATTCAATCAGGAACCGGTATATTCAAGATAAAAGACCTTGTACTTTGTCACTGACCACGAGATAATAAAAACACTGTTTCAAGACTAGACAGCTGCTTGTATTTTTTGTTGTTGTTGTTGTTGTTGCAGTTTTGCAGTGATAGTTCCAGTAAATTGGAAACCATTTTAGTTTGCCGTCAAACAATGATGTTGTGAAATCATTTCCGCGGTGATTGTATCCCATTGGTCATACTGCAGTCTGGGCGATGTTCTACTGTGATTCTGACTTCATGAGCTACCTTACGTCTTCACATGCCACACAGTGGGTCTTTGAAATGGTCTGAATAGTTCATGTACGAGAGCCATGGGCTCAAAATCTTATGTATCGAATTCAACCCCAGCCTTTAACATAAAAATACTGAGCTGTTCGCTGCAAATCTCAATGCTGCAATCATTCTGGTGGTGCCAACTTATTTCACAGGTCCTGATTCATCTTCCCTACCCCGTGGCTCTTTCCCCAATTTCAAAATAGTGCTATTCATAAAGTTTCTCGTTGACTGATGGAATGTACCAGATAACAAATAATACTTTTGTACAAAGCTTAGCTGAGTGCGTACAGCCACATCAGGGCTATTGTTACTGTTGTTATTTTTGTTTAAAGCCAGCTGTGTAGAACCATATCAGGGCCATAACCCTTTTCAAAACACTACATTTCAGCAGGAGAAAAAAAAGAAAGGAAATTTAGAACACATGTCAATGCATTTGCGTACGTAAAATTAAGGACATGCCCATGGCGTTGACCACTCCGTACAATTTACCAAACACGGATTTAAAAAGCATACCTGAACATCAAGACAGTCTTGATGGAGGCAGACACAAGTAGATCACTCATGAGGAAGATTAGGAAAAGACAGGCAACATTTATAGGCCATTTTATGAGGAAGGGAGATTTGGAGCACCTGGTCATAGCAAGAAAACTGGAGGGAAAGAGAGCACCGGGTAGACCCAGGGAGAAAATGCTGGACGGACTTGCAGAGTGGCTGGGGACGAGGAGGGTGGGGGAGATGCTAGGGGCAACGAGAGACAGAGTCAGATGGAGGTCCATGATCACCAACGCCATTCGGCAAGGCACCTGATAATGATGATGATGACCTGAACATAATTTTGAACATAACTAAGGCGCTAAAACATGTAAAGAAATGGGCCTAAATTACCTAAAATCGCTTCCGCATATCGCATTTTCTTAGAGCCAAATATGCACTAAATACATGTACCCGATTGTCAATCCTAAAAGAAAGCACGTAAAACCTTATCAAACAAATACAGATGAATGGAGCAGAAAGGCAGAAAGTGATAGGAAGAAATGACAGAAAGCAAAGGAACAAGGCAGAAACAAAGAGAGTGACAGAAAAGGGGGAATTTCTAGCACAGAACCTCTTGAAAGTGGGAATACTATTTATATTGAAAAAGCCCCCGGCATCCCCACAGACAGACAGACATGACAGACTGGGTAGAGCGCATACTGAATTGTGTCTTGTAAGCTGAGTCCCTCTTGAATAGACTCAAAACTCGAATCTCTAATGAGCCTTGAACGACTCAGTGAAATGTTTTGAATGTTGAAAACAGCCTGGTGCAATAGAGAAATTCAGTTAGTCATTTCAGGAATGTGTACAGGTGAAATCTTGTTGCTCGATAACTGAAATCACGTCGCTTTGAATAATCTGTCCACCTTCCACAATTCTCTGACCACATTTTCAAACTTTTATCGAGTGCTTTCAGTCCTATGCACAACATGTACACGTTCAACAAAGCTGCCAGACACATTAATTTAAACCGATTTCATTCCTCTCCAGACCTGTCTTTAAGCCCATTTCAACATGGTTTTGAAAAGTTGTCCAAGTCAGCAGACTTCCCTAGGTTACTCACCTCATTTATCACTGCCAGTAAAAATGTTTGCATAGCTTGTGAAATGTCTGTGGACGCGGGTCATTTTAATCATTTTCAATTATGTACATAGTCTGATCCCACAGATAAAATGTCCGTCCTGATGCCTCAGCGGAGTATCCCAGATTGACAACATGACGCAGAAATTTGGGCCAAATCCAAGTTTGGGTTTTGTAGAGATGGAAGGCAGAGAACAAATAAATCGTGAAGTGGTACGGCAACATTTAACTATTTCTTTGGTACTTGGATACATGCTGCATAATCATCTTTTAAAACGAAGCATTTTCATTAACCTCTGTTTATAATATAAAAAAAATAAAAGTTAACAATTTCACTTTCTCAAGATGACATCCCAACGCTCGGAATGAATTCCACTAACGTCACAGGTGCTATGTGATGGAGAAGATCCCGAATGATCACGGCACAAGCCTTAAGCCTGCACATAGACCCGTGAGCTGGCCAGGTCCTGAGGTCTTACATAACCTAATCAATTGGCCTGTTCGAGAGTTGCACCCACAGCTCATGATTTGTGAGCATGGCGCTTTGACAACTGAGCTAACGGGTCACAAAGCTCCTGTTATAAAAATGAAAATCAGTCAGTCTCATTCAATGTGCCAAAGTTGGCTGCTAGGATTATTGTACCAGTTTAAGGATGTCCTTTAGCAGATTCTCACTTTTGGTGTTGGTGGTAAAGCTGTGTGAGAGCAGGGTGACAACATCAAAGCATGAAGGAGACGGCAGTAACGCAGTGGATTTGTATATGCATTTAATGTTGTGTTAACTATTTCCTTCTTCCACATCATTATGGAACAGATGAAAAAGAAATCGTTAAAGACTAAAGACCATAGCAAAAATTGGATATAACAAAACAAGAATTTGTGTTCCACACAACTGTGAGTGTGTTTGTCAAGTGAGTGAACGAGTAGCACAGAGAGCAACAGACATTGAGACCAATACAACCAGAATGTAAGAGATGGTCTGTGGGTGGAACGTTTAAGAAATGTAAATTAAAGAAGTCTGCCCACACTTCAGCAGACGGTAAAATTCGTACAAAAACGTGTGTGTCAAAACTGCAAATTTGACTAGGGTGATTTTAATTGCAGTATTTATGCATTTGGAGGAGAACTTTTATCAAATTGGATGCCTTCGGATTTGGTTGGGTGACAAGAAAATAAAACAGGAAACAATATACCCAGATAATCACATTAATTGTTCTATCCTACGTATACATGCAACAGGCAAGCAACGCAAACCAAAACAGCTGGTGCATTCATAAGCTCTTACCTCGTACACATGGTTTCACTCATTCACACACACACACACACACACACACACACACACAGACACACAGACACACACACACACACACACACACACACACACACACACACACACACACACACACGAGAGAGAGAGAGAGAGAGAGAGAGAGAAAGATGCAAAATACACAAAACACACACAAACGTATAGAGAGAGGCACACATGCACTCACACACACTACAAACACATATTCACGTCTGACATCACATGACACTGCACAAATATGCACATCCACATGACAGTGCTTTATACTTAGAGCTACAAAGAGGAATGATCTGTCTGATTCCTCAAGCTGACACTTAATATAATTCACCCCCCATCTACCCTTCTCACCTTATTTTCTTACTTCTGACTGACCAAACCGGAGCTTTAAGTCTTTGTGCTTTGGGATGCATAAACTGGCTATACTAATATCTGTAATCTGTTCACACACGCTAAAGTGAATTGGTCAACACAGACGCATGACCTTTCCCGGTGATTTGAACAGAGGCATTTCCCATCACCTGTTTTGTTTTGGTTTTGGTTTTGGTTTGGTTGGTTTGGTTTGGTTTGGATTGGTTTGGTTCGTTTCGTTTCTATGACCCATTGATTTGTGTCTAAGTGCTCGTCTTCTGCAGCGCTGTTCTGGCACTCCACTTATTTCGGCTCCTTACCCACCAACAATGAGATCACAATAACAACAGGGCATGAAGGGCCACAGAATATGTGACAAATTTTTCGCAATATTAAGATGATGAGAATATTCACGATAGGGATGATGCAACGGCATTCCGTTTTGGATTAAGACTGCGTGATAAAGCTATAATCTACGCTTACTTTTAACTTGACATCAACCAGTCCCGACAGATTCATGGTATTGGTCTGTTATATTGAACAACACCCTCAGTAACGCATCTAACGTGTAAAGGATTCGATTTCGTCGTTCTAGTCTTTAAAAGCCCATAGCACACCATGATACTTTTTCGACGGATTTGGGTTCAAACCCATGATATCCCAATCAGTCATCTATTGCGCTAAACAATTTGCCATGCAAACTATTAACACTGCAAATAGGATGGACCTCAAATCACGGCACTGCGGTAATAAAGCTTCAAACGTCCGATGACTCATCTCATATTCTCTCTTAACTCCGTGTAGAGTCACTGGGTCGCCGCACAAAAGAACTGTTCATTCTGATTATCATCATCATCATCAGCATCATCAGCATCATCAAGTGCCTTGCCGCATGGCGTTGGCGATTATGGCCCTCCATATGCATCTGTCCCTTGTTGCCGCAAGCACATCTTCCACCCTCTCTGTCCTCAGCCACTCTGTAAGCCCGTCCAATATTTTTCCCTGGGTCTACCTTGTGCTCTCTTTCCCTCCAGCTTTCCTGTTGTGACCAGGTGCCCTAATTCCCCTTTTCTCATAAAATGGCCTATAAATGTTGCCTGTCTTTTCCTAATATTCCTTATCAATGATATTCTTGTGTCTGCATCCATCAAGACTGTCTCGTTTGTTTTCTTTGCTGTCCATGAAACTCTCAACATTCTTCTTAAAACCACATCTCGGCGGCCTCAATCTTGTTCTGGCTTTGCTTGTTGACTGTCCACGCCTAACAACCGTATAACATTACCGGTTCTATATAACATTCAAGAACTCTCTTTCTGATGTTAATTGACAGGTATTTGTTGGTAAGAACTATTTTCATTTTCTTGAATGCTGTTTTGGCTTGGCCCATTCTACTGGCTATTTTTGATGTGCATCTGCCGTCTGGTGAAATGATCGTTCCCAGATATTTACACTTATCAACCTGTCTCAAGGTTGTGCCGTTTGCTGTAATTTTGCATGAGGGGATTTCATGTTTTTTACTATGATGCTGTTCGGTTTCTGATTATACGAGCTCAAATCAGCGGCTCACGACGCAAATGCGATCAGGAACACTTTAACAGAAACATTTCTGAATGGGTTCTTGACTCTCTGCAGGCGGGAAAGGTATCGCACTCAAACAGACAGATCGGTGAGCGCACACAGAGAGCCCCACATCAGTGTGACGCTGGAAGAAAGCTAGACATCTGGCAAACCCATCACGCTTAATTTGTCCCCAGGGCAAAGATGAGGCCGTCGATTTGTCCACGACTGTCAATAATTTAGCGACACTAATCTCTCTCTCTCTCTCTCTCTCTCTCTCTCTCTCTCTCTCTCTCTCTCTCTCTCTCTCACACACACACACACACACACACACACACACACACACACACACACACACACACACACACACACACACACACACACACACACACACACACACACACTACAACAGAGGTTCTTAGGTGCTTCAAGAACCAGTTCTACACTAATTCTAGCTTTAACTTTAAGGTCAGATTTGCTAAAGTTCACAAATTATTTCACCGAGTGTTTTTACGCTGTATTACATGGATCTCTACCCAATATCAATTGTGGTTCTGATAAGTCGTTAATGCCGTTCTGAGTGGACAAACGTATTCAAGAAATGGTTATTTATTCAACATGCAGCCATATTACTTTTTCTTTTTGTAACAGAAGCCACACAAAAACCTTTCAATAAGCAACACAACAAACAAAATATTTTAAAAATCCAAAACAAGTGTGACCGCACGCGATCAATCGATCAGAGACCAGACGAAAACAGGAAAATAGCATCAGAACGCGTATTCAACACAACCACACAAGACGGATGCAAATTTTCGGCAAACTGGCCTTTGTCGTGCGTAAACTTAAGATCACAAAAAAACAAACAGCAAGCAACAAAAATTAGGAGAAAACACCGACACTTCCCTGCCGCTTTGTCCAATAAGAGACAAAGTCTAATTTTGTACCGTTTTCTAGTTTGTTCTTTGTCTTTCGTTTAAGCTTGACAAAGGCTAGTTGGCCAAAATTTGTGCCTGTCTTGTCTGGTTGTATTAAATACGCGTTCTGATTTTATTTTCAAACTATTTAAAAATCGTCTGAAACAACGAAACCTATTTTGCTCATCAGGCACTTGGAAAAGAGGACGAAATTAATCTGATCAAATACGTCACAAAAATAAGTTTGGACATTTTAGTCGGGTTCCTGCAGTTAAGAATAACTGATCAAAATACTGAACATAAAATCTGAGACCCAATCATGTGATGGGCTTGGCAGTCCAAGAGTTAAGATTTCAGACTTTCAAACAGAAAATCTTGGGGTCGATCCTGCCCAGGTATCTCCCGATTGTGGGTAAAGATGATGACTTTTCCAATCGCACAGGTCAACATGTGTGAGACCTGTGGGTGTCGAAACCACTTTTGTGTGTAGACGCACGCAGAATATCAAGTCGTAAAGTTTCTGTAAGCCGTGTCAGTATCCGATGACATATGGAAACATGAAAACACCTAGCATGCACGCCCACTGAAGACAGAGTATGCAGACTCTGCAGCTACATACTGCCTGCATGGTGTGAGCAAAAAACAACTTGCACATACGCATCCATGAAAAAATCGGGACACTGCAAAAAATGCAGTCATCAATATGCACCAGGCTCTTTTTTCTGGATAGAGTTGTGGACCAAACAGAATGAAGGTTTGACCAGTACATATAACACACTCGCAGGCATACTTCAGTTCGTTTTAGCTCTATGACTGAGTATAATTATTATTAGTATAGTGTTCAGTAGCCAGTGTCGTGCGCGTGCTGGCCTACAACAGGCATTACTGAACATCACCGAAGTGACAATCCCGTAATTGGTGGCCCATATGCTGGCCTGACTTAACGAGGTCATGTAGACTTCCTTGGCACTGACAGACAGACTTGGGTTGGTAGAGATTCTTCTTCTCATTGTTTCATTCGCCATTCATGATCAAACCACATCTGGCGATGAAAGCGACCGTGTTTTGTTTGTCTGTTTTCCAGTTCCTGTCGCCGCCATGGAGCACGGTGGTCACAAGAGTGGTGGTCGGCCATGCCTCATGTGTCATTACACTTGACAAAGACGACACTGTTGCAATATCCGTTCAGCTGTCTGGTCGTTTTGCCCGCGGCGGTAGATCTGTGAGTTGTCACTCCACTCTGCCGGATATGGCCAGTGCGGAGTCTCATCAATACCATTTGCTGCTCTCTGGACAGAACGTGGTAGTCTCCCTTTCTGTCTCTGGCTTAATAATTATTTTGCTATGCTACTCTTCGCGGTGTAGCTGACGCTTTTGTCTGGTTAGTCTCCAGGGCTCCTCGTTTATTAAGTTATCTACCATCTCCTTTCCTGGTGTCCATTAGGGAGCCGGGATCCACTGTAAGAGTACTTCTTCGGAACTTCTGACTCGATGGAAAATCTGTCCAGGTGGATGAGCTTGTAATTCATCATAGCATGGGGAACATGAGTGTAAGCAATAAAGAGCCATATTTTTTGGAGTGGGAGCAATGTTACTGAATCACCGTTGACGATGGGGCAGAAAAACATGTACCCGTTGCTGGAAGGAACGAGCGGTAAAGGTCCACCGTGTGTAATGTTGTTTTTTCTACGTAGCTGCTACCCACCTGCAAAATTTTCAGACAATGTTTTGGGGACAGATCGATCTCTTCTGCCATCTACTATCAACAGACTAGCAGATCCCTTTCAATCCCTGGACTGGAATTTGAATTCTGATTATCTTTGAAAGTGATTCTTCCCAACATGTCAAATCGAATATCCTAATGGCTCCCTGAAAATGCCTTCTGGACAAATATGTCACTAAAGATCCAGAATGAACAGAGAAGGGGAGAGAGAGAGAGGGATAGAGAGAGAGAGAGAGATGGAGAGGGAGAGAGAGAGCGAGAGGGAGAGAGAGAGAGAAACAACAAAAAGAAGAATAAAAGACGATCAAGAAGAAGAAAAAGAGAAAAGACATGGAGATTGAAAACTTCCTTCCACTCAATTTCAAATAATCTGTCTATAAAAGGAGGATGGAGGGAAATTAACAAAGAAAAAAGAAACAAAAGCCCAGGCATCTTGACATTAAACGATTTATCGATTCAATCTACAGCCAAAATGCCAACCCATCTGTAAAGTGTGTAGTGTTTTGCCGAAGGAAACTACATTCCGAAGCATGAAAGAGGGAAATAAAACGAACTAAAACGTTTTCAATCAACTAAGACAAAAAATAAAATGCTTTATCATCAATAAAACTGTCTTGATTCATATGACAGCTTAGTGAAAAACATCAAAATGTAAATAACAGGAAGAAAACAAAACAAAAATTTTCACAGCCAAAGTACACACACAATACAAATAAACAAAAACTCAACAGCGGAGAATGCTGAATTAAGGGTTTCATTCGGAAACCATAAATCTCCTACATCAGCGATGTTCATTCAAGTTCCTAACCTGATGAGTATATTTGGGAGGGGGGGGGGGAGGGGGCGGGAAACCTCGTACTGTCTGAATGATTGACAACAAACACACGTTAGTGGTCTCTGTCAGTTCTTGCTGACGGTAGTGTTTGTCCGTCCACTACGCACAAAAAGTTAAGGATCACTTGCACAAAAATTCATAACTTTCAAAATAAGAAAGCCAATGCGTTGAAGTTTGGCAAACATTTAATTCCATGATTTAGTGATAACGATACATAATTGCATTCAATTTCGAGCAATCGTTTGGTGTGTACATTTGATCAAAGTGGGTACGTATCGAAATTTGATTTCCCAAAGTCATTGAAATCACAAGACAGGGCATTCTGATGCTCCCAAAAGTTCAGTAATGCGTGTAACCGCCATGGCTGTTCTGGCACTCGACGCAGCGAGTCCTCATCGAGTTGACCAGGTTGGTGAAGATCCTCTGTGGAACTGGAAGCGCCTGCCACTCAGCCTGCAGCATCTGGTAGAGGTGTTGGGCATACCTGGGAGGGGGGTGGTTGCTCCTCACTTTGCGATCCAGCTCATCCCAGAGGTTCTCAATCGGGTTGAGATCGGGACTGCATGCTGGCCACTCCATTCTGTTGACTCCAGACTGCTGTAGGAAGTCGTTGACCACCCTTGCCCTGTGTGGGCGAGCGTTGTCATCCTGGTAGACAGCCGTCGGTCCCATCTGCTGCAGTGTAGGCACAGCCAGCGATCGAAGGATCTCATCCCGGTATCAGAGGCCAGTCAGGTTACCCTGTACATGATACAAGGGTGTTCTGTGGTGAAGGCTGAAGGTCCCCCAGACCATTACAGAACCTCCACCAAAGGCCACCTTTTCTTGGACAGTGGTGTCAATAAAGCGTTGCCCTGGGCGCCTCCAGACCCTCAGTCGGCCGTCGTTGTGGTTCATGGTGAAGCGTGATTCATCACTGAACAGGACCTGGGACCATTGCTGACGTGTCCACCTCACGTGACGTCTGCAGAAGGCGCGGCGTGCTGCCCTATGGGCTGGAGTTAAGCGTGGCCGTACAGCTGGGCGACGAGAACGGAGGTTAAACCCATGAAGGCGGTTCCGTATGGTCTGCTGGCTGATGTTGATGTTAGTAGCCACCCTCAGCTGCCTTCGAATGATGCTGGAAGAGGCTGTTCTTGTCTGCAGGGCTTGTCGTTCAATCAGACGATCTTCACGTGGGTTTGTCTTCTTCGGTCGACCAGATCTGCGTCTTTCATGGACCCTCCCAGTGGCTGTGAAGCGTTGAATCAGTCTGACAATGACCGAGATGGACACCTGAAGTCGCCTGGCCACTTCTCGCTTGGGAACACCACCTTGGAACCATGCAACAGCTCGTCCCCTCTCAAACTCGCTCAATTTTCGTCGTGGAGGCATTGTCAGATCAGGCCTACTACTGGTGGAATGTCTTCTTATAAAGCCAAGCAAGAGACAGCATCTCGCACATAAACAGCAGTGCTTGCACGTGCATAATGGTTTTTCCATCTGGCTTGTGCAATGTGTTCAGGCAGAACGGTCCAAAACAAGGTCCTTTTTCGCAAGTTTCCGCTTTTCCGTTTGCGGCCAAGCTCAGTAGTAGAGAATCCCGTGCAATTTTCGCACTAACACAACATCGCCCACTTACAGCTGAACAAGAATTCATAACAATTTGGCTGGACTGAGAAATAAATAACAGTAGCGAACTGAGTTTATTACGCACCTGTTTTCTCATAGTGATCCTTAACTTTTTTTGCGTAGCTTAGTAAACCAAAGATCTCAAAGAGGTTGACTCAGTTAACAGTCATGGACTTGATATATGTTCCAAATCCATTCTCAACCTGCAACATAAAAAGGTCACCCACTCGCTGCCCATCTTAATGCATCATGGAAGTAATGTAGTGTCACCTCAATACTTTAAACAAGAATCAAGATCCCTACTTCCACTCTCGATGCCAGTACCTAATCTGCATTTTGAGAGTCTGCAGTCTCAAGAATTCTTACCATATAATGGCTCTAATTTTTTTTCAGAACGTACACCATATCTCACAGAAAATTATACAATAAAATTCGAAATGACGATTAAGTTCACATATCACGCTCACATAATCTTGACATACGCCCCTGGTGTTGACCGCTCCATCCAATTTATCACAAGGGGATTAAAAACAACATACCGCAATACAAATGTAAATATAACTAAGGACACTAAAACATACATATGAAAAATGGGCTAAAATTTCCCAAAGTTGCTTCTGCCAACCACGTTTCCTTAGAGCCAAAAATGCATTTAATACATGTACCCAATTATCAATCTTAAAAGAAAGTAGATCTATGCAAGACTTTAACGAACACATACAGTTGAATGGATCAGCAAGGCAGAAAATGTCAGGCAGAAATGACAAAATACATGACAAAAATATAGGAACAAAGAGAGTTACAGATAAGAGGAAATTTCTAGCAAAGAATTTCTAGAAGCTGGTGGGATACTGTCTACCTGTATATTGAAACAGCCCCCGGCATCCCCACGGGGGTAGGAGAGAGAGAGAGATTTGAAAGTGCATATGACATACGGAATTGTTCACGCACAACGAATCTCTCCTTATAAAACCAATTTTTCAATTTTGTTTTTCATGGATTACGTGACTGGATCGTCAGGGGGGACGCGACTGCCTAAGGAATCTGATCTCCATCCTGAAATCTTTGCCCGTGTTGACAGGAGACGGCATCACAGATGAGAGTATCATTGGCACAACTCAATAATCCTTTGTTATTCAACACGCGGGTCAACCGAGGATGGTTTTTTGTTGTTTTTTGTTTAATTGTTGTTGTTGTTGTTGTTGTTTGTTCGTTTGTTGTTGCTTTCTTCTCGTCTCCTCAAGTGCGTCTGAAGATATTCTGATAAAACGTGATCTTTTAAGTTTAAAGAGTTTCTGATTCAGATCATATTCAATTTCTCGTTATAGCAGTCCACTGGATTTTCTACAGAGCTTCTGAATCACAAGAAAACTTTGCATATCGTGGCCAGTTTTTGTTGTTCAATGGCGTGTGCCTTGATACATTTTTCCATTCACGTATATCGTCTGTGAAAAGGGATACCGTCATCTCATATCGGATAGTAACAATAATGATGATTCATTCTTGTGTATCGCTGTTCTTCAAACCCATTTAAGTTTCACTGTGCATTACAAAATCACTAGAAAATAACGTTATACACACAAAAGCACTCATACACACATCAGTATACATACACTGATGCATGTGCACGTATGAATAATAATAATAATAATAATAATTACAATATTTATATAGCGCAAAATCTTGATAAAATCAAATCTAAGCGCTGAAACAGACACACACGCACGCAGGCACACACACGCAGGCACACACACACACACACACACACACACACACACACACACCACACACAAGCATGGCTATAAATGGGGAGAAAGAATAAAAGCAATGGAAAATTATAGAGAGCATATTATATACAATTATATATGACAATGTGATTCCCTCCGAGTGGAGACAGGCTGCAGAGGGGGTTGAGTGAGGTCAGGGTTTTATGCAGAGGAGAAAAGGTGAGTTTTGAGAGCGTACTTGAAGGAGACAAAAGTAGGTTGCTGACGGACTGAGAGTATTTACTCTCAATACCTAACCATACGTAGATGTGTCCTAATGGTCACAAATCTATACATACATGAATAAATACACGGTGCCATGTGATCGGTACTTCATGCCTACAGAAGCTTACCCCCAAGAGACAAAACTTTCCTCCCATTTCTTAAAACCAGCAGATTTCTTATCTCTTTCTCAATTTAGTGAAATGTAACAAATTTTGCTTTCATCCGTCTTCGGTCTGTCGATCTTGCTCCCCCCCCCCCCCTTTTTTTTTTTTTTTTTTTCTCTCTCTCTTGTCTGACAAAGGCCAGTTGGCCAACCATGAACATTTTTCGCCTGAGCACAAATACACTGAAACCCGAAAACGAGGTAAGTAAAATCATCGGGAGGGAGAAAGAGAGAGACAGAGACAGACAGACAGACAGACAGACAGACAGACAGACAGACAGACAGAGACAGAGACAGACAGACAGACAGACAGAAACAGAGCAAAACGAACAAATCCTGTGCATGTTACAAAATCATTTACATCACGGAAAGTCATCAGCAGGTCAACTTCGTGCCAGTGGGAGGAACCTCAAAACTGGCTTAATGCCGAAACTCGGTGGGACTTACAACCCGCACGCGCTCCACAATAAAGACAACTCTAATTGGCCAGGGCAGCTTACGATGTCAAAAAACAAAAAACAAAAAAACAAAAAACAAAAAAAACGCGTTGTCCAAAAAAACGGCCGTTTTTTCTCATGAGCCGAAGAAAAAATAACTTGGCTTTGATGATAATTGTTCTGTTCCTTCTAACTTACTTTGCTCTGAGTTTGCCGGGATTTTGCAAGAAATGCTTGGACGATGATAGTGAGAATCAGGGAGACGATGGATTGTCATGTCAACTCGTTTTCATTGTCTCTCAAGAACGACTATCACTTACTTGTTTACATGTTTTGAAATGCAAAATTGTCTGCCCAAAATCCAACTTTATCACCAAATCTTTTGAACGTTTGAATAAAATTGGGACTGAAATCTGAAATACGACATGGATGTCAGCTGAGAGTATTTTCGAGCTGATTGAGTGCACACCTGTGTAACTGTGAATTTTAGAGAGAGAGAGAGAGAAGGAGAGAGAGAGAGAGAGAGAGGAGAGAGAGAGAGGAGAGAGAGAGAGAGAGAAAGTGTGTTCGTTCGTTTTTTGATTTAAGGTCTTTTCACTGTAAGAGTGTGTGTTGT
>CM060305.1:32496722-32529222 GCA_030674185.1 Monoplex corrugatus | reverse complement strand
CTGTCCAATATATCACACGGGATTTAAAAAACACACCTGAATACAAATTTAAATATAACTAAGGACATTAAAACTAACATAGAAATGGACCCAAACTACCTAAAATTGCTCCCGCATATCTCATTTTCCTGGAGTCAAATATGCACTTAATACATGTACCCAATTACTAATCCTAAGAGAAAGTACGCAAGACTTCATCGAACACATACAGGTGAATGGGCCAGCATGGCAGAAAATGATAGGAAGATATGACAGAAAGCAAAGGAACAAGGCAGAAACAAAGAAAGTGACAGAAAAAGAGGACATTTCTTGCACAGAATTTCCAGAAGATGGGGTTACTACTTACACTAAAAGAACCCCCGGCATCTACGTAGGGTACGGCATATGGTGATAATGATCATACAATAACGGAATTAAACACTCGTGACCGTACTGGCTATGGCGTCATTTTGGGGCGGTGGATCATCATTCGTGGTCACACTCTCCTTGGTCACCCGAGGCAATAAGACAATAAATTATGCTTACTCAGCAAAGCTTCACAACAACTACGATTATAGCAGCGTATTTGCATATCGATTGTGTCTGTGTTAGTAAAAGGGACGGTTGCACTGCTTCAAAGAGTCCACTCAGAGAGGGAAAAGGTTCCCAAAGTCATAATATTTTAGAACAACCCTCCTTTTTTCTCTTTTTTTTAACTTGTTTGTATTCATTTTCAAATACATACAATTTTACAAACATCTTGAACCCTGCTTTCTCTCTGCAGGGGCTAAAGTTTACCAACTGCAGTTACTATTCTTCAAAATGCAAATCCCCTACTGTCGTTTTTCTGTAACTTCATCTCCTTAATTCCAGTCTGGCATGACATTTCTATCAAGAAATCCTGTCGTAGGGGCAACATTTTCTAAGTGAAATATTACACACGATACAGGCGATGCAGCAAAGACACATTACCTAGCTTTTGACCCCAGCAACCTGAGAATACCCTCCAGAGATTTCAAGGCCCGGGTATTTCCCTTCGTGGCCCCAATACACAAAGACTCTCAGAGTGTCAGCATAATCCCACTTGGCCTGAAATAACCACAACGGAGTCCACCATACGTGTCAAGATTACATCAATATTAAATGATTTTCAATGTCTGTAACAGACAGACTCGCTATTCAAATGGCGTTTTCTTGTTAGCTCAAGAAACGTGGGGGAAATGCCAAGACGATTTGACAGCTAAAATATGATTCATGAATTATTTCAAAACAAAGATACCAAGAAAGAAAAAAATATGTATCTTTCCCGACGTTATCCTAATGCTTTTTACATTAAATTGCAATTATTACCATGGCATATGGTGCTAATTTCCGCGTGGATTATATCATTATTCTGTTTTCCGTTACTGCTTCTTTTTCTTTCTTTCTTTCTTTCTTTTTCTCTTATTTCATTGATTTTTTATGTTTTGGGACAGAATACGATTCTCATGAAAAGTCACTTTGCGACAGTTGAAACTGCCGTGGCCTGAATAACCAAAAATGTTGAAAGGGAGTAAGCAAGGATTTCTAAGCTGTGCGTGGAAGAATCATGACAAGATGGGAGTGATGGAGAGAAGGAAAAAGCGAGAAAAGGAAGAAATATAATTCACCATTCTTTCTAGCCAAGTACAGTCATAGACAGAGGCAGCAACCTTTCCCAGACACATTAACACTGGTTCAGACAGTGGATGTTTTTTGTTTTTTGTTTTATTTTGTTTTGCTTTTGTTTGTTTTTTATGTTGCCCCAGAATGTTGTTAATTTTCTTTTAGCTGGAACCATTTGGCCTTAAGCTAGCACACTCAGAATGAATGAACTGTGTAATTGTGTTCACGAGGTGTGAGACCTTCCGAAAAGACAGGCGCCACTACGATCTCGGTCAGTCTTCAGGCGGAAAGACAGCAACATATTCCACAACCTTACATGAAAGGACAAATGAAAACACAGACAATAACCCACGAAGTAAATCATAACATTTGTCGCTTGCGTTTCGACATTTATGTGTACCCCTCCTCAGACCCTGTGTTTGGCTTTGGCTTCTGGCGTGAGAAATAAATTTGTGCTGTCTGTCGGAGAAACAAAGGTGATAAACAGACCTCAGTAATCATGATATGCACAACGACACAGTGATAAACAGACCTCAGTGATCATGACATGCACGACACAGTGATAAACAGACCTCAGTAATCATGACATGCACGACATAGTGATAAACAGACCTCAGTAATCATGATATGCACGACACAGTGATAAACAGACCTCAGTAATCATGATATGCACGACACAGTGATAAACAGACCTCAGTAATCATGACATGCACGACATAGTGATAAACAGACCTCAGTAATCATGATATGCACAACGACACAGTGATAAACAGACCTCAGTAATCATGATATGCACATCATGGTGATAAAAAGACCTCAGTAATCATGATATGCACATCATAGTGATAAAAAGACCTCAGTAATCATGACATGCACAACGACATAGTGATAAACAGACCTCATTAATCATGACATGCACAACGACATAGTGATAAACAGACCTCAGTAATCATGATATGCACAACAACATAGTGATAAACAGATCTCAGTAATCATGATATGCACAACGACATAGTGATAAACAGACCTCATTAATCATGACATGCACAACGACATAGTGATAAACAGACCTCAGTAATTATGACATGCACAACGCCATAGTGATAAACAGACCTCAGTAATCATGATATGCACAACAACATAGTGATAAACAGATCTCAGTAATCATGACATGCACGACACAGTGATAAACAGACCTCAGTAATCATGACATGCACGACACAGTGATAAACAGACCTCAGTAATCATGACATGCACGACACAGTGATAAACAGACCTCAGTAATCATGACATGCACATCATAGTGATAAACAGACCTCAGTAATCATGATATGCACAACGACACAGTGATAAACAGACCTCAGTAATCATGACATGCACGACATAGTGATAAACAGACCTCAGTAATCATGATATGCACAACGACACAGTGATAAACAGACCTCAGTAATCATGACATGCACATCATAGTGATAAACAGACCTCAGTGATCATGATATGCACAACGACATAGTGATAAACAGACCTCAGTAATCATGATATGCACATCATAGTGATAAACAGACCTCAGTAATCATGATATGCACAACGACATAGTGATAAACAGACCTCAGCAATCATGATATGCACATCATAGTGATAAACAGACCTCAGTCATCATGATATGCACATCATAGTGATAAACAGACCTCAGTCATCATGATATGCACATCATAGTGATAAACATACCTCAGTAATCATGATATGCACATCATAGTGATAAACAGACCTCAGTAATCATGATATGCACATCATAGTGATAAACAGACCTCAGTCATCATGATATGCACAACGACATAGTGATAAACAGACCTCAGTAATCATGATATGCACAACGACATAGTGATAAACAGACCTCAGTAATCATGATATGCACAACGACATAGTGATAAACAGACCTCAGTAATCATGATATGCACATCATAGTGATAAACAGACCTCAGTCATCATGATATGCACATCATAGTGATAAACAGACCTCAGCAATCATGATATGCACAACGACATAGTAATAAACAGACCTCAGTAATCATGATATGCACAACGACATAGTGATAAACAGACCCCAGTAACCATGACATGCACAACGACATAGTAATAAACAGACCTCAGTAATCATGACATGCACAACGACATAGTAATAAACAGACCTCAGTAATCATGATATGCACAACGACATAGTAATAAACAGACCTCAGTAATCATGATATGCACAACGACATAGTAATAAACAGACCTCAGTAATCATGACATGCACAACGACATAGTGATAAACAGACCTCAGCAATCATGATATGCACATCATAGTGATAAACAGACCTCAGTAATCATGATATGCACAACGACATAGTGATAAACAGACCTCAGTAATCATGATATGCACATCATAGTGATAAACAGACCTCAGTAATCATGATACGCACAACAACAAAGTGATAAACAGACCTCAGTAATCATGATATGCACAACGACATAGTGATAAACAGACCTCAGTAATCATGATACGCACAACAACAAAGTGATAAACAGACCTCAGTAATCATGATATGCACAACGACATAGTGATAAACAGACCTCAGTAATCATGATACGCACAACAACAAAGTGATAAACAGACCTCAGTTATCACGTTATGCACAACAACATAATAATAAACAGACCCCAGTAACCATGATATGCACAACGACATAGTAATAAACAGACCTCAGTAATCATAATATCCACAATCATTGGTTGCGCAAGGTTCTCTGGCAGCCGTGTCAAAATGACAAAACAGTCTGGACTGGTTTGGAGGAAGGAATATATGTAAATCTTTTGGGATATAAAAAGTTTATGATAATTTTCTGTGACTGAAATCAAAATCCTCATGGCTATTACTCGTGAAGTTTCATAGTCTGTCATTATATGAAGTAAATTAATCATCATCTTCATTGTTTAAAACCCAGTCGACTGCGTAGATCACATCAGGGCTATAGCCAACACAAGCATACACAACACCTCACTGCACTTACAAAAAGCAAGACTGCGACGCAATACTACCAATCCATTTTGTAATTATACTTGACGTAACTTGTGTTTTACACAACATTCACCTTTAAAACGTAAGAAGGGAAAAAATACTTATTTTTACATTGAAAACAAACAGGAATGTTAAAAGACTTACACATTAACAGTGAGAGCCAGAGATTAAAATACATCCATACGAACATATGTTCATAGGTATTTAAAAATTTAAGGAAACCGTAACTTAACAGATACAAAAATTCGTACATTCATAATCTCTGATAACGATTCCTTTTCCACACACACACACACACACACACACACACACACACACACACACACACACACACACACACACACACACACACACACACACAACACACACACACACACACACACACACACACACACACACACACACACACACATACACACACGAGTAAGTGAAATCGCATAAATGACAACAGACTAAAGAGGTTCTCAAACAATAGAAACATCGTAATCTGTCTCCGACAGGAAGCAAAGGAGCAAGACAGAAACAAAGAGAGTGACAAAAATACAAAATTTATAGCACAGAATTTCCAGAATGTAGTGATACTATTTATAATGACTCAGCCTCCGGCATTTCCACATGGGTACAAAAACATTGTTCACGAGGTAAATGCTGTGATATAATACCAGTTTGTTTCCATAAGCTGAATATTTACTTCAATTCAATGCTCCCTTACTTGTATGTATCAGACATTACAAAATCCGCACTGAACATTTAAATGTGCATACATTGGTCTCGTGTTACATGTAAATCTTTTTTCATATCCGCCTAAAGCAAAATCAGCAAGTTATGGAACAAATCATCCGCAGAACACAGCAACGAATGAGCATAGTATAACTGCGCATGAAACACCCCCTCTCAACCTTTCCCTCCACTTTCCCCAATGCCCACACTTTACACGTACAGTGAGAGACAGAGAAGAGGCAGGGAGGGAGGCAGAGAGACAACATATTTTAAAGCCACATTATGATAGGTGAAAAGAAATCAACCACCAACCAACCAAGGACACGTTACATAGATATTAGTCCACCATATAGTAAACCCGTCACGGCTAACAATATGAAAAAGAAACAGTTGTTAAGCGCGTCGTGCAGGTTGTAGACCTACGCGGGACTCAAAACTAATCGCTTCTTTCTACGCGTTTAGTTTTAAAGTCACTGTACATAGGATGGATGTGACCTGTCAGGATGTTTTCTGTTTATCATCAGCTTTGTGTACACGTATTCAAATGTGTCTTTTTTCCTTCCCAACACCTCATCCGCTTTTCTGTGAAGCCTTCCCAGCATGTGTGTTATACTTCGACATTGTTTTAAACCCAAAACGCTGCCCCAAATATCAAGACACTAGAAACTAAGGATGTATAAAACATGTTAAGTATTTCATCACAAATCTTATAAGATTTCCATTTTCTGAGGCAGTGCAGTACAGTTAAAATTTCAGTCAAGACACTTTGTTGTCGACGATCACACTAACGTATCTATTTTACTTCCTCATTATGAACAGAAATTTCAGGTGTAAAAGAGTAACTGTTCATGAATCCATCGACATCTGGGTCAGCAACGAAGAGCACACATAAAAATAACAACGTAATACAAACGATTCCTAAAAATGTTAAACCTCATCCGACGCAGACAAGAATTGTCTAAAGTAAAACAGCCTGAGTCAGACAGAGTGAGCAGTATTTTCATTTGCTCTTCCAGATCAGAGAGCACGTTCTTGGGTCGAACAAAGTCTGCTGTGATCAATAAGTGTGGCCTAAAACTAATCCGTCTTAAAAGTTCCAACAGTTTGCAACGCGCTTGGTATCAGATTTCACTGTCTGCAGTTGTCGGAAAGTTTGGCTAAGTTTGTAATTTAAGCCCAGGAAAAGCAAAAACATTCCACAGCAAATCCACACATGCAATCCCCCCTTTCCAGACCTTCTCAGGGCAACATCTGTCATCCATTAACTCCATCAAACAACGTTTCAAATGTTTGGCCATCTACCAAGGCAGGATGCCAGACAATCAGCCAGATCATCGAGCCTACAACATCCAATGCTCAGGCTTCAGAGTTAGGGGAAGACCACGGGGGCGTTACACAGAGTGGTAGACAGGATTTTCATTTACAACATGATTCTATGCCGGGCTTGTCGTCCCGCTGCATACCGACATCTTCATCTCCCCTGTGATAACGCCCAGTAAAAGCCAGCGTTAGCGTAACAAGTAACGCACGTTATAGGCAATTGTGAAATTAGACAGGCAAGTGTTCGTCGCACTTAAGAGTTCTGTGGGGTTGTTAATTTCGTAGTTGGTTGGGCTATAAACATCCTCAAACCAAAGGAAAACTTCTTGCCATATAATTAGACAATTAAAATTCATATGTTTATCTTCAGAAGGAATATTAACGAAGAAGATTTGGGAAAAGACATACACCATTTGTAGGACATTTCATGAGGCAAAAGAAATTTGAGCAGCTAATCACAATAAAGTCAGAGGGGGAAAGAGCACCAGGAGACTCAGAGAGAAAATAGCTTTGCAGAGTGGAAGGGGACCAAAAGGGAAAGAGATGTACTTGCAGCTAAAAAAAAGTTAGACCCATGATCGCCAACGCCTGCGGCATAGCACATGATCATGTTGATGACGATGATGATTTGAAATTATCAAGACGAAAGGTCTTGTGTATGTAGTAGATTGTTCCAAAGTGATGTAAGTGTAAAAACAACAAAGCCTCAAGTAAAAGGACTTGACTGATACGCGTTCGTCCCAAGCCTACTGTTAGAAAATACATGAAAACAATAAAGGAAAACAGGATTTCTTGTGCTAAAAAAAAAACACGCCTCAAGCTGCAGATGTCCTTCCTTGTTCTTAAGTTTAACCACAATCAAGAAACTCCCATTCAGCCGTTTGACAATGAAGTTTTAAAGCTAGATATGGCGCTGTTCTCCCTCCAGCACAAAAATTGGGTGGCTCTCTATAAAACAGACCTGTGGCTCTAGGGACGACGTTGAGAAATTTTAGATACCTCAAAAGACAACATTGCCATGGCTACAGGCGTCACTCTTCTATTAGTTTTTCCCTGGGAAGCAATCTATCCTGTGAGAAAGAGTGTGTGTATGTGTATGTATGTGTGTGTACATATATATATATATATATATACACATATATACCATATATATACAAGAGAGAGAGTGTGTGTGGGGGGGGTGTGATGTGTGGGGGTCCGTATGTAGGGGTGGAGCATCTATCCTGAGAAAGGTGTTATGTGTAGTGGTGTGTGTGTATGTATATATAATATATATATTATATTATTTATATAACACATAAGAGTGTGGTGGGGGGGGGTGTTGTGGAGGGTCGTATGAGGTGTGTGTGTAAATATTCGTGGCTGTGGATAGTCTAAGAGAAGTTTATCGTTCAAAACCAGACCGAAAGCCAGTTTGTAGAACAGGGGAATGTTTCAGAAATTACTAATTGGTTCAATGATTCTTTTCTCCTTGATCACTACAAAAGATTTAAGCATATGCATGTTTATAATTTTAAAAGATAAAGAGAAAGAGACAGAGAGGGACGGAGGGAGGAGTAAAAGAGAGAGAGAAATAGACAGACACACAGACAGTACAAACAGAAACAGACAATTCATTCATATTCGTCGTAAAACGGGTTTGCAAACTTACAAATCACATTTCCATCAAAAATATAAAAAAATCGTGACCTGCACAGAAGTAAAGAAAATCATACATAATGAAAAAAACGCAGAGAAACGATTAACTAGTTCTAAATAGCCTGAAGAAACTGCTGTATCACTACATTCAAGCGCTCTGTAGATAAATAAACACACATTCCGACCAAATATAAGTGGCGATTACTGGCAACAGCAGACTGAAAGAGGGGCTGCGAAAATAATGAAAGAGACAGAGACAGAGAGAGAGAGACAGACAGAGACAGAGAGACAGAGGGAAACAGAGAGAGAGAGACAAGAGAGATAGAGACAGAGAGACAAGACAGAAGCAAGAGAGGGAAACAGTGAGAGAGCGACAAGAAAGAGAGACAGAGAGACAGACAGAGAGACAGACAGAGAGACAGACAGAGACAGAGGGAAACAGTGAGAGAGAGAGCAAGAGAGAGACAAGAGAGAGACAGAGAGACAGTAAGAGAGAGACGAGAGAGATAGAGACAGAGAGAGACAGACAGAGAGAAAGACTGAGAGAGGAGAGACTATAAGAGATGAGAGAGAGAGAGGGAAAGGACAGAAGGTGAGAGATGGAGAGAGAGAGACAATGAGGGGAGAGACAGACAACGCATAATACTAAACAGATTTTACGGTTGCAACGTCTAATTGAACAAATTCCGGGACCAGTAGTACCACTCAGCGGCAGTAAAATGTCTGTAGATCGCCAAAAGCCATCGCGTTTCTTTCTAAAAGCAATAGCCGGAGCGTCGCACCGTCTGAAAGCAGTACTCAAGCCCCACAGTTTATTGTCATATAATCGGCAAGAACCAAATAAGAAAAAGATATACGAGAGAGAGACAGAGAGAGACAGAGAGAGAGACAGAGACAGAGAGAGACAGACAGACAGGAGAGAGAGAGTAGTATCAAAACTTTCAGTGGCACAGTTCATTCCATAAAATCAGCAAGAACAAAATAAGAAAAAAAAATATGAGAGAGAGAAGAGAGACAGAGAAAGGGGGACAGAGAGAAGATAGACGGAGAAAGGGGGGGAGAGACAGAGAAAGGGAGAGAGAGAGAGAGGAAGACAGAGAGACACAGAGAGAGACAGAGACAGAGACAGAAAGAGAGAGACAGACAGACAGACAGGAGAGAGTAGTATCAAAACTTTCAGTGGCACAGTTCATTCCTTATATAATCATTAAGAACAAAACAAGAAAAAATACGAGAAAGAGAAGAGAGACAGAGAAAGGGAGAGAGACAGGGGGGTAGAGAAATGGACACAGAGAGAGAGAGGAAGACAGAGAGAGAGACAGAGAGAGAGACAGACAGGAGAGAGAGAGGGAGAGAGAGAGAGAGAGTAGTATCAAAACTTTCAGTGGCACAGTTCATTCCATATAATCAGCAAGAACAAAATAAGAAAAAAATATGAGAGAAGAGAGAGAGAGAAAGGGGGAGGGAGAGAGAAGAGAGACAGAGAAAGGGGAAGAGAGAGAGAGAAAGAGAGAGGTAGAGAAATGGACACAGAGAGAGAGAGAGGAAGACAGAGAGAGAGACAGAGAGAGACAGAGAGAGACAGACAAACAGACAGGAGAGGGAGAGAGAGAGAGAAGTATCAAAACTTTCAGTGGCACAGTTCATTCCATATAATCAGCAAGAACAAAATTTTAAAAAATGAGAGAAGAGAGACAGAGAAAGGGGGAGAGAGGAAGACACAGAGAGAGACAGAAAGAGAGACAGAGAGACAGACAGAGACACAGAGAGAGACAGACAGACAGACAGGAGAGAGAGAGAGAGAAGTATCAAAACTTTCAGTGGCACAGTTCATTCCATATAATCAGCAAGAACAAAATAATAATAAGAAAAATATGAGAGAGAGAAGAGAGACAGAGAAAGGGGGAGGAGAGAGGAGAGAGGCAGAGAAAGGAGGAGAGAGAGAGGCAAAGAAAGGGAGAGAGGAAGACAGAGAGAGAGAGACAGAGAAAGAGAGACAGACAGAGAGACAGACAGACAGACAGACAGGAGAGAGAGAGAGAGAAGAGAGAGTAGTATGAAAACTTTCAGTGGCACAGTTCATTCCATATAATCAACAAGAACCAAATAAGGAAAAAAAATATGAGAGAAGAGACAGAGAAAGGGGGGGGGGGAGACAGAGAGACAGAGAAAGGGAGAGAAAAGACAAAGAGAGAGAGATACAGAGAGAGAGGAGGGAGGGAGAGAGAGAGAGAGAGACAGAGAAAGGGAGAGAGAGAGGAAGACAGAGAGAGAGAGAGAGAGATACAGAGAGAGAAACAGAAGGAGGGAGAGAGAGAGAGCAGTATCAAACCTGCTAGTGGCATTGCCACGTGCAGTTCGCGTGCCTTCGCTGTTGATCAGTATTTCTAGACAAGGCTGCAAAGTCCATCCCTTCCTTCACAACATCGAGATTTTAAAAGTGGAAAAAAAGAACAAGATGGTCAAGCACACACACACACACACACACACACACACACTCTCTCTCTCTCTCTCTCTCTCTCTCTCTCTCTCCACACACACACACACACACACACACACACACACTCACTCTCTCTCAGTCACACACAACACACACAAACATACCTACACACACACACACACACAGAGGTATACCCGCCCACACACACACACACACACACGTACATACACACACTCATACTTACACACGCACATATACACACACGCATACACACAATGCACGCGCACATACACACACGCATACACACACACAGACACACACCGCGCGCGCGCGCGCGCACACACACATACACACAAACACACTTTAATGTTACGATTTCAAGAGCGGTCAAAATTGGGGTGAGGATTTCAAGCCGAGGGCTTCTTTGGGATTTTTCCATAAAGAAGCTGGGTGTACTGTTCCAAAGACCATCGCAAGGAAACGAAATCCTGAATGTGGGTGCTGCTGCCAGAAATCTGCACCGTCTTAGTGGCTTTAATCCCACGCCTCTCACTTCGGCTCCTCACCATACCAGCAGCCCAACTTCATTCAGTCAAGTCCCAGCAGCAGAAGACGAAGACATGGACATCAATAGACCAGGTCTTGGTCTTTACAAGCTGACTTGACAGTTCTTGTATCGTGAGAGGTTAAATAACATACGCACAGGAAGGTTACTGGAAGGAAGGAAGGAAGGAAGGAATCTTTTATTTAATGTCTATTCACAATAGTGATTTTACACACACACACACACACACACACACACACACACACACACCACCCACACACACACACACACACTCTCACACACACACACACACTCTCACACACACACACACATAAAAGGAAGAAAGTAAAAAGTGGGGGTGGGAGATGGAAATGGGGAGGGGTTGTAGAAGTTTGAATGTAAGAAGGGGAAAAGGTATAAGTAATAATTCAGAACAATGAATTAACTGTCAAATAATAACATACAACAAATAATGAACTCTTCATAACAATCTGCCAACAGGGGATCTGAGAATCAGCTGGGCTAACGAGATAATATCATTAACTTTGTTGTAAAGGATATCTCTAGCGTCAGTACATGAAAAATCAAGATTGTTATTCTATATGTCGTAAGTAAGATAGGACATTCAAAGAGCAGATGATGGACTGATAATGTTTTTGAACAAATACTGGAAAAAGAAGAAATGAGGACATATTTTTTAAAAAGTTACAAAACGTAAAAAAAAAATAATAATAAAAAAAAAAAAAAACGACGAGCGACACGGAAGAAATGTTAACGGAACGACTTGGAAAGATGCTCCCATTAGGTATAATGAAGGTCAAGTATAAACAAACAGAAGTTGTAGTTGATATGAATAGAGAGGGACAGGAGAGGAGAAAAGCGCGAAGAGACAGAAGAATGAGAGGGGGTTCAACGCACATTCTGGTGGAAATCCCCGTCTCAACTTCTTCTTGTTGTTGCTTGATTTTTTTCTTTTTTTGTGGGGTGGGGGTGGGAGTGGGGGGGGGTAGTCTACGGCGTAAGCCAAGCACTGGCAGGAGGCGGTACAGAAAATCCCCTGGCTTGGGTCAAAATTGCCATGCCATTCAACTGCATGCACAGATTCCCCGGATCATGCTCTGCCGATGTCTTCATTGTGCCGATACTCTCAACAGTAAGTTATGTAAAAGGAGAGTAATGGAACAAAGCAGTGTAGACGAACAGATGGTAAAAAAAGACAAAGCAGTCAGAAAGACAAAGAAAGACAAGGGGGAAAAGTGGGAAAAACTAGGGAAAACTGAAAATCAAAATACTGATTTCCACAGAAAGATGCTGGATTGCTGAGAATGAGGATGCGCGTAATTTATCCATTCAAGTGTGTATGTGTGTGTGTGTGTGTGCGTGCGAGAGAGAGAGAGAGAGAGAGACAGACAGACAGCAAAAAAGAGTGTAAGGGGGGGGGGGGGAACGAGGGCAAGAGAAAGATTCCTTTTGGGGATATTCCTGTTTTGCATGAAAATTTCGAAAAAAAAGATACAAACTAAAAAGTAATGTAATCAAGGCGACTGAGCAATTCTACGAATTTCCCTTTGTATGTATAAAGTTCTTGCTTTCCACAAAAAAAAATGTATTTCACAAAGTCACTCACACCATGAAAATGTATCATATGAAATAAAACGACGTGAGGCAAGTACACTACTATACCTTCACAACAGTAAGGACATATTTTATATACTGACAAAAACTTTCCCGGGAAGAGCGGTTTATGCACTTTTGTTTTGCAAAGTGCTGATATAGGCACTCTTCCTGATCCTTGCGACCTTGACCTTGGCGCCATGACTTCCAGACGTACGTATCTGCGACTTCTGACCGGTCCACACCTTTGATCCAAGTCTAGTAAAGATCCATTCTGGAAACAATGCGTCAGTTTTGCTGACGTACATTTGAAACTGACATACATATATAGATACATGCACACACATACATCGTCACACTCTCAGGTTGATACGAAATAATCCTCCCGGTTTCCAAAATAGAACTTGAAAAATTGGGGAAATTCCGATCACGTAAGCCACGAATTGGCGCGAGGTACTTTGTACGTAGCAATCGTCACGTCAAACAATTCTACGCAAAATTATCCGATCAAGCAACTTTGGCGATCTTTCACCAAGCATGGTCGTGTATACCTTCTGATCACTAAGTTGTATAAAAGCAAAGATACGTCAAAGGTAGGATACGACAAATATTTTCCTGTCAATACGTTGTATAAATGCAGAGTTACGGGAAAGAGATTTCGACAAAACAGAAAACGGAATGACAAAGAGTGACAGGTAATGAACTTCACCGCCTACAAAGGACAAAAGTGGGGGAAAAAAGGACTATGAACAGAGACAGGGCACCTGATGATGATGATGATGATGATGAACAGAGAGAAAAATGAGAAAACGGAGAGGAGGAAGAAGAACGGAAGACGAGAAAATGGAACGGAGAACGGGGAGATGGAAAGAGACTTTCTAATGGATATCACAGTTTCAGGCAGACTGAAGAAACGGGAAATTGTATGCCCATTTTCTCCGATCTTTGGCTTCTTTCCACCATCATGCCATGTCCATACCCTCTGATCAATACATTACGGAAAATCGGAGATGGACAGATTACAGACAAGAGCAAAGACAAATAAATCACACAAAACGGAAGGCCAAAAATGACGAGAAAAAAAGGTACACTACTCACAGGACAAAGACAAAATATCATTAGAAATAAAACACCAATATGGTCAGACCATTCTTACTTTCTCTTTTAAACTTAGAACAGAAAATTCATATTTTGTATTTCTTGAAGTCACTATAATTCTAGAAATTTCACATAAAATAAAACTTGGTGAGCACTGAGGACAAGGGTAGACTGTCACAACAGTGAAAACACAAATATTGTCCTATGTTACTGCAAAAATGGTGTTTACATACCGTCCTTTAAAAATTCAAATTTTGCTACATTTTTGGCTTATGTAATGTTGACCTTGGTGCCTTGTCTTTCTAATATACGTCTGACAATTGCCCCTAAATTTGGTAGAAGTCTACCTAATAAGAGCTGAGAAAGTCTTAATCACACGTTTTTCACACACACACACACACACACACACACACACACACACACACACACACACACACACACACACACACACACACACACACACACACACACACACACAACGTCTACAGTACAGTATAACATTCAAAACAAAAGAGTGGGCGGATGCGGACTCGAGTTTGAAATATGGAAAAAAATTTGTCTGCTGTAAAGCAAGCCTTGGGAGGCGCTTCCGAGAAGCTCAGGATTTCGAAACAGAATTGCTATGTCAATCAGCGTCATGCAGAGATCCCGTGGTCAAGCCTATCACGTCCAAGCCTGCCATGGGCATATTATCCGGTCAATAACTGCCGTAAAAGCAGAGTTTTGGAAGGAGCCAAAAGATGGATAAGACGAAAATAAATACAGAAAACAAAAAGACCACAAATGATGGACTAAGATGTTACCCTATCTAGTGAGGAGACAAAGAGTAAAAAGCAGATATGAAGACAAACAAAAACAGTTGTTTTGCTATTGTGTTCTTGTTCCAGCTTTTGCATATGTACTTGCATTTTAATATCAAACATGGTGGTAATAAATGCGATTATTGATATATACATAATTATGTATCCATGGTCTGGTATTTTGAATTATTTGTTTTCTCTACCTGTACTTACGTTTGCTATTACCAGTCAGCGTTTGTTGTTCTCTGCCTCTTTTAAAACGCAACTCAAAAATAAGTGTGGGCAAAAGCAGACCAGATGTTAAGCCCAGCTTTGGAATATTCAGTTGAAATACGACAGCATTTTTCTACCTATGGTAGTATACATCAATGTAATTATGACTGCACACCAGCCAATATTTTCAGGATTGCAGAAACATCCCAAAATTAAACAGAGAAGGTAGATTTTAAACAACACCGAAGCATATAGCAACACACAAAATAAGCTACGCACAAAAAGTTAAGGATCACTATGGGAAAACAGGTGCGTAATAAACTCAGTTCGCTACTGTTATTTATTTCTCAGTCCAGCCAAATTGTTATGAATTCTTGTTCAGCTGTAAGTGGGCGATGTTGTGTTAGTGCGAAAATTGCACGGGATTCTCTACTACTGAGCTTGGCCGCAAACGGAAAAGCGGAAACTTGCGGAAAAGGACCTTGTTTTGGACCGTTCTGCCTGAACACATTGCACAAGCCAGATGGAAAAACCATTATGCACGTGCAAGCACTGCTGTTTATGTGTGAGATGCTGTCTCTTGCTTGGCTTTATAAGAAGACATTCCACCAGTAGTAGGCCTGATCTGACAATGCCTCCACGACGAAAATTGAGCGAGTTTGAGAGGAGACAAGCTGTTGCATGGTTCCAAGATGGTGTTCCCAAGCGAGAAGTGGCCAGGCGACTTCATGTGTCCATCTCGGTCATTGTCAGACTGATTCAACGCTTCACAGCCACTGGAAGGGTCCATGAACGACGCAGATCTGGTCGACCGAAGAAGACAAACCCACTGAAGATCGTCTCATTGAACGACAAGCCCTGCAGACAAGAACAGCTTCTTCCAGCATCATTCGAAGGCAGCTGAGGGTGGCTACTAACATCAACATCAGCCAGCAGACCATACGGAACCGCCTTCATGGGTTTAACCTCCGTTCTCGTCGCCCAGCTGTATGGCCACGCTTAACTCCAGCCCATAGGGCAGCACGCCGCGCCTTCTGCAGACGTCACGTGAGGTGGACACGTCAGCAATGGTCCCAGGTCCTGTTCAGTGATGAATCACGCTTCACCATGAACCACAAAGACGGCCGACTGAGGGTCTGGAGGCGCCCAGGGCAACGCTTTATTGACACCACTGTCCAAGAAAAGGTGGCCTTTGGTGGAGGTTCTGTAATGGTCTGGGGGGCCTTCAGCCTTCACCACAGAACACCCTTGTATCATGTACAGGGTAACCTGACTGGCCTCCGATACCGGGATGAGATCCTTCGACCGCTGGCTGTGCCTACACTGCAGCAGATGGGACCGACGGCTGTCTACCAGGATGACAACGCTCGCCCCCACAGGGCAAGGGTGGTCAACGACTTCCTGCAGCAGTCTGGAGTCAACAGAATGGAGTGGCCAGCATACAGTCCCGATCTCAACCCGACTGAGAACCTCTGGGATGAGCTGGATCGCAAAGTGAGGAGCAACCACCCCCCTCCCAGGGATGCCCAACACCTCTACCAGATGCTGCAGGCTGAGTGGCAGGCGCTTCCACAGAGGATCTTCACCAACCTGGTCAACTCGATGAGGACTCGCTGCGTCGAGTGCCAGAACAGCCATGGCGGTTACACGCATTACTGAACTTTTGGGAGCATCAGAATGCCCTGTCTTGTGATTTCAATGACTTTGGGAAATCAAATTTCGATACGTACCCACTTTGATCAAATGTACACACCAAACGATTGCTCGAAATTGAAGGCAATTGTGTATCGTTATCACTAAAGCATGGAATTAAATGTTTGCCAAACTTCAACGCATTGGCTTTCTTATTTTGAAAGTTATGAATTTTTGTGCAAGTGATCCTTAACTTTTTGTGCGTAGCTTATTAAAGATCATAATCAACCATTACGATATTCGAGTACCCGAACAGACAAAAATAACCAGAGCAGGACCCACCATCCTTACATCTACATTAAAGTAACTGCAATTTATAATAAAAAAAGAATTAAAAGGAATAAAGATACACACCAGATAACTACGTTAGAGGTTAGATAGGACAATGATACAGCAAAATGGACAAGTAACGTTACTATTTAGGCATCATGAGTAGTATATGAAATACATTTTCGTTACGTTACGTTACCTAACGTTACGTACTTTGCCACTCACTGGGAACTGCTGAAATCTAGGCCTTTCCATTTCTGCTGCTGTCTTCCCATCTCTTCTTCTGTCTTCCTCTTCTTCTTCCTCCTGGGACTGTCATTCAGGATGACCTCTGCAAGGTCTGAGGACTTGTGATATGTCCCTACCACTTCATCTTGAGCCTTTCTACTGGTGTCAAAATGTTTAAGTGGGCCAACGTTTGGTACATGGTTCGAATCTACTGCCTAAAGTGTCGCTGGTGTACGGTCGGTGCGTGGAATCTTTCGACAGCACGTCATCTCTACTGTTTAGATCCTTCTTTGTAAGTCGTCTGCGAGAGATCAAGCTTCTCAAGTGTTAGAGAAAATGGACATGGCAAGGATGTGCATTTAGTCCTGCTTTAGAGCGGAGCAAGACGTCGTCTTTCCATATCGGTTTTAGTATCGTGAGTGCTCTTGTCTGTGCAATCCTGAAAAGCACTTCAGTACTGGCGCCTTCGTCTGAGACTATTGCTCTCCCCCCCCCCCCCAAGTATTTGAGGCTGTGCACTGTCTCTACCTGTTGTCCTCTGACTATGATGTCAGTGCTTGAGCCCATAAGGCTTCATGCCAAACCCTGTCGAACGCCTTTTCAAAGTCTATGAAGATGTGATAACGGTCCTGAGGTTGTTTAAAGGTACGTAAGTATCTTTGACATACTGTATTATAAAACTCTGCAAAGGCACTCACACCCATTTTCACACTGAATATTTGATCATTATGTATGTTAATGCTATATACAGTGTACATCAGTATATATACACAAATCCTAACGTAAACAAATTACTGCTCTCCCCAAAATATGTCGTCGTCAGGGATTTTTTCTGGGGTAATGTGAAGGGTGAAAACCTCTTGTAGCGTTGTCCGAAAACTTCCATTGTGTCTCTATAAATGGACTGATAATCAGAAGGGGGATGCCAAAAGATAAAGGAAAACACAGACAGTAAATAAAACAACAAAACAAAAAGAGAGAGGACAGTCAAACGAGCATAGCTTTTATTAGCTCATCAAACCCAGAAAACGAGGATATTATCTGTAATTTGGGAAAAACGCCCGAGCAATGTAATGGGATCCCATTCCACAACGAAGAATAATCTCTGCATAATTTCGAGCATTTTTGTTTGGATTATTACGTGCATACATTTCCGCGACTTTCAATCAACATCTTTGTGTTAATATGTTTTCATTGTTGTTTCATTGTTTTAATAAAAAAAATCTCACACGACTCAAATTTGGGGAAAACACACACAAAATCAATAGAGCTTTTAGTAAAATGTCAAACAAACAGACGCTGAACAGGAAATATTTCAAGATTTTCTCCTGTTGATAGATTACATTTACATTCTCGTTCACGGTTGTAGTTCGTATGGCCTTCTTAGGAATGCATTCAGGCTTCAGTTTAGCCAAAGAAACACAGCAGGGTTTCGGGTTTTGCTTTGGTTGTTTGACAGACATTCTGCAATTGTAACCCACCACAATTTATGCAAAATCGATCAGAACTCAGCATATCTTGGGGCCTTTTTCAATCCACGCCTATTTTCTTTAGGGAAATTATTTCTTTTCGACCGAGAAAAAGATAGATACAATCTCTCTCTCTCTCTCTCTCTCTCTTCTCTCTCTCTCTCTCTCTCTCTCTCTCTCTCTTTCTTTCTTTCTTCTTCTTCTTTTCCTCTTATCTTCTCTCCTCTCTTCTCCTCCCCTCTCCTCTCCTCACTCCCTCTCTGGATGGGTGTGTGTGTAGAATATTTATGGAGTGATTGGATCTAGTTGATGCAAGTATATGAATCAGTACGCAGAACACGTAAGTTAGGTACAACCCCAGGACAGATAAAACATCAAAGACCCTGTCACAGCGCAGGATTTATGTGCAACGTTGTGGATTATGGCAGAGATCATTTGGGACCCTTTCCCATCACATTTTGAGGTGATTTGTGCACGTGGGATTTATACCCAAGGCAGAGGTGTTGTCGTGCAAAACTGAAACTGAACAAAGCCCCTGTTTGGGGGCCACAATAATCCCTTCCTCACCCAACTTCGCCTTTCTTATTGTTATTTTTTGTTTAAAACCTGGCCATGTCAGGGCTACACCCGTTTCAAAACATCCACAATGTTTCAACAGGTAAAAAAGAAAGGAAAAGAAATTAGTACACATATTAATGCATTCGCACCCTGGCGGTGTCCACGACGTCCGATTTATCACGCAGGGGACTTAAAAAAACATACCTGACACAAATTTAAACATCACTAATGAGACGAAAACATATAAAAACGGATTACCTAAATTACCTAAAATAGTTTCCGCATATCATATTTCCTTAGAGCCAAAAATGCACTCAGTACATGTACCCGATTATCAATCTTAAGAGAAAGTATTTTAAGACTTTGTCGGACACATACAGGCGAATGGACCAGCAAAGCAGAAAATGACAGAAAGAAATGACAGAAAGCAGAGGAACAAGGCAGAAATAAAGAGAGCGACAGAAAAGGGGAAATTTCTAGCACAGAATTTCCAGAAGGTGGGGATACTATTTATACTGACAGAACCCCTGGCATTCCCACGGAATGGGCGGAGGGAACTTCACACTGCATCTCTTTCTTCTAGGTCATTTCGTCTAAAATACATCCTATATTCTATGCAAAAGGTAACGCGATCAACAAAATCCTTGATTTATGACACTAAATGTAAAAGGACCTCTGTTTGGTTTCACAAGATCTCAGTGCACGAAGATTGGTAACCGGATTATCTATAGCTGTTTGCCACAAACCTATATCAAACCTGAAAAAAAAACGTACAATAAAGCAAGAGGCGTTTTCTACATATGACCGCAAACCCATCCCTCTTTCATAAACATAAGGATATATATGTCTTTAGTACAAGGCATATAGTGCTACAATGAATATGGAAGGGGACAGTACAAAGTATATGAAAATAACACAAACTCAGTTTCAGAGCATTTTTCAATATTAACAACATAAAACAGTTTTAAAGCACGCGGACACGCACGCACACATACACACACTCTCTTCTCTCTCTCTCTCTCTCTCTCTCTCTCTCTCTCTCTCTCTCTTCTCTTCCACTCACTCCTCCCTCAGCGTCTCTCTCTCTCTGACATTTCAAGGTAACAGATATGCTGCTATAGATTCCATGTTGGCTGTTTGAGGTCAGAGACGGCGTTGACTATTTCAGGAAAGAAACTGTCAGCGAACCTGTCAGTTCTGGTTCTGATATTTCTGCATCTGTGTCCCAAACGAAATAATTTCAAATAAGCCTGAAGTTGGCGGAGGGACACAGCCTTTTTGAGCAAGCGCTTCCTGAAAAGTTTGTACCACTAATCTTTGAAGCTGAATGAGCAACCCTCTCAACAGCTGTGGTCTCAGCTTTGGAGACGTTTTAACATACCAGACATTGACTGCGAAAGAGACCACACGTTCAATGACAGCTATATGAAATTGGTTTCAAATGTCTTTCTTCAAACCAAACTTATTGAAGCGCAAAAAAAAAAAAAAAAAAAAAAAACTACAGGCACTATTGGGTTTTTGTTGCTATATTTCTCTGTATTTTTCTCAAAGACGGGAAAATGGAGAAAAAAGGATGGGCATGGAACTGAGGGGTAGAATGGAAAGAAGGGGTGCTGATTTTTGACGAAGAAGACTGAAGAAGATAAAGAGAGAGAGAGAGAGAGAAAGAGAGAGAGAGAGAGAGAGCGAGAGAAAGAGAGAGTGTGTGTGTGTGTGTGTGTGTGTGTGTGTGTGTGTGTGTGTGTGTGTGTGTGTGTGTGTGTGTGTGTGTGTGTGTGTGTGTGTGTGTGTGTGTGTGTGTGTGTGTTTAGTCGCACCAGACATCTGGCCGTCTTCTTCTTTGTTGGTTCTATCCTTACCTGCCTGTATAGTCGTCCGCAGTATTGCTGTCACCCCTTAAGAGAAAGCAACTGTTTTCACCTAATTGTAGGCCATCTTGGTAACCAAAAACAGAAACGATGGAAGCCACCCAGAGAGCGGTGTGGAGAGAAAGGAGAATGAGTGAGGAGACAGAGAAAAAGAACGAGAGGGAGAAAGAAGAGGGAGGGAGTGAAGGCTAGAGAGAGAGGGGGGGGCGGAAGGGAGGAGTATATCTGTATGACCAAAAACATAACAAATGAACGAGAGAGGTAGATATATATGACCAAAAGCATAATTCAGTTTTCTTTTCCTTTTATCTCATTACAAGTCACAGAGACAGAGAGACAGACAGACAGAGACAGAGCCAGAGAGACCGACAGAGATAGAGAGAGACAAAAAAGGGAAAATTGGCAGACAAAGAAGAAACGTTTACGTGGGATTTTT
This sequence comes from Monoplex corrugatus, assembly GCA_030674185.1. Taxonomy (NCBI): domain Eukaryota; kingdom Metazoa; phylum Mollusca; class Gastropoda; order Littorinimorpha; family Ranellidae; genus Monoplex; species Monoplex corrugatus. The sequence continues at coordinate 32,507,633 of CM060305.1, read as the reverse complement.
TCAATCCAATGGAAAAGTCGAAAACAGGACGTCCAAGACAGACAGACCGACCGACCGAGACAGTTACAAATAGACGGGGGAATCGTTCAGCGCTCAAGAGAATAGAGGGAGGAGGAGGAGAGAGAGAGAGAGAGAGAGAGAGAGAGAAGAGAAAAAGAAGAGAAGAAGAAGAAAAGAAGAGAAGAAAAGAGAAGAAAGAGAGAGAGAGAGAGAGAGAAGAGAAGAGAGAAGAGAAGAGAAGAGAAGAGAAGAGAAGAGAAGAGAAGGAAAGAGAAGAGAAGAGAGAGAGAGAGAGAAGAGAAGAGAGAGAGAGAGAGAGATTACATAGTGTTTCTTTATCAGAAAGACACCAGAACGTTGAAGAAAAAGTACATTATTAGCAGAAGTGTCGAATTACAAAAGAAGAAAAAAAACCACGGTGTCAGAGGCACAATTCCCTCTTTTTCAGCGCTTCATCCAATTATAGTTTCATAAGCAGATTAATTCATTTCATGTATGCAAGCACGCAACATATTCGCACACACCCACATACACCCACGTACAAACACACCAGCACAACAAATTAAGACTAATATTTCCATTTGCATCGCTCAAACAGCCTATGTCAACCCATATTCGTTGCACTATACACAGCGATAACAAAGGAAAAAAAATAGGAGGAGGACTTTGTGCTATGTCTGTGGATAAATTAATGTAGTCTAAACAGTTGGACATACACATGAATAAATAATACATCATAACGTGAAATCAGAAAAACTGACACGTGTCCACATGAAATATGCATGTAATAAAAATGTATAAACCACCTCACAAATACAGTCTTTCTCAAAAGCAAACAAGCACACACACACACACACACACACACACACACACACACACACACACGCACGCACGCACGCACGTATGCACGCACACACACACACACACACACACACAAAACGCACCAAAAATTATGCTAACTTGATTATAGCAAATGGCGGAGAAGAAACTATATTTTGATTGGTTTTGTATCGGACAAGCACCAGTAAACGAAAACGTGGACCTGAAGAAGCCAATTTAAGGTTTTGAAAGCTGAATAGATGAGATTATCATGACAGTCCATTTCCTTTTTCAAGGAAACAAATGAATACGTTTATGCTTTAGAGTGTTTAGCCTATGGACGCGAATCAACGAGAGAGAGAGAGAGAGAGAGAGAGAGGAGGAGAGAGAGGAGGAGAGAGAGAGAGAGAGACTGACATGTCTCCACATCGAATAAATAAAACTACAAAATGATAACTAAAATGTTCAGGGCACATTCTCAATTTGCCTATTATGCATAACAAACGAATATGAACATCCTTAGCAAATGACGTGTATCTAATGATTTCCCGAAAATTCATAGTGTAGAAAATTATATCAACAAATAAGCAGGGAAAGATCAAGCCACAGCGAAGTTTTTTTTTTGTTTTTGTTTTATTATTCTGTGCTTTGAAGAGTAATTTGTCAAATCGTGATCTTAAAAAGTAAATCATGAGTAGATCCAAACATAACCACCTGTTCTGTACGTACAAACCTTTCCTGTGTATTACATTGCAGGAAAAAAAATACACGAGAAAGGCAGAAAAAGAATGAAATAAAAAAAATTAAACACAATAAATTATCAACTCTGAACAGTTGAACATGAAGAATTCCTTGAAAAAAAGAAAAACATCAGAGTAAACAAAAATGATATGGCCAATCTAAGAAAGCGTAGAAAAGACAAAACAACAGTATTTTGTAAAAACCCAAGATAATCGAGTTATCCTATTATTTCAATTTCTATACAAACTGTATCATTATTATTACAGAAAAATTCAGACTTTGTACTTGGCTATACTGAAGCACCAGATGAAACGAAAACCTTATTGAAGGGAAGACAGTTGTAATACTGTCACAACAATGAAACAGGACCCTCAAAACTGTCAGAAGTTTCTGAAAAGTGGTTTTTACACAACGTCTTCATAAAAGCTGATTTTAGGCACTTTAGGGGGTCTCTGTGACCTTGACCTTGGCGTCATGATTTCCAAACTTGCATCTACGCGATTTATCAGCAATCCGCAATTCTGGCCGGAATTTTTCAAGGTCCATCGAGAAACTTGAGAAAATTTTACCAACATATTTTGGTAGCACAGACAACACACAGACGCCTCCCTCCGTTAGATGAGAAGCAGTCTTCCTTTTCTAAAAGCGGTCTAGAAACAAATCCAGTAGAAGGCTCTTTTCTGCAGTATAGCACGTTCTATGCGGTGGCGTTGGGGTGGGGGGAAATATAATCTATTTAAAAGAACCCACACTCACATCCCAAATAACATCAAGGCTGGCCTTCACCAAAGAGTAACTTTATCGACAACCGACCTCTCAGCAGTTCATTACTGTTCCTTAACAAACCATATTTCAAATTCCATTCGAGGTGATTATAAAGGAGAATGTCATTTAAATGAAACAGAAAGACACTCGTCATTCGTACAAGTCGCTCCAGTGGGTTCAAGTTTCGTACAAATCAACAGGTCGACATCTGACACTTTGTCCATAGCAGCTAAGACGCCCTCCGCGACATTTTATTGTACAGGCACGTACACACACACACCACACCACTCTCTCTCTCTCTCTCTCTCTCTCTCTCTCTCTCTCTCTCTCTCTCTCTCTCTCTCTCTCTCTCTCTTCCGCACATTTTATTATAGAAGCACGCACACACACACATATTCTCTCTCTCTCTCTCTCTCTCTCTCTCTCTCTCTCTCTCTCTCTCTCTCCACACACACACACACCTCATCTTCTCTCTCTCCCCCTCTCTCTCTTTCTCTCTCCTCCCCACCCCCCCCCCCCCCCCCACACACACACACACAACACACACACCGAATAATCTATAGATAACGCAAGACTCCACCAAAATGTTGGGGAAAACAACATATTCAACAGCATTTTTTTTCCATATCAAGCTTGTTAAAAAAAAACGTCAAAGAGGCATGTTGTATTGAAAAAAAACTAGAAACCACTTTAGTAACCCTGATCGATAACAAGTTATGCAGAGTAAGGTTAATTCATTACTCGATTGATAATAAGAATTAACTGCAGACGAGATGAAAAAAACTGATACGAAGAAGAAATGCACTATACTTATCACAGGACCTGAACAGCTCAAGTTCCGTGGCAAGTATAGTCTATGTCTCTTTTATGCCATTTTTCTGATTTATTGGTGTCCTGGGGCACTTTTGACTTTTATAATTCAAAATCATGTATGCGTACAGTCTAGCTGTCTACTTGGATAAATCATGAATAGGGTGTGAGTAAACGCAGGTTGATGGAAGAGGCTATGTATGTAGTCGATATGGTTTTGGGGCCAGAGGGTATAGCTTGTGTTTGTGGAGAAAGAGGGGGGGGGGGGCAAAGTTTGTTATCTCTCGTTTAAGTTTTTATACTGCAATTTGATCAACAAAACATGAAGGCTGCCTCTGATTAAGGACGCTGATCGGGAAAAATCAGCTGAATGCCTTGAAGGCGGATGCGTCAGTCAAACAAACTCTGAATCCAGCAAATTAGCAGATCGTGGACCCGTTTTCAAAATATGGCATTGACAGCCCTGATGCCTAAGAACACCCTCTTGCAATTTCCAGAACCGCTTGGTTTGGTCTCAAAAAGAGCGAAATTGATGCCTGGAGGACGCCGATGTATTGGATCAGAATGAAAGCATCGGCATATTCCTGGCAGAACAGCAAACAGATCCTTTTCATAAGACGCCATGTTGTTTATCATTCAAAGCTGAATAAAGTAAGGGAATTTTGGCATGCAATCGCCAACTATTATTCATGATAATTGTGTTATTGTAATTCCTAATATTTATTTACATTTCATATTTCGTCAATGTCTGTCTTTATCGTATTGTTATTTTCGCTTAAAAACCATCTGACTGTGTAGAGCCATATCAGGGCTATAACCGTTGCAAAACATACACAATACTTCAACAGGAATAAAATGAACATTAAGTACACATACCAGTGCATTTGCGCACATAATCTAACGAGATGCCCCTGGCGTTGACCTCTACGTCCAATTTATCACACAGAAGATTTAAAAAACAAACATGGGCACAAAGTTAAACATAACTAAAGACACGAAAACATACATAAAATGGGGCTAAATTACCTAAAATTGCGTATGCTTATCTCATTTCCCTAGAGCCAAAAATGCATTTAATAATATATGTACGTACCCAATTATCAATCCTAAGAGAAAGTACGTCAGACCTTTTCGAACACATAGGGATAAGTGGACCAGCAAGGCAAAAAATCATAGGAAGAAATGACAGACAGCAAAGAACAAGGCAGACGCAAAGAGAGTGACAGAAAAGAGGACATTTCTAGCACAGAATTTCCAGAAGGTGGGAATACTACTTATAATGAAAAAATTCCCGGCATCCCCACGGGGGACAGTTTTTTATTTGACTCAGTTTTAAGTGCTAATCCTGTATGGCGCAACGAGCATGCTTTTGACATAGACATTCGCGCTATATAGATTTAGGTACATGTCAGCTCTTACCTCTACAACAAAAACAGACAAACTATAAGACATGAAATGTCCAAGAAGCAATAGAAAAAAAAAATGTTCAAGAAGCAAAAGAAATAAATCATAACGAAAAAATTTCTACTTAAATAAGGCAATCGGTCGTGCAACGATGATGAAGGAAAATCGTGAAAGTTTGATCAACGAGATGAACGTGGTTTAGAGACAATGGACTGAAATACTCAAAAGTCTAGGCTCCATACAGTAAGATACTAAACCAAGCTACAGGCACAGATCGATCATAATAATAAAACGTGACATAGTAACACTAACAGTTAATGATTTCATACATAACATGCATACTATGTCCAGTGTTATCGTGTCCACAGCAGTGTGTTTGTGCAAAATCTATGTTTTTAAAGTATATTTATAATATTATTATTATATTATATATATTAATATATTATATTATATTATATTATATTATATTATATTATATTATATTATATTATATTATATATATATATTATGATATGATATGTATATATATTATATATTGTATGATATGATTGTATGTTTCTTATCAAAACTATTATATCATTACCACTGCTCATTACACCATATGCATTCTCATCCTCTATTCAAAACTCATTCTGATCTCACTGTGCATATACATGATCACATATCTTAGTGAAGCACGAATGTCTCAAGCTGTTAGGCGAGATGGCCGCCACATTCCTCTAAGTTGTTGTACAGTTTACATTAGATGGCCACATTCCTCTAAGTTGTACAGTTTACATTAGATGGCCACATTCCTCTAAGTTGTTGTACAGTTTACATTGTTGGTGGGCATGCATGCTTAACATTTTCAAGTTCTCATAACCTAGCCACTGACACGGCGTACAGGATCTTAGGCGTGCAAATTTTATGTTCTGCATACGTGTTAAGTGAATGGGGTTTAGGCAATGGCATTCTGCACACATGTTAAGAGATCAAAAACAAGGTCCACCATTTACCCACCAAGCGTTGGCATCTCGGCGGATAGAACACAGACCTTCCGGTTGGAAGTCCTGCTTGACTGCCACCCTTTCTTTAGATGTATGCCTTGGTAGATCACGGACGGTTCCTTCAAACCATCAGTATGTGAATGATTTCCTGCAGTATGTCTTCGAGTTCCAGATACAGTAAGCAAGCAGTCGGGGAAAAAAGAGAGGCAGAATGGTTCGGACGTTCGCCTGCCAATAACTTTGCCAAAAACTCAACTCGAGGTTCCAGGATTCGCTCCCCGTACAGGCCTCGACTTTTCTCCTCAGTTTGACTGGAAAATTGACCTGAACGTCTACACATGTAGTCCTTCGGAAGCGGGGACGAAAAACGAGTCCTGTGCCTTTTGGCTGCGCACGCTTAAGATCCCACGGTAGTTGAAAATCGTGAAGAGCAGGGCATTGCCCAGCTGCCTTGGTAAAAACAAAAAACAAAAATAGAGAGATACGTTGATTTCCCAGGTCCCACCCCTTGAAGACCAATTAGCCTTCTTGCCTTTCTGAAGTCTTGGTTAAAAAATGTGAATATGAATTTGAAGCGAGGGAGAGGGGATGGGCCCCGGGAAAAGTTGAGAGGTCCATGGGCTCGCCAGATCCTCAGGCCCTACCTAGCCTACGTTTTACATAGTCTATGTTTTATTCTGGAATTATATCAGGACATTTCTTAGATCGAACATAGTGGGGGGTCCAATATATTTGTCATGGAAGACACCCTAATCATAACGTTATAAATGTTTTTCGTGTTTACTTATCTATATAAGTTAAGGATCACTTTGAGAAAACAGGTGCGTAATAAACTCAGTTCGCTACTGTTATTTATTTCTCAGTCCAGCCAAATTGTTATGAATTCTTGTTCAGCTGTAAGTGGGCGATGTTGTGTTAGTGCGAAAATTGCACGGGATTCTCTACTAATGAGCTTGGCCGCAAACGGAAAAGCGGAAACTTGCGGAAAAGGACCTTGTTTTGGACCGTTCTGCCTGAACACATTGCACAAGCCAGATGGAAAAACCATTATGCACGTGCAAGCACTGCTGTTTATGTGTGAGATGCTGTCTCTTGCTTGGCTTTATAAGAAGACATTCCACCAGTAGTAGGCCTGATCTGACAATGCCTCCACGACGAAAATTGAGCAAGTTTGAGAGGGGACAAGCTGTTGCATGGTTCCAAGATGGTGTTCCCAAGCGAGAAGTGGCCAGGCGACTTCAGGTGTCCATCTCGGTCATTGTCAGACTGATTCAACGCTTCACAGCCACTGGGAGGGTCCATGAAAGACGCAGATCTGGTCGACCGAAGAAGACAAACCCACGTGAAGATCGTCTCATTGAACGACAAGCCCTGCAGACAAGAACAGCCTCTTCCAGCATCATTCGAAGGCAGCTGAGGGTGGCTACTAACATCAACATCAGCCAGCAGACCATACGGAACCGCCTTCATGGGTTTAACCTCCGTTCTCGTCGCCCAGCTGTACGGCCACGCTTAACTCCAGCCCATAGGGCAGCACGCCGCGCCTTCTGCAGACGTCACGTGAGGTGGACACGTCAGCAATGGTCCCAGGTCCTGTTCAGTGATGAATCACGCTTCACCATGAACCACAACGACGGCCGACTGAGGGTCTGGAGGCGCCCAGGGCAACGCTTTATTGACACCACTGTCCAAGAAAAGGTGGCCTTTGGTGGAAGTTCTGTAATGGTCTGGGGGGCCTTCAGCCTTCACCACAGAACACCCTTGTATCATGTACTGGGTAACCTGACTGGCCTCCGATACTGGGATGAGATCCTTCGATCGCTGGCTGTGCCTACGCTGCAACAGATGGGACCGACGGCTGTCTAACAGGATGACACCACTCGCCCCCACAGGGCAAGGGTGGTCAACGACTTCCTGCAGCAGTCTGGAGTCAACAGAATGGAGTGGCCAGCATGCAGTCCCGATCTCAACCCGATTGAGAACCTCTGGGATGAGCTGGATCGCAAAGTGAGGAGCAACCACCCCCCTCCCAGGGATGCCCAACACCTCTACCAGATGCTGCAGGCTGAGTGGCAGGTGCTTCCACAGAGGATCTTCACCAACCTGGTCAACTCGATGAGGACTCGCTGCGTCGAGTGCCAGAACAGCCATGGCGGTTACACGCATTACTGAACTTTTGGGAGCATCAGAATGCCCTGTCTTGTGATTTCAATGCCTTTGGTAAATCAAATTTCGATACGTACCCACTTTGATCAAATGTACACACCAAACGATTGCTCGAAATTGAAGGCAATTGTGTATCGTTATCACTAAAGCATGGAATTAAATGTTTGCCAAACTTCAACGCATTGGCTTTCTTATTTTGAAAGTTATGAATTTTTGTGTGAAGTGATCCTTAACTTTTTGTGCGTAGTGTATATTTGTTTGCTTGTGTATAAGTAGTAGTATTACAGTATTAAAATTAAAAAAACTAGTTCTTGTAGCTAAAAGTTCTAACAGTGGCAATAGGGGTTAACAACGCGAACAAGAGAGAATAAGAAGTCCACCGCACTATCAATCTGTCTCACGACCCAAAGTTTCGACAGACTAATCTTTCTGGCATTATTGAAATCAGAGACAGGGCATTGTAGATTGTGAAGAGTAGTTAAGTCTATTGTCTGGCCAACACCCACCAAAAGAATACTCACTTCAACAACGATCTTAACCCAGACTGAAGTCAAAAGGGTGATTAGAAAATATTCCATCTCTGTCGGATTTTTAATCTCTGGTCCTGAAGAAAGAAAGATAGAGAAAGACAGACAGACAGACAGAGAGAGAGATAGAGAGAGCGCGTGTGTGTGTGTGTGCACGCGAGCGCGTGCGTGTGTGCAGACAGACAGAGAGAGACAGAGACCGACAGACAGACAGAAGACAGAGACAGAGACAGACAGACAGAAAGAGAAACGGACAGAGACAGACAGAAAGACACACTGACAGATACAGAGACAGAGAAACAGACACATACAGACAGGTACAGACAGACAGACAGAGATAGAGTGCGCGCGCGAGGGAGAGAGACAGACACTGAGCGAGACAGAGTACACATGCGCGAGGAGAGAGAGAGAGAAAGAGAGACAGAGAGAGAGTGGGGGGAGAGAGAGCAAGCAAGAGAGAGAGTGTGTGTGTGTGTGTTATCTAACGTAAATTGTCTGTGAAAGAAAAGAACCACCAGCCAAGACACAGACGTCCGCAGCATAATATCAGTTTGCGTGTTCTGTTAATCGGGACGTTAGGGATGATAAAGTGCACTTTGCTGGAATTGCATTTGCAGAAATGCACTGTACAATCTCTAGAGAACTATTTACAGGCTAGGCATACACACAGAAAATCGGGGGTGTCTTGTGTCAAACAGTAATACATAAGAAATCAGAAGAGAGATATATCACTGCGACAGGTAATATTCGAAAATTTATTTACCACATGACGTTGATCCATCACACTGAGCGCGGCGCTCTAAAACTGTTTTCTTCTTTATTTTTTCTAAACATTCTTCAAATCGTAAAAATCACAAAATCACAACTAAAAATATCACAGTATGAATTTATGAACTCTCTCTCTCTCTCTCTCTCTCTCCACACACACACCACACACACACACACACACACACACACACACACACACACACACACACACACACACACACATTTTCTGATGCTCCAAGTTTCTCATGATACCGTATCCATGCTCTATAATTTTCCATTGCTTTTATTCTTTCTCCCCATTTATAGCCGTATGCGTGTGCGTGTGTGTGTGCGTGTGTGTGTGTGTGTGTGTGTGTGTGTGTGTGTATGTGTGCGTGCGTGCGTGTGTGCGTGTGTGTACGTGCGTGCGTGTGTGTCTGTTTTAGCGCTTAGATTTGATTTTATCAAGATTTTGCGCTATATAAATAAAATATTGTATTGTATTGTATTGTATTGTATTGTATTGTATTGTATTGTATTGTAATAGATTTCAAATGTGCCGACGCCCACAATGCAATGTGATGGAGAAGATCCAAAATGATTATGGCATACACTGTACATGCTGGCCAGGTCTTGAGGGCCTACTTAGCATATTGGGTTCTATGTCTATCGTTCTATCAGACTGTCAATGAAACAACTCGTTCGAATCGTGCTGAATTGTCTTTCTTCAAAACAGACAGCCTGTAGTAAAATACCTTAAACATCCCCAGTATGAATGAACTTGCCTCCCAACGTCCCTCACGTTCATGTTATAGAAACCCACAAGATATCACAACGATCTCACACATCCACGTAAAAGAAATCCACAAAATATCACTAAGATATTATTAACTATACACACACGTACATATGCCCACACACACGAAACGAAACACACACACACACACACACACACACACACACACACACACACACACACACACACACACCACACACACACACACACACACACACATGATAATATACGAACACCACAGGCCATGTGTAAAACACATGAGCGCTCTGAAATCTGACCACAGGGCCTGAAAAGTGAACGAGGACAGACACTAACAAAATGAGGAAATAAAGCCATTTTGTCTGTTGTCTTCGTCGTTGTCGTTGTTGCTATTTTCGTCTGTCACTGTCCTAGCTCCATTTCGTATCCGAAATCTCAGAGCGCGTCCGTGCTTGTGTGCGTATGAGAGAGAGAGAGAGAGAGAGAGAGAGAGAGAGAGAGAGAGAGAGGAGAGAGAGAGAGAGAGAGAGAGAGAGAGGCACGCAAGTGTTGAGGTGCTTTTTAAAAAACATGTAGCTTATGAAGGTATTCGCTTGTAATTCCCAGTATTAAAATGCTCTAATAAAACATCTGGAAGAACTTTTTTCCCCTAATTATAAAATTTGGAAACAGTGCTTTTAAAAGCACATGACTGAATATTTTCTTCCTGACTAAAAAAATTGAAAAAACGGCTTTCGCACAAAAAAACGACCAGATCTTTATGTGTAATCTTTCTGGTGGGGTGTTTGTTTGTTTGTTTGTTTGTCCTTTCTTTTCAAAAGTACACCTGGGTTTTTTTTCCTCGTAGAAATTCTCGGCATCTCCTCCCAAAACAGACCAAGAAATGGAAACCAATAGCAACTTGGCGAGTGATTTATTTGCTCTTGAGCACAATCTCTCTCAAACAACAGCAAATGGGCAGATTCTGTGATTCATTTGTCCGACATCTTGTATTACTGATTTACCGATAGTTTTCTTCTTTTTCCCCTCCCTCACCCCCCACCCCCACCCCCGCCATTCTACCTCCACATTTGCTGACTAAAGGCCAAACTCGACGTGTTTGTTTTTTTTCCGAGTTAAAACATGCAGTGAAGCTGGAAGGTGGGCGGTTATACTTCTTTGCCAATCAAAG
>CM060305.1:32469222-32491722 GCA_030674185.1 Monoplex corrugatus | reverse complement strand
GGTGCAGATAAAGTGTATCGCCTTTACAGTCAGTTCCCCAAGTTCTCCGTCAGTTTTGAACCAGTTCGAATATTTTCTTTTTATGAATGAAAAGCAGTCTGGTTTGTATCACATGCCCATGTCAAAACAAATTGGGTTTAATGTTGACAAATTTATATGAATGTCGATGTGTACAATTCACAGAAAAACGGTTTAAAGCTTCATGTACTCAACCGGCAGAATTTTGGCTTAGCTTTCACGTCCATTACTTTTGACAGTATCACCAAAAACTAGCTGGACCTGTCGTTTAAGAATCCACACCTGACCTGCATAGACAGTGGAAAACAAGGCCTACTCTTCACATGAAGTTAACGCTTAATATGATTTTTTCACACACTTCATCCACGTAAAAAACGCAAGTATTTATTTGTATTCCCTACACTATAAAGGTACACGTTTAACAAAGAAACCCCTCCCTGTGTGCCGGAAAGAGCCTAAATTAAAGCTGAACGAGACTGCCTAGGAAGCTTTTCTCACATTCATTTACTCACACTGGACGGAGCAACAGGGAAATTTCAGTTTTTTCCCCCCAATTTTTGTATCTGGTGTTTGTCTGTTTGTGATCTTACGCTTGACAAAGGCCAGTTGGCCAAACATTTACAAACTGTTTGTCTAGTTGTATTAATAGCCGTTCTTATTCTGTTTTCGTATTTTTTCTGGTTCTGTTTGCTTGACCGCGGACAGTCACTTCTGTTTTGGATTTCTTACTATCAACACAAAAATGAAAGGGAAAGGAGAAATAAAAGCACTTATAACCACTAATTCAAATCCAAAATGGGCAAATTTTCATAAAATGCAGTTCGTGAAGATCGCGCCGGAAATGATGTACCGAAGATTAGACCGCAGTCAAAAGATGAATCTGCATCTTGACGCAGTATAGAATACAACAGTGTTCACAACCCGTTCTTTCAAATATGTGAGAACACTCGAAAAGACTCCAAAGGCAGCTGAATGTTATAAATGTTTGCACGAAGAATAGATCTGATCTGTTAAGTTATATTTTCAAAACGCATCTCTAACAGCCAGAGGCAACTGGATCTGTTATTCCATTATCAAGGCAATTTTGTTTTACAGAAATGGCATAACTAAAATAAAATGTGTCCATTTTTTACTGGAATTTATCCAGAAAGGGTTTTTCTTCACAATTTTACTTTGGCGTCTTCGCGCCGCGCGCGCGCGCGTGTGTGTGTGTGTGTGTGTGTGTGTGTGTGTGTGCGTGTGTGTGCGTGTGAGAGAGAGAGAGAGAGAGAGAGAGAGAGGGGAAAAGGAGATAGGGAGACAGAGAGTGAGACCGAGCTGACAAATAACCGGAATTACTTCTGTCAGAGAAAAGATCGATTGTATATGTGCGTGAGATTGATTAGGATGAATAAAACTGATATTGGTATGATTACTAGACATCGTATGTATACGCCCCAACGATAACAAATCCAGATGTCTGCGAGAGACAGTTGGAGCCTTTCCAGACAGCTTCTATGACATCTGGATTTGTTATCGTTGGGGCGTATACAAAAGCTCTTTGGTAGTGGACTACTCAATTTGGCCAAACGTCCTCGGATGCCACGAAACTGGTAAGTACAGCTTCAATGGGCCGATCTTGCTGTCACTGTGTACTCAGCGTGAATTGTCTATCACTAGCACCCTTTTCCAGAAAAGGACAAGTTCAAAAACACATGGACGCACCACTGGTCAAAGCAGTGGCACATACTTCATCGGAGGAGTCTGCAAGAGATACTACGAAAGTTTGGGCCCTTGAAGTGTCATCGTGCGACAGAAAGACAGAAAGACATTGGCATACATATTGCACACTACAATGAGAGGGGCTGAGTGCCGATTACTGTGAAGGAAGATAACTATCCTCCTAGCTCGGAGGTTGAATATCGCCTGTTCGCAAAACAGTAACGAAATCCTTCAAGAGAAGTTCCAGAAAAAAGGTCTGACATAGAGATTGAGTGGGAGACTGTAAATACAAAATGAAAACAGCTATCTACAGCACTGAGGCTGATCTTCTGGGCTTTCTGAAACGTAAATGTGGGACTCGGTTAAGAAAATCACAAAGAGATCGATATGTACATTGACAAATCCAACAGAACAAATCAAAAGCAAGCCGCGTGAGAAGAGGAAACAAAAATACCAGCAAACAAAGCAGCGTAAACCACGGAAAATGAAGGCAAAACACCCCGTGGTGGGAGACGAAAGCTGCAGAACTCTCGACACTGCAGCTGATGTCAACGACATACACGGCCTAAACGCTTCTGGCTCACTACTGAACCGTGCCTGTGGCTACACCGTTCTCTTTTACAGACAAAGCCGTAATCTCATCACGCTGGGCTGAACACTTATTCATTGTTAAACAGCGAGCCGTCGTTATCTGACGACACTACAGCAGCATTTCCACAATCACCAGTAAAGAAACCTCTCGCAGGACTACCCTGCAATGCCGAGATTACTAAAGCCTTGAAGCAAACCATGCCTGAGAAGGTATTCCTGCAGATGTCGACACGATTGAGAGTAAGATGCTCTTCGAGAAACTAACGTTCCTGTTTCAGTCTACACAGCGAAAGACTGTAAAAATGCTACAGTCATCCACATTTATAAGAAGAAGGTCGATACGACATGAGATAATTATCATGGGATATCCCCTCTGCACGCTGCAGGGATGGTCTCTCTCAGAATTATCCTTAACATAGTAATACGAAATGACATATCTTTGAGATCAAACATTTAATACATCGTATTTCATCCAAGGGTGTTGGTATAAATTTTTGCTGGGTTCCGTCACATTGTGGACTTCATTGGAATGATGTTTCAGACAAATTAGCACACACAAAAAACGGTGCATCCAAAATACAAATACCGTAACACTCAATAATAAATGGGTATCAGGTCATGAACTTGGTTCTGTGTAAGAACGTTCAGTTTATGCTAATTTCTCCAATACCCAAAGTCCGATACTTAACTGCCCCAGACAGCTACCGTCCTTGATATACAAACTAAGGCTCAATTCTTGGAAAACAAAATAATACACAAAATGTATGTATTTGTTCAAAAGCATTATCAGTCTACATCTGCTCTTTGAATGTCTTATCTTACGTACGACATACAGAAATACCAATCTCGATTTTTCATGTACTGACTCTAGAGATATCCTTTACAACAAAACTAATATTTCGGTAGTGCAGCTGATTCTCAGATCCCCTGTTAACAGATTGTTATGAAGAGTTAATTGTTGTATGTTATTATTTAACACTGTTAATCATTGTTCTGAATTATTGACTGTAATCGTTCCCCTTCTTACATTCAAACTACCACTCCCCACTCCCCTTCTTTTTTTTTCTCCATTTTCTTTTCTTTTTCTTTTTTCTTTGTGTGTGTGTGTGTGTGTGTGTGTGTGTGTGTGTGTGTGTGTGTGTGTGTGTTGTATGTGTGTGTGTGTGTGTGTGTGTGTGTGTGTGTGTGGAAAATCACTATTGTGAACAGACATTGAATAAAAGATTCCTTCCTTCTCTCCTTCACACAGTTATCTCTCTTATATGGCCGAGTGCATTCCTGATTCTCAATGTGGCTTTCATGTAAATCCACTGTGATAAGAGAAATGAACATGAATATGAATATGACTGTGTTGGAAAAGGCACGAGTGACATTACGTTAGCCACACGTCAGCTTCAAGAGAAGATGTTGGGTACAAATAGTTCCATAACATGTTTGTAGATCTGACTAAAGCACTCCAATGCAGTGTTAACCGGAGCAACCTGCAAGAGATACTACGAAAGTTTGGTACCCTCAGAAGCTTGTCTCGCTGATTGCTTCCTTCCACAATAGTATGCTGACCAGGGTGTAAGAAAATGGGGAAGCATATGAATCTTTCCGAAAACATTATGGAATGAAACAGGGGTGAGTTCTAGCACCTACACTATATACTCCATTCTTTTTTCAGTAGTGCTGATCGATGCATTCAGAGATTCTGACAAAGCTATGTATAGAAAGTTCCGCTCACATGGAAAACTCTAGGCCATAACTAAAATGCTCAAAGCCGTCCTGCGAGAATTTCCATGCAAATGGAATTGCACTGCTGCACACTCGCATGAGGACGTCGAATACATCAATTGACCTATTTGCTGCGGTCTTCAAATACTTGAGCCTTACGATTAGCGTCAACAGGACAGAAGATATGTTTTAGCCAATAACATTTCAGGTTTCTGGCATTTCACCACCTCCGATTGTCAAGCAGGAGATCAAGACTGTAGACAAATTCTGTTAACTGGAAAATGCAGTGGGCAGAAATGGATCACTTGATGCTCTGGTGGTGCTGCCCATACCCAAGGCTAACTCTGCTTTCGAATGTTGACCGAATGGTTATGGCAAGACAATGACACCAGGCTTGCCACTAAATTGCTGTTTACAGAGGGGTTGTCTGGAATACCCTGCTGCAAGACCTGGACTATATACCGACAGGTTCAGCAGCTGGTACGGTTCCGTCAAAGATGTCTGCGAAAGATCTGCAACCTCACGTGGCAAGATCAAATTCCAAACTTCCAGTTCTGAAGAAATGTGATTTGCCACGTTTTCGGGTTTTACTCATAAAATGCCATCTCCATTCGACAAAACGCGCTATACGTATGGAAGACAACCACAAACCAAAGATGCTTAGGTATACAGTGCTGAAACAAGATACCGAAACCAGGAAGACCACTAAAGCAATACGAGGATACTGTGAAGGCCAAGCTCATGTGGCATCAAGGTCACCAAACTGGAAGACATATATTGCCAGTAACAAAACAACCTTGTGACAGCAGTATACAACACAGCAACCTTGTGACTACAGTGCACACAGAGCACAATCACATTTGCACTGCACAGAACAGCTGCTACTCAACAAAAAGGGTATCTACGGAAGCAGAACCCAAGGCCACAGGATCCCTTCCCACGCAAACCTATGGAAGACCACATGCTTCTAGGATTGTCTTGTATCTTATATGGAGACTCATACCAGGTGATAAAGGACCAATGCACCTACTCATCATAAGATCGACAGGAGGCTTCTTCAGTAAGATTAAAAAAACAAATAACCTTGAAAAATACATATTTTTTTAGAAATACCCTGTCCATTTGAACTGGTCAAAACAACTGATTAACAGTCATGTTGGTAATATCACAAAAGTAAAAAGAGAATCGAGGAAAATGTTAGAAGGGAACACATTTATGAATGGCATGCATGCCGCTTGCTGAAAATTGAAAAAACTGAAGTTTGTTATCAATTCTTCATGACAGAGGGTTTTCAATACCTTCTTATTTTATGCTCACAATCGGTGTGAACCTGCATATTTCCGTTTTATTCTTTTTTTTTGACACGTCAATTTTTATAGATTAATATTATGGTGTTGTCTGTGATTTGTGATTTGTTTTTTGTTGTGTTTGTTGTTCTTTGTTTGTTGTTTGTTTGTTTGTTTTGTTTGTTTGTTTTTTTGGTCTCCTTGGCCAGAGCGTGTCGCTATAACGCCATTATCCAACGTCATTATCATCATCATTATTGTCATTATTATTACAAAAAGATGTATTTACGCTCTGTCTCATTACCAGTAGTAGAAGCACCAATAAGACTCGTTATTTTCAGTAATTTTGCTGCTGTTGTTATCATTAACAGTAGTAATAGCAGCACTTATAATCGATTTCATTATCCGTTTCATTTTATGTTTCATTATTCATACATTTATTGGTCCCGCCCCCCTCCACATTATACACTTTAAATTATATAACGTTATTTCTCGTCAGGACTATTATCTTACCGTTTAGGAAAGCTGTAAAACTTCACAATAGATATTAAAGTGACACGCGGGAAAAAAAACACTTTATTAAATTAACGCACAAATGAAAAGATGTCCAAGAATCACATGGGGAAAACGTCCAATAACACTTTTAAAAAAATCTTCCATGTAACATTTGGAAACAAATCTTCGTTGGGAGAAAAAAAGTTAGACTCAGGACTTAAATGTTCACATATCACTTGGAAGAATAATTTACACCGTTACCTTTCTACAAAACAAAAGCGAACTCAAATCCAGAAGGAAAAAAAACCGTCCCACAGCAGATAAAACAAGTTTGAATGCAGTCAAGAAGCCTTCACTGATAAGACAGATGTGTATATTGAAGCTAACCAATTGTCCAGAGTAGAGACAGGTTCTGGCAACATTTTTTTTTTTCACCCGCAGCGTGCCTGTCAGTGTGTGTGTGAAGCGACCAAGTAGGACACCGTCGCCCGTTCGTCCAGTCGGCGTAGGCAGTTGTCGCATGCAGCTTCCCTTGGTGGCGATGCTGTTACAGGACAGAGTAAAGAAGGATTGCCAGAGAGAGAGAGAGGAACAGAGAGAGAGAGAAGAAAGACAGACAGACAGACAGAAACAGATACGCAGACAGAAACAGACAAAATGTGTGTGCCATTCTTACACACGCACATACACATACATGCAGGCGCGCGAGCGCGCGCACACACACACACACACACACACGAACGCACCCCCAACATCATTCCATCTCTCTCTCTCTCTCTCTCTCTCTCTCTCTCTCTCTCTCTCAACACACACACACACACACACACACACGCGCGCGCGCGCGCACGCACCCCAACATCATTCCATCTCTCTTCTTTCTCTCCACACACACACACACACACACACACACACACACACACACACCAACTACACCACACGCACACGCACGACACACACAAACCAATCGGACACTCAGTTTCTGATGTTGCATGTCGGCTGACACTTTTTTTGTTTAGTTCGTTTGTTTGTGTCTTTGGTAGTATTTGTTTTTTATCCTCCGATGCGTGAAACACGTTGTTTTGCGTGCTCTGTGCAGGCCGTCTGTTCCTGCACAGTCCGCATTACCTGTACATCTTCGTATCTTAATGGACGTGCATGCTGGATATTTTCATGTCTCCATAAATCATCGCACACTGGCCGTAAATTACGGGATCTTTAACGTGCATATTTTGATGTTCTGCCTTCGCACATACACGAAAGGGACTAGGCACTAGCAGTTCTGAACGTAATGCTCCCTGTGAGATCAGAAAAATCCCCAGTATTAAACCCACTAGGAGGAATGTACAAGGCAGGATCGAACTTACGACTTCTGGTGGGAAACCCGTCGTTTTACCCACTTGACTATCGCTCTCGTCAAAACATGTATATCAAGCCAGGGAAAGAATGATCGATTACTGACAAGACAAAGAGTAAGTGATGGGCAAACTCCCCACTGCAACGAAGAATGCTAACATGTTTTTTTAAAGTATCAATCAACAAAAATAAATAATAAAGGGTTGTCAATCATCCATTTGCCGAAAATCAACCTTCCTTTTCCAAAGCTTGTCAACCATCCTTTGTCCATAACTCAACCTTGCCCTTTCGAAGGCTTGTCACTCAGCCACTGGCCGAAATTTAAGCTTGCCCTTTAAAGACTTGTCGATCAGCCATTGGCCAAAAATTGACCATACCCTTTCCCTTATCCGATAAATTGTAGCCACTCACACCACCATCATCAAGCCAGAATTTTTTTTTAAAGAAAAAGGTCCAAAACCGGCAAATTCGTCATCAGCGTATGCCGAACGTTAAGTTCTTGTTTCCGAACGCTTCGAGGTCAAGAATTTCCAACCAATTTCTTCTGTTTGCTCAAGTTATAATGTACTGCAGCTTATGTTCACAGGAGTCTAAAAACCCAAGCTATCAAGGTTTGGTTTCAGGTACGGAACGCACACACACACCACACACACACACACACACACACACACTCACACACACACACCCCACACACTACCTCAGTTAAGTACGATGTAAACTGACTGAACAAAACAGAACTAAAATGTGAAAAGTTTCAAAGAGGACCGATTCGTTACTTTGTTGTATAAAATGCAAGTTATAGCTTGGTTAAATAAAATGTTCCGCAAGGCCATAAACACTCACTGTGCTGGGGTAGAATGGAAATATCAAAAGCTTCAACCACCCCACCACCACGACACTATTTTTAATCCAGTTTTATCTGCTGTTGCTGTCAAAGACATGCGCTCCACAGAGCATATTATGGCGAGGACATTGTTTGTTTGTTGTTTTCATCGTGAATGACGGTAATCTTTGTGCATGTTGTAGTGCGTGCCTGCACGTGTGTTTGTGCATGCGTATGTGTGCGCTTATGTGTGTATGCGTGTGTGTATATGTATACACATATATATATATATATTGTGTGTGTGTGTTCAATTGTGAACACACAAAAAAATGCCAGCCAAGAATTTTCAAGTCATTTGTGCGTAAGCATGTAGACTCTCTTACGCACTTTTGCTTGGTGTCAGTCATGCTGACTGCATACTATATAAGAAATTTAGTCTTGGTACGACTGAGAGCGTAGCTACGTTCGTCCTATGGCAGGGATGGTTTTCTGGACTCTTCCTGTTGTCTGTCAGTCTGTCGACAGCAGCTGTCAATGGCTGTATAATCATCAGACAAAGGAAACAGGGAGACTGTCTGGTTTGCTTGACCCACTTGTTGCCAAAAGACGGTCTCTTCTGCTCCTCTCCCTGTCTGTTTTTCGTTGTCTCACACGCATACTGACCATCATTACACAACCATTTATTGTCGGGTTACTATACCTAGTTGTTCTGACATATTGAAAAATTTTTTTAAAAATACCAGCGTGGTAATAATGAAAACAAACCTGAAATCATGTATCAAACTCGAGAAACATGTTTGACCTTGTTAAATAAATGCAAGGATCAAATCAGATACTGCAATTTCTTTTTACATAAAATTCTTAGCAGAAACTATCTCTAACTCTCTCTCTCTCTTTCTCCCCCCCCCCCCCCCCCCCACCCACACACACATATACGCACGACTTTGGTAAATGGTTCCAAAACACGCCTAAAATCATGAACATTTGATTAAATGTTTTTATCCTTTCTAATAAAATTGTCTATCTGCCGGGGTTAGAAAACGAAAAAAAGAATGTTTGAGCGCGTACACACACACGCACGCGCGCGCGCGCGCACACACACACACACAACAACACACACACATACATACATACACCACACACATACACGCACCACCACACACCACACGCACACACACACACACAAAACCACACACGCAAAATCTCAGTTGATAGATGATGGAGCCTCTCGTTGATCCGACAAATGAGTAGGCATACTGGTCCTTTCTCACCTACTACGGGTCCTCCTGTGGGATAGAAAACCGATCCTGGGTAACATTTTCTTCCACAGAAGCTGCATCGCATGAGAAGGAATCCTGTGGCCCTGGTGTTTGCTTCCACCAGTCTCCTTTCTGTTGAAAAGCAGCTCTTCTGTGTTGCTCGGCAGAGATTATGCAACTGGATGTGACCTCCATCTATGCATCGCTTTATTATTATTGTTGTTGTTGTTTAAAGCCCAGCCGACTGCGTAGAGCCACGTCAGGGCTATAACCGCTTCAGAACATACAAACTTCAACTGGGAAACAAAGAAAAGAATTCGCGCACATAATCCAAGGACATGCCCCCGGCGTCGACCACTCCGTCCAATCTATCGCACCGGGAATTCAAAAAATACACCTGAATACAAATCTAAGCAAACCTAAGGACATCAAAACATACATAAAAGGGGGCACAAGTCACCTAAAACTCTTTCCGCACATCTCACCTCCCCAGAGCCAAAAAAAAATGCACTTAGTATAAATATCCAATTATCAATCATAAGAAAAAGTACGTTATACTTTATCGAACACATATAGGTGAATGGACCAGAAAGGCAGAAAATAAAGGAAAAAATGATAGAAAGAAAGGAACAAGGCATGCAGAAACAAAGAGAATGACAGAAAAAAGGAAATTTCCAGAAGCTGGTGATATTAATTATACCGAAGGACCCCTGGCACCCCCATGGCGAACATCGCTTTCTGTAATCACAAACATCGCAAAATAACTGAAAAGCAGCAAGCATTTCTTTGCTGCGATAAAGTGCTAGATTCTCTTCACCTCTGAGCAGTACGTTTGATTAAGAGAACAGTTAAAAGAGAACATTCGCTGTTTGTTTCTATCATACTGACTGTTCCTTCAACCATGTGTTGTCTTTGTGTTGCTTGTTTTCATTCTTTATCAATCAACTTGTGCGTACCAATTACTACAATGTATAATCTATGTTCAGTACAAGCATTCCGTTTCAGTTTTAGTGTCTCAAAGTGTGTCTTCTCTTTTGGAATAAAGTCCATTTGCACCGACACCACAGATGACATGTGATGGATAAGATCTAAACTGATTATTGTACAAGCATCAAGCCTCTGGTAAGCCTTTAGCGCTGGCATGGTCCCGAGGTTCCATCTAACTTTGTATTAACCTGCCACGGAAACAACCTGGAAATATATCTGCCAATGGAAACGGACGAAAAACACATTCAACCTCCATCTGACTGCAGCAACGCTGTACACAACCAAGATAAGCCATGGTTTGATGTTCCACCTCTGCTGTATTGATGTCATGCTTGTACCTTACCCATTTCACTTAGTAAATTTGTTTAAAGAGATTCTGGCGGTTATAGATGTAAACAAAGCCAGAACAAGATTGAGGCAGCCGAGATGTGGTTTCTAAGAAGAATGTTGAGGGTTCCATGGACGGCAAAGAAAACAAACGAGACGGTCTTGATGGAGGCAGACACAAGTAGATTACTCATAAGGAAGATTAGGAACAGACAGGCAACATTTACAGGCCATTTTATGAGGAAGGGGGATTTGGAGCACTTGGTCACAACGGGAAAGCTGGAGGGAAAGAGAGCACCGGGTAGATCCAGGGAGAAAATGCTGGACGGACTTGCAGAGTGGCTGGGGACGAGGAGGGTGGGAGAGATGCTAGGGGCAACGAGAGATAGAGGCAGATGGAAGTCCATGATCGCCAACGTCATGCGGCAGGGCACCTGATGATGATGATGATGATAGATGTAACTAGAAAGGTATAACAATGCACAGACTATCTTTTCTTCTGAAGTATAAGATGGATGTTTTGTAGATACGTTATTCCTGCTGTTGCCCACAGTGCAGGTACACAAACATTTTTATTTAAAAAAAGTTTAATTCTGCTCCTGTTGACTTGGAGGGTATCTTGGCTTGGTTCTGGTTTTACATTCCATGGACAAAGGTGGTTCGTGTATTCTCTCTCCCTCCCCCTCCCTCTCTCTCCCCTCATTTCTTCCCTTTTTCTTCTCCTTCCTCAGCACTTATTTATTCTCATCTGGTGAGCTGTTCTGGGAATCTGATTTTAGGGTTAAGCATTGGTCATACGCTGGCTCTGTGCAGAAAATGTGCTCCAGGCTTTGACTGCTAATTGTTGTGCTATTTCATCCTTCGATCTTACTTCCATGTGTTGATGGTTTTCATGATTCGTATTTCCTGATGTGTGATTTGCTGGTCTTGGTCAACGATACTACTTAAGCATCTGGGCTTTTTCTTTCGCAACTGTCATTCAAGACTTCTCAACATCCAGTAATCACACTCGGCATTATTGGAGACCTCTCAACATTCATTTCATGGTAATTAATAGGCCACTCTCTTGGGGTCACAATCTCACAGGTTTTTTTTTTTCTTCTGTTGTTGATAGCGATCAAATATAACCAGAAGTTTCTTTTTCAATGGAGGATTATCATAATGGCTTGACCCTTTTGTTTTACAGCTTCTTGCATATGGACTGTGGTTACATTCTCAAGTTTCAGCGACAGCACTTTGGGACTTTGACTGCTAGAAAGTGGATCTGGTCATAAACGTTGCCACAATGTCAGAGATAAAGTGAGAATGTATATTTTCTTTTACTGCTGACAGCACAGAACGCAGGATAACACTCGCCCATTTGAAAGACTGCGCGAAGCACATTGCTAACTTTCAAAACAAATTACGCTTTCATGTTCTGGGTTACTCTTCGTGGTAAAATCCTTCTTTCGTCGATGTAGGCGTGTGAGTGGTGTATGGTGGTTGGTTGTGTGTGTGTGTGTGTGTGTGTGTGTGTGTGTTGTGTGTGTGTGTGTGTGTGTGTGTGTGTGTGTGGTGTATGGTGTGTGTTTCTTGTGTGTGTGTGTGTGTGTGTGGTGTGTGTGTGTGTGTGTGTGTGTGTGTGTGTGTGTGTGTGTGTGTGTGTGTGTTGTCTGTGTCTGTGTGTACAAGGCGTGGTGTGTGTGCGTAAATATTGTGCTTGCATGCATGTACATGTGTATGTGCGTGTGTTGTGCGTATGTGTGCCCTTTTGATTTCTTCTTATGTTACAGGCGAGCTGTCAGAGTAAGTGGGAAAAAGAGAAGGGGACACAAACAATATGAATAAAAAGAAAACATTTTCGAGGGCATTAGCAAGATCAAAATGATACTGCATCCACCCTCGCCAATGTGCTGGATCTACACTAACACAACAATGATAATACACCCACAAATAGTAGTAGTAGGAAAAAGAAGAACACTAGCAGTACTAGTAGTAGTAGATTGTACATTATACATAAATAACATTAACCATCTAATGTTAAGCAAGGACAAAAATTTTAAACTATCACCGCTGCCCTTACTGTTGTTGATTCAGATTAATGCATGAAAAATTTCATTTGAAAGGCATGGAAGGTTTACAGGTTACAGTTTGTCCGAGGGGAATTTATTGCACTCGGAAATTTCATGTGCTCTCACCCAAATGTGCCAGCAATTATTTGCCAGACAATTTGAGCCTGCGCAAAACCTACGCTCGGGCAATGCCTTGAAAAGTAGTGGGAGAAGAGGAAATATGGGGAAGACCCTATGCAACACTAAGCTGATACCACCAGATTCTGTGAAGTATCAAGATGGGCGGCGAACAGGCCAGTTTTCATGTTGAGAGCTGACACTGAACTTGAGAAATGATATTTTGAGTCCACGATTCATCACTGAACCAATCGGCACATGAAAGAAGACACGAGAACAATCAGGTGAGAGTGAAGGGGGGGGGGGGGGAGGGAGGCCAAGGGATAAAGAGACAGGCAGAGACAGACACACACAGAGACAGAGTCAAAGAGACATTACAAGAAGAGAAAGCTAGCGACAGAAGACAGACAAAGACAGAGACAGAGAGAGAAAGAGAAGAGAAAGCGAGAGAGAAAGAGAGAGAGAAAGAGAGAGAGAGGAGTGAGAGAGTGAGTGTGTGTGTGTGTGTGTGTGTGTGTGTGTGTTGTGTGTGTTGTGAGTGTGTGTGCGTGCTGTGCGTGCGTGGTGTGCGTGTCAGTCAGACGAGAGGAACAAGAGAACGTCTTTCATTGACACATGATAAACAAGCCAAACAGATTCTGTTTCTCGTGTCTGATGACGCAACATCGCATGGCAGCTGGAATACTTAACGACAGCAGCTGTCGACAGACAAAATCACGGCATCAGAGCTTGGAACCACTCTGGCCCAAAGCAGATGAACATCACAACGCTGTCAGTCAAACCGACAAGCTCAGCTACGAATAAAACATTACCGGCACAAAGCTCAACTCGGAAAACATTTACCGACTTAAGTATGACGCTAACGCGAGCGCCACGCAACATCGACAAACCACTACACTATTGCATGTTGTTGTTGTCATTTTTGTTTAAAGCCCAGCCGACAGCGTAGAGCCATATCAGGGCTAAAACTGCTTCAAAACATATACAGTACTTCATTCGACAGGGGAAAAAAAGGAAAAGAAAATTAAGTACACATATCAATGCATTCGAGCTCATAATCCGAGGAGATGCCCCCGGCGTTGATCACTCCAATTTGTCACACTGGGGATTTAAAAGCCATACCTGAATACACATTTAAACATAACTTAGGACACTAAAACATAAAAAAAAACGGGCTAAAACTACCTAAAATTGCTTCCGCATATCTCAATTCCCTAGAGCCAAAAATGCACTTAATACTTGTAACAAATTACCAATCCTAGGAGAAAAGTACGTAAGAATTTATCGAACACATACAAGTAATGGACCAGCAAGGCAGAAAATGATAGGAAGAAAAGGCAAAGCATAGGAACAAGGTAGAAAAACAAAGAGAATGACAGAAAAAAGTAAATTTCTAGCACAGAATTTCCAGAAGGTGGGGATACTGTTTATACTGAAAGAGCCCCCTGCATCCCACGGGGGAAAACCAATGTTGACAAATGTGTTTTGTTCTATTAAAAACTAATCGTTGAAAAATATAGTCAATGAAACCATGATTTGTGCAATAAGTACGGGGCGAAACTAATGGTATGACTCGTCGAACCCCCCCCCCCCCCCCCCCCCCCTGCCAATATTTTCCCCCTTCCTTTATCTTATCACTGTATGTGAATTTTGAATAAGAGTAGTTCACCCTCCTTTTACGCTACAGAAGAGTTGTCTCTCTTTAACCATGACCGATGATTCTATATCCCACAATGACGTTGTCAGTACCAGACAAGTAACGCTGGAAGGCACAATTGGTGCTAACAAAATGAACATCACTGTACTATTAAGTCATGTAGAAAGGCGAAGAAGCTGTTCACGAAATTATTAACAGACTCATGAATACCATCAGCTTAAAACACGACCGCAATGCACGATGCACATAGCAGTAACAATGCAAAACATGGGCTTTGTACAAATGCAAGCATAATGTTAATGGAAATGGTATACAAACAGTGAAAAAGCATAATTTTACGGCTTACACAAGTGGAATGCAGCACGGATGGATTTTATAGTGGCGTTGTACGGTAGGATTGGACAGCAGAAAACAGAGGTAAGTCAAACCAGTTGGCGTGGTGCAGTGGTTAGTGTAAAGGACTACAGACTGGAAGACTGAGAGTTCGAGTCCCATCAATTCTATCAAAATCGTTGTGGGATTTTTTGGTCCAACAATTTCTTATCAAAACTAAGCGTGCCATGAGAGACGGGACCATACAGTTCAGTTTCATCCTCTTCACGAACAGTCATTCTTCATTCTTCTTACACAGCCTAAAAACATAATGGAACTCCACAGTATCATGATTTTCATCCTCACCGTCATCATCATCAAAGCATTGTGAAAAACTGTCCGAGATTATGTGGCCAGTAGTTTGGTGTGAAATAGATGGACGTTACACAGACCCGTGAGACAAAAGCCTCAGGCAAGTAGGTACTCGCTTAAGAAAGGCGTCTGTGTGTATATACAGTGCTTCAGACATCTTGAAGAGATCCACTCTCCTCCATTTCTACACTGATTAAGAAAGTCTAGATGAACCCAGGCACAGCGAGAATAAAACCTGGGTGGTTAGACTGGGGAAATAGTGAAGGAGAGAGTGAAACAGAGAGGCAGGAAACAGAAGAGGAAAAGGGCGGACAGGAAATGGGTCAGTAGGGGAAGGGGATACAAGGACGAGGGGAAAGGAAAGTGGGGGGACACGTTCAGAGGCATTAACAATGAAAGACAGAAACGGAGATAAAAGTTTTTGGACGTCGGCAAGAGCGATATAAAAAAGTGGTGGAATACAAATAAAATTTGTCCCCTCAAAAGCAAATAAAAAGAAAAAGATGGACATACTAATGGCTGATACTCATTCGAATTGAATGGGGCTGTATCTTTAAATACATGCTTATCGTTTTTATTTGTCTTTATAGATTTACATTTATAACTTTTGTCGCAGCCGATTGTTGATGCTTAAAGCCCTATTTCCAGTCGCCGGTCCTCTTAAAGCTAGTTTTAAATTCTTTTACCACATGCCACTGTGACATGCCGCATCTTCCGAACCGTTCCTCTGTTCCTACTCTTTGCAGTTCGTTCCAGCTCTCCACCACATCTGTATATCTACCGAAACTCGAAATCACCGGGAATATAAAAAGCTACAGAATCTGGGGCAATGCTATGAGAAGAATGGGGTTGCTGATGAAGATGCTACAGAATTCCAATTATGAATAGACTGCGTGACAGGACTGTACCCGCCACTTCTTTCGTCATATATCCAGGCATCAACCAGGTCTGAGAGATACAGACACATGGGAAATTTGAGCTAACACAATTAATCATAAAGCCATACTGGAAATACAAATTTGATGCCGTACTTGTCTTTGGTAATGCAAACGAAAAGATAATGGAGATATATGCTATTGAAGAAACTGTGTCAGCCAAGTTTTCTCAGTTGTTCTGTCTGAATTTTTAATTATTAACGAGCCATTGACAGTTAGAGGTTATGAAATATAAGATTAGATCCGACTAATCTAATATTTCCACCTGCGTTTTCTAAGATGCAAAATCATTTACTTAAAGCATCCGCTATTTTAAGACTTATTGTGATGAATCTCGTATCAATACTACACGACTAAGTAGAAAACATCAATATTCTTTAAGATTTCATTAGGATTGTCAAAAGTCCAGA
The DNA here is from genome assembly GCA_030674185.1 of Monoplex corrugatus. Lineage (NCBI taxonomy): Eukaryota > Metazoa > Mollusca > Gastropoda > Littorinimorpha > Ranellidae > Monoplex > Monoplex corrugatus. The sequence goes on along the minus strand of CM060305.1, from coordinate 32,475,312 downwards.
TCACATATACACGAAAGGCGTTTGCATGTGTCAGCAAGAATATCTACGTTACCTATCAAAGCACAAGTTAATAATATATCCATTACGCATGGTCCATATGCAAAAGAGTAACACAAAAACAAAACAAAAACAAAAGACACAATACAAATACAACTGACGTTATATTCTCTTCATTGTTCTAACAATCGATTCAGTTATTTTTTACTGATTTGAATCAAACTTTAGTCTTTTGGTACAGAAGGCGCATCACAAAAATACACTGAAATACTTTGAATATATATACTGAGTAAATACATATATACATATATATGTATATGTATTTAGATAGATAGATATAGATATGTCGTATATATATATATATAATGTGTGTGTATCGATTGATACAAAGATAGATGGATGTAAATTTTATACATAATTTTACAAACATACACATATGCAGATAGTATATGCGTATGTGTATGCATATGTAAGTACATAATTTTTTATTTCAGTTTGTTTTTCAAGATAACGTCTCCACGGTTGGAATTAATACCGTATCCACGGACGTCACAGGTGCAATGTGATGAAGAAAATCTAAAACGATCATGGTCCTATCTTAAAGTCTGCACACAAACCCAAGCATTTGTGTCAGTCTGTCGTTTGGAATAATCATGGCTCCATCGTAATGGCATGCGTATCTGTGAATTTCATTTTGAGTGAAAAAAAAAAAAAAAAATAAAAAATAAAGAAAAGGTTCGGGGGTGGTGATGGGGACTGAATGAAAACACGGCTATATAAACTTATCTCGGGTTACAGAATGCACGCGTGCATACACACCCCCTAGTCAATATTACACATGGTCTCTCCGTCGTCCAACAACATGATGAAAACAATGTTCTTTTCTGTATCGTCTTCCTACGAGGAAGAAAGAAAGAAATAGGTAGTTACATAAACGAATAACACATAAAAACAAATAAAAAAAATACACTCACATACACACACGTATATTAAAAAAACAAAAACAAGAACAGACCTAAATCAATGCTCACATCACGATGTCTGAAAACAATATCATGAATCATGCAAATGAAATTGACAAAACAAATCAAGAAAACAAGACAGAAACAAAAAAAGGAAAACACATGTATGTACACAGACAAACATCAATATACACAAACACAAAAGAAGGCAAAACACAAACCAGACAAATACCATTACAAACTTACAGACATACCGACACGTACAAGAAACATCACACACACACACACACACACACACACACACACACACACACACACACACACACAACACAACATACACATACACACACACACACACACACATACAACACATACACACACACACATACCACACACATACACACAACACACACACACACATCACCACACACAACATTACACAACAATACACACACACACACATACACATACACACACACACACACACACACACACACACACCACACACACATACACACACACACCACACACATACATACACACACACACACACACATACACACACACAAAACACACACTACAACACACACACACACACACACACACATACACACACACACACCACACACACACACACACACACACAACAACACACACACACACACACACACACACACACACACACACACACAACACCCGAGTGACATTTTCGCCATTATCAAATAAATAAAAGGAGCATAAAAGGGATGGTTGTTGCTATGGCTTGACAGTTCGCTTGTTTTGTTCTGGATTTCTTTGCCAGTCTTCTTGGCCTCCAAAGTTTATCTCCTGTAATTTATCGTTTTGTGCGCCTTTCAAACTGAGCCAGTCCATTCATCCTTGCATCTCAAAATAGTTGTCTCTCTTTTCTTTGTTGTGTTGTGTGTGTGTGTGTGTGTGTGTGTGTGTGTGTGGTGTGTGTGTGTGTGTGTGTGTGTGTGTGTGTGTGTGTGTGTGTGTGTGTGTGTAGTGTAGTGTAGTGTACTAGAGATCCAAGTTGAGTGCCCAGAAAACCAAGAAGTAAAACGATGCTTTCGAGAATTAGATGTTTGACAGAAAAGAAATACAGCGTGTTTAGTTATTTGGCTGACTGGCTGGTTTGCGCACTGGCAAAGCCTTACAGAAAACAACATGCCACGATGAAATAAGATTGCATGTATGTCTGTCCGTTATTTTAGGTTAACATCTGTTCACATAAGTGCTTTTAGACAAATTCGTGTCTGCACATGTGTCTACTTGCTACATGTCTGTATGGCGTATGTGTTATATAGAAGTGCGAATGTGCCTGTGAGTGTGTGTGTGTGTATGTAAGAGACAAACACAATCTGACAGCCAAACTATTAAAATCGCACAGACACCACGAAGGACGATATGAAGAGATGAACTCCGAATGACGGACGGGAGGCAAACAAGTCATATGGCCTTCCCATCCTTTGTGTCTGATGATTATAAATCCTATGACAGCCACCGTCAAGAGCCAGACAAATAACACCAGCAGACCAAGGAACCACGCTGACACTAACGGATGAACATCACAATGCTATCCGTCGCACCGAAGAAGATTTCCACATATTCAGTCGGTACTACTGATCTAAAACCAGAGGCACACCACATTTCTCATTGAAGCAACCAAAACGGCATGCAACACACGAAGCACTTTCTGCGTGAAATTAGTTCGGAGTTTGTTGTTTTTTTTTTTTTTTTTTTTTTTTTTTTTTGCGAGGGATTCGTCGCACTCGGATGATTCCATATCTTCTCAACTCATATCTGCCAGGAATTATCGACAGATTCCCAGAGCATGAGCAAAGCCATATCCGCTGGCAAGCTCTTGAGATGAGGAGGGAGGGGACCTTTGAAACACTAAGCTGGCACCAGTAGAATCACAGAAGCATGAAGAAGGGCAGTGAATGGGGTGGTTTTTAATATTGCCAGCTGGGATTGAACTTAAGATGTTAGATTTGAGTTCATGACTCAAAATAACCAGTCTGGACAAAATAGATTAAATGTGTTTATTAAGAGCAGCATACAATATTCATTAAGAAAAACAATTTAGTAATAGCATGCATGATACTAATACAAATGGAATATTTGTCAGAAGCTCAGAGGGGACCCCAATCAATCCAAACTAATTGGAAAGTTGCTGGCTTGTCGGATGGGTTCCTTTCATTTTATTGTTTTGATTTTTAATGGAAACAGAACACATATCAGAATCAACAGATTCCGACGGGAACAAAAAGAAAAAAAAATGCCACATCACACTCAAGATTGATTTGTCCAAAAACGAACAAGACTAACTTTTCATAAATTAAATAAATTTTTCATTGTTTCAATTAAAGAAATGGATATGCTTCCATAGCATGTCAAGTCATCATCAAAGCATTGACAAATTGTCCAATATTCTGTGGCCAGTCGTGCAGTATGAAATAGATGGACGTCAAACAGACCCGTGAGACAAAAGCTTATGTTATAATTGGTAGCCACATGTAGCGCATACGACTTTCTCGTGATTGTGTTTGCAGTATTTAATAACAAGTTTATGTATAAAAGGACATTCAGTAAACTAGCACCAAACACCTCTCTATCTCTCTGCCCATCCATGGCCTGTGAGCACAGTCGGTTAGAGCACCACACTGAAAACACAAGGGGTCGTGCATTCGATCCACAGACGGCCACGATTATTTTTTAGCGGACTGGCCTGCTCTTTCAATATAGCTAAGCAAAGCCACACTAAGCTGACACCACTTGAATCACTGACCATTAAGATGACCAGCAGAAAAATCAGTCCTTATATTGCAGTCTTGGACTAAACTCAAGATATCTGATCACTTACCATCATAATAATATATTCTGGCGTCAACCAGGCCCCACTGAACCAAACGCTTTCTGTGTTGATTTAAAATACTTGAGCAACACCCTCAGACACATCTGTGAAGTCGACGAGACAAACTTGTGTGGCTCAAGTCTTCCCAACGAGCCCATATCATACTCAATTCCGGTTAGCAGCTGATTGGGGCCGACAATGATTCTGACAGAACTGAAGCAATTTGAACCAACAGCCTTCTAATTGGTAGTCCATTACGCTCGCTACTACACCATGGCGACTTGTGTTCTGACAACAATCTTGGTTTGTTGTCAGGCTCAGAGAACAAAGAGATGAACGAGCCAAAAGACAGAATCGTTCAGATGGGGATAATACTGATAGCGAAAACGTTCGGAAGCAAAGAGAAAGAGAGACAGTCCAAGCCAGATACACGCAGAGAAACGGAGCAAGATTTTAATATATTTGGGTACGGGTCAGGAACGGTATAAATAGCTCAAGTAAATGTTGCCTATAAATAGGGCTTTCCTCATTCAACAGGCGAGGCAGTCGATGGGAAGCAGACTATTTCTGGTTGACTACAGGAGATTTTAGAAAGCTGTATGCTTATCATTTATATCTGATGCTATTTTACCGCTCAGGTACTGCTCGATTTTACCGCTCGAATTGTTCGTTTGTTAGAGACAGACATTAACCAAATTTTAAGTGTGTCGGTGTGTGACTTAAATATCCCGAACCAAACCGCAGGTGACAATCTCTCGGGCCTGAATGATATATGATATATTATGACAGTAAGTGTAGAGAACAGCCCTGTAACGCAGTCTCAATCTTTACTGAAAGTTTAAGCCATCAAGTTTATCATTCTCATCGCCATCATCACCACAGCACTCTAAACAATGAGCCGACTTCCGTGACCATCAAGGTGGTTTACAAAATTAGACAAAAAATGTGAGTGCAAGTGAAACTAGGTGCGATGGTCCTTGAACAAAAACACTAATTAAACAAAGATACTAAAGTACTGAATAACAAAGATACTGAAGTACTGAATAAGTATTTTATTTTCTTAAATGTTTCAGTATGGTTAACAAAGATGCTGAAGTACGTAATAAGTATTTTATCATTTGAAATGCTTCAGTATGGTTAAAGTATGCTTTTAAAAAATAAATGATGAATCTGAACAGGGGAAATAAAAACACAAAAGGAGACTCATCAGACAAAGACCTCGGGCAGGGACATACTAAGACACGATGGGTTACGCTATGTGCAGTACTTCAGACATCTTGAAGAAGTCTCCACTCTTCCTCCACTCGCAAAAGATTGAGAAATACAATTCTAGATGAAAATCGGGCACAGACGGGAAAAAAATGTGGTGGATAGGTTGTGGGAATGAGTGAAAAAAGAGTGAAACACAAGATGGACGAAAAAGAAAAAAACCAGAAAAGAAAGTCAGACGGCGAGACTTCAACTTTTCTCGGATGCTGTTAATGTTATTGTTGTTTCAAGCCCAGCCGACTGCAGAGAGCCATATCAGGGCTATAAACAGTTCAAAACATGCACAATACTTCAACAGGAAAAAAATGTTTAAGTGCACATATCAACGCATTCGCGCACATAATCTAAGGAGATGCCCCTTGCGTTGACCATTCTGTTCAATTTATTGCACAAGGGATTTAAAAAAAATACCTGAATACAAATTAAAACATAACTAAGGACGCTAAAATATATGTAAAAACGGGCCTAAGTTACCTAAATTGCTTCGCATATCTCATTTCCCTAGAGCAAAAAATGCACTTAATACATGCACGCAATTATCAATCCTAAGAAAAAATGTACGTAAGACTTTATCGAACACATACAGGTGAATGGACCGTTAAGGCGAAAAATAATACGAAGAAATGACAGAAAACAAACGAACAAGGCAGAATCAAGGAGAGCGACAGAAAAAGGAAATTTCTAGCACTGAATTTCCACAAGGTGGGGATACTAAGCTACGCACAAAAAGTTAAGGATCACTATGAGAAAACAGGTGCGTAATAAACTCAGTTCGCTACTGTTATTTATTTCTCAGTCCAGCCAAATTGTTATGAATTCTTGTTCAGCTGTAAGTGGGCGATGTTATGTTAGTGCGAAAATTGCACGGGATTCTCTACTAATGAGCTTGGCCACAAACGGAAAAGCGGAAACTTGCGAAAAAGGACCTTGTTTTGGACCGTTCTGCCTGAACACATTGCACAAGCCAGATGGAAAAACCATTATGCACGTGCAAGCACTGCT
>CM060305.1:32429222-32464222 GCA_030674185.1 Monoplex corrugatus | reverse complement strand
ATAATCTCATGCCACACACGCATACGCACACACAAGCACATACGCACACACACAAGCCATACGCACACACACAAGCACATACGCCACACACAAGCACATACGCACACACACAAACATATACGCACGCACACAAGCCATACGCACACGCACATACACGTACGCACACGCACATTTCACATACACACACGCCATACACACACGCGCACACACACATACACACATAAATACACACATTCTCATATTAACAAGAGTACTTTTCACTTACATAACATTCATTCATATAACAATGACAAATAAAACAACAAAAAACAAGAGTCGCACATCAACAGTAATGATTATTTCATGGCGACTTTTACATACAACAAAACAGCTGAATCAATGTGGACTATGATCTGTCTTTCTTCTTAACTGTAGTGGACAGACATACTTCACTCTATTGTCATGGTGTTAGTGTTCAACGACCATTTTGACAATACACACAATTCTTTATCAATAAACAGAGTTGTGTTGTCAAAATGGACGTTGACGCCAACATCAGGTCAATTCAATCTTATGGTTGTAAATTAACATGGACAAAAAAAGCACAAAAGTTTTAAATAAAATCTGATTCTTCCGTCATTCTATGGTACACACACGCGCGCACACACACACAAACACGCTCAGGCACGCACACAAACTCACACACGCACACACACACACCTCTCTCTCTCTCTCTCTCTCTCTCTCTCTCTCTCTCTCTTCTCTCTCTCTCTCTCTCTCTCTTTCCTCGGCATTCAAGAAAAGTACTTTTCAAAAACAACAAGAACATAGAAGGAACCGTACAGTCGCATGTCAACAGCAATGGTTATTACATAGCGACTTCACACATATATAACAGATAAAATCATGTGTGGACCACACTGGTCGTCTGTTCATATAAAAAAAAAAAACAAGAAAAAAGAAAAACAAAAACATGACCATAAAAGTAATGAAAATATTAATCCAATGTCGTTCATTGGCTTTAAGACAATTTAAAAGGATGAGAGAGAGAGAGGAGGAGAGAGAGAGAGAGTGAGTGTGTGTGTGTGTGTGTGTGTGTGTGTGTGTGTGTGTGTGTGTGTGTGTTGTGTGTGTGTGTGTGCATGTGTGTGTGTGTGTGTGAAAGACTTTAAATTCCCTGTTCACGACAGTTGTGGTGTAGTGGTTATCTAAAGGTTCAAATTTCTCCTTCCTTTCTCCCTTAAAGTGGACAGTCATGATTCACTTTACTATTTGACTGACATGACATTAATATCCACCATCCACTTTGACAGCAAAAAAGTTATCTACTATTAAACACAAAAATGGACAGTGGATACGAACGTCAGGTCAATCAATCTCTCGAATGGAAAATAACAGAGACAAAAACTTATTTCATAAAAACTGATCACAATCCCACGTAATCTCATGCGAACACGCACACGCACACGCACAAGCACATACGCACACGCACGCACACATACACATACACACACACGCGCACACACACGTACACACACAAATACACACACTTCCATATTAACAAGAGTATTTTTCCACTTATATAACATTCCATTCATTTAACAATGAAAAATAAAACATAAAAAACAAGAGTCGCACATGAACAGCAATGGTTATTTCATGGCGACTTTTACATACAACAAAACATCTGAATCAATGTGGACTATGATCTGTCCTTTCTTCTTAACTGTAGTGGACAGTCATACTTCACTATACTGTCATGGTGTTACTGTTCAACGACCATTTTGACAATACACACAATTTTCTATCAATAAACAAAGTTGTGTTGTCAAAATGGACTTGACGCTAACATCAGGTCAGTTCAATCTTACAGTTGTTAAATAACACGGACAAAAAAAAAACAACCAAAAAACATAAGCTTTCAAAATTACGTCATATATGGGGTACACACACGCACATGCACACGACACACACACACACACAGAGGCACACACATATATACATTCAGCCACACACACGCGCAGGGACGCACGCACACACACACATACCGAGCGCCAGCCCGTGCATACACATTCATTCACTCTTAACTACATTCGCACATCACCGCGAACAACACATATAACACATGCTTACCAACCTTCTGCTTGTGGGTACACGCTCACATACACACACACTTAACAACCCATACACCACTACGCACACATTCATACCAACTGCACGCTCGCGCACGCACGCACACACACACACACACACACACACACACATACACACACACACACACACACACACACACTCATCCCAAATGCACGCTCGTACACAATTACACGCGCGCACACACACAACAAACACTCTCTCTCTCTCTCTCTCTCTCTCTCTCTCTCTCTCTCTCCACACACACACATACACAAACCACACACACACCACACACAAACACACACACACACAAATTCAACAAAAGTACTTTTCAATTGAAAAAAAAGAACATGTAGGAAACACACAGTCGCCTGTCAACAGCAATGGTTATTTCATAGCGACTTGTACTGATAACACTGAGCTAAACACATGTAGACCACACTGGTGATTTGTTTATGTCAAAATAATGAACATGAAAAAAAAAATGAAAATACTAATCTATGTGAGTCCTGATTTAATCGAAAATTTAACGTGGGAAGAAGATAAACTCTTAATCCCCTGTGAAACACAAACACATAGTCGCCTGTCAACAGCAGTGGTTATTTTACAGCAACTTTTACACGCAATAAATCAGAGCTATATCACATGTGAACCACACTGCTGATCTTTATGTCCAAAAAGAAAAAAAAAAAGAAAGAAAGAAAGAAACAAGAAGAAGAAGAAAAAGAAGAAGACGAAAGAAATAAAGAAAATCAATATGTAAATAAAATGTTATCACTGATCCTATGGCAATTTCAATGGGGAAGAAAACCTCTCAATCCCGTGTGAACGACAATGGTAGTGTAGTGGTTATCTTAAGGTTCAAATCTGTCCTTTCCTTCTTCCCTACAGTGGACAGTCATGATTCACCTGTATTATCGACATGATGTTAGTATCCAACGTCCATTTTGACAATAAACAACATTATTTACTATAAAACAATGATTCATTTTCAAAACAGACAGTGGATATTAACGTCAGGTCAATTCAGTCTCCTCAATTGAAAATAACAAGGAGAAAAAAAAAACTTGTTTTTACAAAAACAGATCATCCGTTCGCACACACAAACACAAGTCCACACACAAACACAAGTACACACGCACTGACACACACAGGAAACCAGTATCAGACAAGAGTTCAAACAAATAAAGAAACTCACACCCATGCACACACAAAACTGACTTAAGATCCTCGACTTCAAGTCAATGACAATCGGGAAGAAGTGAATAATTAACTTAATAAAAGAAAAAGATGTTTAATCAAATCTTAACGTTCATTCAATGTTCATTATGGTTTTATCACAAAACACCGACCCATCCAACCAAAAACAGGTGCACGACACACACACACAAACATTCTCAGCAACTACATACAGTGACACGCAGGGGCACATTCATACACACGAGCGCGTGCGCACACGTTCATTCACTCTTAAATACAGACGTACACACACACACACACACACACAGCCGCACACAGCACGCACACACAACACGCACACACACACATTCTTAGAAACTACATACACGCTGGGGCACATTCACCACACAATCGGGCGCACACCTCATTCACTCTTAATTACATACACACATACACGCGCGCACGCACATACAACATGCTTTCCAACTATAATTATGCTGGGGGCAAACGCTCACACAACACGCACCACACACACACACACACACACACACAACACACACACACACGCACTGCACGCACGCACACACACGCACACAACTTAACAGCCACATGTACGCAAACACTCATGCGCGCACACACAGGCACACTTAACAACTATACTCTCGTACATATACACCACCACAACACACACCACATCTCTCTCTCTCTCTCTCTCTCTCTCTCTCTCTCTCTCTCTCTCTCTCTCTCTCTCTCTCTCTCTCTCCTTCACATTCCACAAAAGTACTTTACATCTGAAGAAACAAAAACAAAAAAAACAAATCACACACACACACACACACACCTCACTCTCATCTCTCTCTCTCTCTCTCTCTCTCTCTCTCTCTCTCTCTCTCTCTCTCTCTCTCCCTCTCCCTCTCTCTGTGTTCCCTTCACATACAACAAAAGAAACACAACAAAAAGTAAATAAATAACCTAAATGAAAAACAAGAACATAAAAGGAAAACACACAGTCGTCTGTTAACAACAATGGTTATCCCATAGCGACTTTTGTACATGATAACACAGAGCTAAATCACATGCGGACCAAAATGGTGATCTCTGTCAAAAACATATGAACATAAAAATTATGACAATACTAATCCCATGTCAGTCACTTATCATACACCAATTTAACGAGGGAATCAGATAAACTCTTAGTCCCCTGTGAAACACAAACACACAGTCGCCTGTCAACAGCAATGGTTATTTTACAGCAACTTTTACACATAATAAATCAGAGCTATATCACATGTGGACACACTGTTGGTCTCTATGTCAACGAAGAAGAAGAAGACAAGAAAGAAATCAAGAAAATAAAATGTAAAGAAAATATTACTCCCATGTCAGTGACAGATCCTATGGCAATTCTAATGGGGAAGAAAAACTCTCAATCCCCCTGTGAACGACAATGGTAGTGAAGTGGTTATCTCAAAGTTCAAATCTGTCCTTTCTTTCTTCCCTATAGTGGACAGTCATGATTCACTCTTAGTATCCAGCATCCATTTTGACAATAAAGGAAAATTAAATGTCTTACTATTAAAAAAATGATTTGTTTTCAAAACAGACAGTGGATACAAACGTCAGGTCAAGCCAATCTAAGTAACTGAACATAACAAGGAGAGAAAAAAATTGTTTTGTAGAAACAAATCATAACCCGAATTCTTCTCAGGGAACACACACACACACACACACACACACACACGACACACACACACACCACACACACAGCCAACAACCAAATATACGCATACATTCACGCACGCTCACACACGTACACTTACCAACTACAGTCTCGTACACACACACACACACACACACACACACACACACACACACACACACACACACACACCACACACACACACACGCACGCACCACACGCACACTTACTACACTCTCGTACATATACACGCACACACACGTACACACACGCACACACACACACACACACTCTCTCTCTCTCTCTCTCTCTCTGACTCACACACCCTCTCTCTCTCTCTCTCTCTCTCTCTCTCTCTCTCTCTCTCTCTTCTGTTCACATTCAACAAAAGTACTTTACAACTGAAGATTCAAAAAAATAAATCAATAAATAAATACAATAAATAAATAAATTAATTAATTAAAACAAGAACATAAAAGGAAAATAACACAGTCGCCTTTCAACAGCAATGGATATTTCATAGTGACTTTTGTACATGATAACACAGAGCTAAATCACTTGTGGACAAACTGGTGATCTCTGTAAAAAAAAAAATATGATACACATGAACATAAAAATTATGAGAATACTAATCCATGTCATGATCTCTGTAAAAAAAATGATACACATGAACCTAAAAAATACTCATCCCATGTCAGTCACTGGTCATATAGCAATTTAACGAGGGAAGAAGATATACCCCGTGAAACACAAATACATAGTCGCCTGTCAACAGCAATGGTTATTTCACGGCGACTTTCACACATCAGAGCTATAACATATTATAAGTATGTGGACCACACTGCTGATCCCTATGTCAACGAAAAATGAAGACGAAGCAAAAAAAGACAAAAGAAAGAAATAAAGAAAATGAAAATGTAAAGAAAATATTACTCCCATGTCGTCACTGATCCTATGGCAATTTAAATGAGGAAGAAAAACTCAAATCCCCTGTGATCGATAACTTAGTGTAGTGGTTCTCTCAAGGTTGAAATCTGTCCTTTCCTATAGTGGACAGTCATGATTCACTCTACATGTATTCTACTTACATGGTGTTAGTATCTAGCATCCATTTTGGAAATCAAAATGCCTTACTATTAAGCAATGACAAATTTTCAAAACAGACAGTGGATGCTAACACCAGGTCAATTCGATCTCCTCAATTGAAAATAAGGAAAAAACACTTGTTTCATAAAAACAGATCATAACCCGACTGTATCTCAGGGAACACACCACACACACTACACACACACTTCTCTCTCTCTCTCTCTCTCTAACACACACACACAAACACCACACACACACACACACACACACACACACACACACACACACACACACACACACACACACACACACCAAAGTATGTAATAACTATGCGCGCGCACGTTCGCGCACGCACACACGCACTGACACACATAGGAAACCATCAAACAAGACGTTCAAACAAATAAAACGCGCGTACGCACACTCAAAATGGACTTAGTATCTTGACTTCAAATCAATGACAATCGGGGAAAAATAAGAATAATTAATAAAAGAAAAAGATGTTTAATCAAATATTGACGTTATTCCATGTTCACTACGTTAGATCACAAAACACCGTGCCATCTAGCCACACACACGCACAGGACACACACATTCTCTGCAACTACATGTACGCAGGGGCACGTTCTTACGCCAGACCGCAACCAGTAATCATGCTCGGGTCAAACGCGTCAACGCGCGCGCGCGCGCGCACGCGCACCACACACACACACACACACACACACACACACACACACACACACACACACTTAATACCACCTACATTCATACACTCACACACTCAAACACACGCACACTTAACTTTGCTCTCGAACATATACATGCAAACATGCGTGCACACACACACACACACACACATCACACCCACTCACTCACTCTCTCTCTCTCTCCTCTCTCACTCTCACTCTCTCTCTCTCTCTCTCTCACACTCTCTTCACAAAAACAAAAGTACTTTACAATTGTAGAAACAAAACAACAATAACAACAAAAACACGAACATTAAAGAAAACACACAGTCGCCTGTCAACAACAATGGTTATTTCATAGCAGACTTTTGTACATGATAACACAGAGCTAAATCACATGGAGACCAAACTCGTGACCCCTGTAAAAAAAAAAAAAAAACAGAACATAAAAATTATGAAAATACTAATCCCATGTTAGTCACTCATCGTTAGGCAACTTAACGAGGCAAGAAGATAAAACTCTTAATCCCCTGTGAAACACAAACACATAGTCGCCTGTCAACAGCAATGGTTATTTTACAGCGACTTTTAGAGTGATAAATCAGACCTACATCACATGTGGACCACACTGCTGATCTCTATGTCCAAAAAAAAACAAAAACAAAAAAAAACAAAAGCAACAAATAAAGAAAATGAAAATGTAAAGAAAATATTACTTCCATGTCAGTCACTGATCCTATGGCAACTTAAATGGGGAAGAAAAACTAAATCCCATGTGAACGACAATGTGTAGTGGTTATCTCAAGATTCAGATCTGTCCTTTCCTTCTTTCCTATAGTGGACAGTCATGATTCACTCTGTTTTATTGACATGGAGTTAATATCCGGCATCCATTTTGACAATAAACAAAATGTCTTACTATCAAAAATGATATATTTTCACACCAGACGGTGGATACTAACGTCAGGTCTAAGTTCAATCTCCTCAATTGACAATCAGGAGAGAAAAAAACTTGTTTCATAACACACACACAACTTAATATCTAAGTCAAAAGAAATACTTTCCGACAAATAAAAACAAATTATTGAAGAAAAAGGAGAAAAACAGACTGGCATGAAAATAATGGTTATTTCTTGGCGACTTTTATATGGTAGCACAGAGCTGATTCTCATATGGACAACACTGGTGATGTCTTTGCAAAATTAAATACAAATATTTTATCCCAAGTAAACCAGTGATTATCTGATAATTATGTAAACAACTCAATCCCATGTCATTAAACCTGTATGGTGTTGTGGTTATCTCAGGGTTCAAATCTTGTCCTTTCTCGCTTCTATATGGTGGTCAGTTACGGTTTCGCGAATGTCATTCCACTGGTAAAGTCATTGTTTAGTCAAGACTGACTCTACACTCTGTTTTGGGTAATTAACCATGCTGTATTGTCTGTATTGCTTAACTACAGCACGTTATAGTTGAAACGGAAAAATCATAAAGATGTGTGAGAAAGAGGTGTGTCAAAATGGACTCTGGATCTCGTCGCCATCTCAGCATAATCATAAAAGACTAAAACGTGTTGAACAAAACGTAGGTATGATATCCACTTATTCCCATGTCAACAACAGTGGTTATCTCACGGGACCACACCCATTAACACTGACAAACCACCACCTGGTGTCCCAATCAACATCAGCATCACCAGATGAGACGGCCACAGCTCTACCAATATTTAGTGTACTAAAACAAAATCAGTGTCCAGCTGAACGATGTTGGCGAAAAAGTCAAATGACTGCCCGTACAAAAATAACGATACGTCCAACAGAGAAACTTCGTTAACATGATTCTTGAGGGCAAATATCCACATGACAAAATCACTGGTTCTGATTCATCCAAAGAAGTCGCCCAATTAAACTGATGAGTGCAACGACTTAAATTATTATTCTGAGCCGTAGTGTCCCTAAATGCCTCCGTCACACATTCGTTGAGTTCTTCCAAGAAACAAATAGAGCAAAAAAGAAATTTCGCTCTGACTCTGACCATTCCACCGGTCTTCCATTGTGTTGATTTCGACAAGGGCTCTCAGATTTCTTCTGACGTAAAAGGGAAACAATAACTTCAGAATTTATGGAGAAATATTAACAGACTGTGTCCTATTCCAATTGTGTTATTGCTATTAAAACATTCATGAATCAAGATTCTGGATACAAGTGGTAACGCAAAGGCAGCTTTAAACAAAATATGCTCTGCCTCTGCAACAAGACGCAATCCAGAGTACTGCAAAACTCTGAGTAATGATATATGTGTAACAGAGTGCCTTGCTCTGTTACGATCTTTCCCCATTTACCTACAACGCTCAAAGGCAACACCGTGTAGCGTGCTTGCCTAGATCAAAAACGCCTTGCATTCTCTTGGCCTAATTATACTGGTATTTCACAGCCTCTGCTTATCCATAGCTATGCATTAATCATTCCAAAGATCTAATCATACATGACGAATTGTAGATAACACACTGCTAAACAATTAGCAGATCTACAATGTGTACATGTACTCTAAAGCGGGCCTACGACAAGATTTTGTGTCATCTCCAGTCAGTATTACGTTGTAGTTTTACAGAACGTAGAGGGGGCCAGTCACTAATGTATGCGGCCCTCAGCATTGTATGTAGCCGGCGGGAACACTTAGACAATGACCGCAGGGCGTGTTGCAATAGCCACTCGCGAAACTGCCGGACAATGACCAGTGTCTCACTTGTGTGTACTGACGCGCTGCGTTAAAACTACACACTAAGTGTTGATTTATTAATTAGGTGAGAACAACCAATCAGACCTTGCCATATGAAAGGTTTGAGATTTGAAAATATGACCATCATGCTCTGTTCCCAGAGTACAATTTAACAAGGCGCATCATAGCGTGTGCTTTTCCACCGCCACTCTCAGTCTCACCAGAGGTACCCTTTCCTGCCACCACCCTTAGTCTCACAGCAGGTGATTAACTTCACGGCGTTACTGTAGTAAGTTCTGGATTTTTATCACTTTATTATAATTGTCATTTGCAGTAAGCTTAGACTTTAAGGTCTCTTATTTCTTTAGATTCTAGCTCGAGTCTATTGAGTACGCGCTAGATTTGCAGAATTCGCACAACGAGAAAATATGTTTTGATCTAAACGATGTGCTATCTCACAAGATCTGTAACACTTAGCGTGGCGGCCACCATGTAAAGATGGGACTGAGGTTTAAATGTAATAACTACTATAGATTTAGCCCCTATTTTCATGTGGCTATTGTAGGACTATTGACAACTATATTCTGCCAAAAGCAAAGATGTGATGCACTGTTGTGCAGAGGAAGAGTATTTTATACTTGACAAGGTTGTATTCACATACTGACATGACTGATGAAACACGTGCTCAGCTAATTGATTTGTTTGATGTATCCCTTATCTGATCAGCACCACTGATAATCATGTAGGCCTATAGAGTGTTGTTTTGGTGACATGGTCTAATAGTAATATGCTATACTATTTTGTTATCATTGCCTCTAGCACTTGATCTAGAATTATACTTAATCACATAGAGATAATGGGTAATAGATTACTCAAGTGTGTTGTTCTCTCAACACTGCTGACTGCCATTTGATTAGGTGCTGTTTGTGATAACATAGTTCTCATTGTCAAATAGGCCTACTATGTCATCACCACTGAATATTAACTGTCTGAAAGCTACCAAGATGCAATGCATTATTGTGCACTATTTTATACTTGATAATATTGTATGTGTGTACATAATGGTAGTTGATGAAACATGTGCTCAGCGAATTGATCCAATTGTTGTATCCCTTGTCTGCTCAGACCACTGCAAATCATTATAGAATGTTGCTTTGATGACATAGCTTAACTAGTAATATGCTATGCTATTTTGTCATCACTATCTCTAGCACTAGACATAGAATTACACATAACTACATGGAGCAAATATTTAATGGAATGACTCAAGTGTGTTGACTGCTATTCAATAAGGTAGACCTACTGTTTGTGACGACAGCTCCCATAGTCAAATACTATGTTTGTCGTCACCACTGAATATTAACTGTCCAATAGCTGCCCACTCAGATGTTATGTTACAACTTACTCAGCCCATGGCAGCCAAACAGTTAATATGACTGTGCATGATTTTGCCAGTACATTATTGGAGGCTAGCCTATGTTAATGCTATTGAACAAGCAGTATGGTAGTTACCCTCAACTTATCAAAGGGTTACTCAAGTTTTGTTATCAATTATTTCTTCCGTGATTACAAGTGCTAGTGCTTTTGAGTGTTAATATCGACAACACATATTTTGGTATAATGTAGTAGTTCTTTACACAACATTTTGTTATTGATTATTTGTTGCATGTTTACAAGTGCTAGTGCTTTAGAGTGTAAATATCGACACCACATATTTTGGTATACTATAATGTAGTAGTTCTTTACACATCATTTTGTTATCAATTATTTGTTGCATGTTTACAAATGCTAGTGCTTTTGTTTGTAAATGTAGACATCTTCTGTTAGAATGTAGTAGTTCACTCTTGTACATTGACATTGTTATTTCACAAAATGTTTACTTTGTCATTGTATTTATTGAAACCTATTTTGTCTTAGAGGCACTGTCTTCTTACCCTTCTTCTTTGGCGTTTTTTTGGCATCTTCTTTGATGTCTTCTTCTTACACGTCTTCTTTGGCGTCTTCTTTGATGTCTTCTTCTTACATTTCTTTCGGTCTTCGTTGACTGACTTCTCAATAATAAAAGAGTCAAGTAGCAAAACGAGGACTTGTCTTTTGATTGAGAGACTTCCCTTTCTGCTCTGGATTCAAACGACCACCACAGCAAATATCATCATCACCCTTAACCCCTTAACCAACTCGCACCATCTCACCTGGCGCTGCGACTAATCAAAATCCCCTACAAACCCCTTAACCACCTCGCTCCATCTCATATGGAAACCAAAGTGCTGCAGAAAATGGGAGCCAAAATTGCCATCTGAAATACCCTGGGAATCTGCTTCCTAAAAGAAGGGAGAAGAATTCTAGTTGATGAATATATCAGTTTTTATTTACAAAACAAACTGTTGAGAGGGCACGTCATATAATCATGTTCTTCGTCAACAAAAAGCATGGACTACATTCATCAAAAATTCGAGGAAATATGTAAGTACAAAACTTGTTCGGGATAGAAGTACCCAACCTTTCCTTTCAGTGTGTGTGGTAGTGTGTGTGGTAATGTGCGAATGGAAAATGCCCAAAGCAACATTTTAATGTTGTTCGCAGATACTCTCTTAACCACCGAGGCCAAACCTTTACAAATCAATAGACACAAGTTCAAGCTCATATTGTTCACAGCCCAGCCGACCACTAGAGCCATCATATCAGGGCTAAGACCACATCAAAAAGACAACCCGGTTAAGAGAAAAGCCGACAGTTAAAAACCATGCTCAGCGTTATGTTCCATATTACTTATAGCTCAGCCGACTAACTAGAGCCATATCAGGGCTAAGACCACGTCAAAAAGACCACTCGGTTAAGAGAAAGTTCCAACAGTTAAAAAACATATTCACCGTTAACCTTGCAAGTCTAAAATGCAATTTTAAAAAAAACAGCCGTAAAATCAGATCAGTTGAAATCTACTAATCTCTTGTAAAAACTGGAAATTTGATTAGAGCGTAGAGCTTTTGTCTCACATCGTATAAGACCCATGAATCAAGGAGGAGGTGTTTGATGCTCAACGGCTCGTCACATCGTATACACCAAGGTGTTTCTTCATTTTTCAAAAGGTACGAATGAGTGTAGGATGTGTGACCTGTGTGTAACCTACATGACACTATCTCTTTCTTACGGTCCCCTAAAGCACACTGAGGAACACAAGTAGATGAAACTACAGTTAACAACTTTTGCTTTTACACTTACACAAGAAATCGATTCCTTAAATTAACATTTTTCATAGTATATACTGTGTCATCATAAACATATATACGACGTTCAATATCAGTCATTGTGCCCTGAAAAAAAAAACACTCCACATGTAATCAAACCCGAGGTGCAACAAACACAATGATGCTGTAATAACGGTGAAAAAAAGATGTTGAAATATTAAATCTAAATCAAACTTACTGCCAGCGTTCAAGCAAATAGGAACCACCACACACAAAAATTGAATGAAAATGTTTCTTTTATATAATGTTTTAAACTAAAATATTGTCAGAAGTTCCTGAAGAAGCGCTGTCACAAAGAGAGACAGATGAACTAATCAACGGTGAAGACGATGACAACAATACAACAGTACCAGATCAATTTCTGTCTGCCATTGCTAAAACAGAGAGAGAGAGAGAAAGAGAGACTGACAGAGAAAGAGAGAGAGACAGATAGCTATATCATCACGAAACCCAAAATGTCAAAACGTCTAAAAGACAGCATGCATCCTTCAGTGAAGGGAAATAACTTTCAAGCATGACGTCTGCAGTGGAGGCGGAAAGGGAGACAGGGAACGGAAAGGGAAGGATGCACAAAGACGCTGTCTCAGGAGAAAAGTCTGGAAAGTTCACGACACAACGGCATCAGTTTAATTATGTAAAGTTAAAAACAATCACGAGAGACCCGTGGGATATCTGTCTCGTGAATGCAAGTTACACCGCATATTGAGCTGTCAGACTGCTGACTGGCAGATAATGGAAATGCACTACGGAAACTGTGTCCTTGTACCCCCTCAAGAAAACACCGGTTTAACCCTCTGACTCCCGCACCTTGCCCACCAGCATCCTGCATTGCCAACCATGCTACCAAAGCAAAAACTTAACCCTCTGATTCCATCACCCTAAAGGGTAAGGGAGTCAAAGGGTTAAGTTTTTGCAGTTGGTGGATAGGGTGCGGGAGTCAAAGGGTTAAGATTTCTTCCCGACGCTCGGAACATGTCAACAAATCAATACAGTTGACAGGCAAAGTAATCCTATGGAAGAACACTGATTATCTTCAAATGTGAGTACAGTGTGTTTCAATTAAACTTTCTCGAAGATTCACCGAACCAAAAGACTGACTTCCAACCTGAGGGCCGGGTTCGGTCCTGCTGGGTACCTCCCCCCCCCCCCCCCCAGGTGGGTAAAGGGTGGATATTTATCCTACAACCTGGTCAACGTGAGTGCAGACCTGTTAGTGCCTAAATCTGCTTCGTGTGTACACAAGCATGCCAGAACGTCAAACACAAATATGCATGTGAATAAACATGTAAAGTCATATTAGTGTCCGATGGATTCTGTAAACATGAAAACACCCAGCATGGCACACCCACCGAAGCCAATTAACTCTTTGACTACCTCACCCTATCCACCACCAGCCTTCATTATCAACCATGCTAGCAAAGCAAAAATTTTAACCGTTTGACCCGCTCACCTTATCCACTAGCTTCCTGAAGCGAGCTGGTGGTTTTAGGGTGAGCAGTTACAGGGTTAAGTTTTTGCAGGTGGTGGATAGGGTGTGGGAGTCAAAAGTTAAACATGTATACATGCATCCGGAAAAAAACCGGAACGCTTTAAATCCTGTTTGGAACACCAAACTTTTATGTAATACTCTTTTCGCAAAAAATTGTGGTGAATATGTACATTCGTGGAATATGAATCAGAAAAACACGAAAATAGAATGAGAATGCGTATTTAATATAACCAGACAAAACAAGTGCAGATTTTCGGCCAACTGGCCTTTGTCAAGGGTGAATGCAAGATCACAAACACCAAAATACAAAAATTAGGAGAAAAAGACAAACTTCCTGCTGCTTGTCCAGTGGAAGAAGAGGACTAAAATGAAATCATAATGTGTTTGTGAGAATGGTAAGAAATGGAGAGAGGGGAGGCAAATATGATATCAGAGAGGAAGAGCATAAATTCTACAATCTGAAAAGTGGTTATGCCATATTAATATGTTTTATCCTGAACAGGGTCCAGCGCTAAAACTACGAATACTGATGCACTAGCTAAAAGTAGTTTTTGGAATGTAAAGTATCTTACTATTAAACAATGCATACATATACATACAAATTCATCCATACATATAGTGTATACACATATCAATATATACATATACATGTATATATCTGCGTACATACATGAATATATTTACACACATGCATACACATAGATACACATACACCCCACACAACACATATACACACCCAAGTAAAAGTGCATGCACAAAGAGCCATGTCCGGATAAAAGTACACGATGTGGCATGAAGTGAATTCTGTAGAGGAAATTTTTATGGTTTGTCACCGAGACCATATGGCTTGCGTGTTCAAAGTTTATAAGATGGGATTCTCTGTCTTTACTGTCCATGGTGTTGTTACTGTATAGAAGCCACACATTTTTCACCCGGATGTCGTGATTGAGTGGTCTGATTGGTTGAAATGATTTGAGAGTTTTATCTTCTTGACGTCGGATATCAGCCAAGTGTTCTTTGAAACGTGTATCAAGGGTACGTCCAGTTTCACCAACAGTTGAAATATTTAGAGCAGCTGATCACGTTGACAATGTTATAGATTTGACAGATAAAATCCGCAAGAATTTTCACAATACGGAAAGACACACGAGTCATCATCTGTGAAGATGCGTGTCGATGCCATAGTGAATTACAAGAATAAATGAAAAATAACATTTAGATACAATTACTCATGTGTTTATAATGGCGATGAATTTCAGATTACATGAAGGAACACTATTGGAGAAGAATGATAGTCTTCGTTACAACAAATTACAGTAGGGAGCGTTTACCACACACACACACACACACACACCACACACACACACACACACACACACACACACACACCCCACACACACACACACACACACACACACATGTACATACATGTATATATATATATATTTTTTTTTTTACAATGGCTACCTAGTGACTGATGTGTACACCAAACCTACAGATTCCCATTCTTATCTGCATAGCCTGTCCTGTCATCCTCAACACGTGATCAAAAACATGTCTTACAGCCAGTTCCTGAGACTTCGCCGCCTGTGTTCTGACCCTGCCACCTTCAGTCGCCGCTGTGAAGAAATGTCACGCTATTTTGCCCGCCGAGGATACAATTCCAGGCTTGTACAGAATGCCAAACATCGTGCTGGCCTCATCCCCAGATCACAGATCCTTCAATACAAACCAAAACAGACCCTCACCAGAACCCCCTTCATCGTCACCCACTATTCATCTAACCCACCCCTCCGTCTGTGGCTCAGGGAACTCCACTCCACAATCCTTCACACCAGCAGCAAAATGAAGAAGGCTGTTCCCGACCCACCCGTCCTTGGGGAGAGATGTTGTCGCTCCCTGCGCAACCTCCTCATGCCATCCTGCCTTCCAATCCCTCCTAATCCTGATGCAGGCTGTTTCAAGTGTTCAGCTAAAAAGTGCATCATTTGTGAACAACACTTGATTGAAGGTGTACCTTCAGCAGTTTCAACACCAGCGAAACTTTCAAAATAAGGCACAAACTGATATGTGTATCTACTAACGTAGTGTGTCTCCTCCAATGCGATATCTGCCCAAAAACTCAATGCATAGACAAACGAAAAATTCTCTTAAAACCAGATTCTACCGACACCGGTCAAACATTCATAAAAATACAGGCACTCAGGTCACCAAACACTTCAACCAAACTGGCCGTTCACTTCAAAACGTAAAATGTATCGCAGTGGAGAAGGTACACCCTGAGAACCTGGACACCAGACTGAAGAGAGAATCTTTTTGGATAAACAAAATGAAAACAATATTTCCTCTCGGCCTGAACTCTATCAATTGATGTACAGCATATATATAATTACAATAATCTACTTCACTACTAATTTGCCCATAAAGATTATTTGTAGTCAGCATGGCCATGCAGGCCTGCGCATGGAAATGTTAGCTTTGGGTGTGTGTGTGTGTGTGTGTGTGTGTGTGTGTTCGCATGAAAATGTGTGTGTGTGTGTGTGTGCGCCCATGTTCCTGAGTGTGTGTGCGTATGTTTCATATGTTAACACTCACTGGTGTCTACTGACGACATATAACAGCGTTGGACTGGGTGCTCGTGGACTGGGGCTTGTGTTCCTACCGCCATGTTGATGCAGTCGTGATAGCTAGCAGTGTTTTTAAGGATTTATTTTATTATTCATTTGTTTGTTGTTTTAATTACTACTTTTTTCTCCTAATGTGCTGGAGGGTGTGTGGTGTGTGTGTGTGTGTGGGATGTGTGTGTGTGTGCGTGCGGGCATAGTGTGTGTTTTAGGATGGATGGAAGAATGGGTGGGAGAGCTAGTGTGTGTGCGCGCGTGCATGTGGGTAAACATGGACAGTAGCGAATGCCTGGGCTAGGACAGTGTTTTGCACTCTTTGTATCTGATGGATAACTCTATGAATTTCAAATTACAGGTGAATAGTTCTCTTTTTTACGGTCCATGTGTTTTAGCATATCGTAGTCAGTGAATAAAGTCCCCTTGAGGAAGGTGGGTGTACCGCCGAAAATTTGGGAAAATTTTACGTCGTTTTGTCGTCTTTTCTGTGCACATGCTGCTTCATCTATATATATATATACAGTGTAAGTGTGTGTGTGTGTGTGTTGTGTATGTATGTATTGTGTATGTATGTATGTATAACAGTTTTGAAAAATGTATGTTCGATGTGTTTCGTTTTTAGGTGTGTCATTGTGAATGTTCCTTGTTTTTCTAAAGAGCCATTTTCATTCAAATTACATTTGTGGCCCTAGTGCATGTGGAACTCTTCAAGAGGAGGAAATTGAATTTATCGAGGAAGCCAACTGAAAGTGCAATTTGTTTCTGGAATTTACACGTCCAAGTTGTGACTAAAATAGAAATTTCCTGAGTGCCAAGTGCGGCACCAGCAGAGAGTAAATAAACTGCATTAGGCCTTTGCTTTTCCTATGAATAAACGGACACAGAGAAGAAACGTTCTGTCCCATCTTCTTCACTGGTGTGTTCCGTGTGTTACGTGCTCGTAAAGCTGTCTCTATGGAAAAGTCAGCAACTGGACCAGAATACATACATATGCAGCAGCAATGTTATTTACAACGCCAGCAACAACAACAGCGCTCTGTGTTTTTTCACGAATGAATCATTGCACTCCGACAAGTCCATATACACTCAACCTAAATATACGCTGATAATTTATATGCTGATTGATCCCAATACACATTCCTTATTATTTCTAGACCTTTTCCATCTGTACTATCTTTTCCAGTTGGTAGATCAATTCTTTGAGTCTTACCCGATCAAAAGCCTTGATATAATCAACAAAACAAATATTATTCTTTATTCAACTCAACTGATCCTTCTGTTGGAGTTGTTAGGATATGTGTGGCATTAATAGCTCCTTTCCTTTCAGCAAACCCACACTGTCTATTTCTGATTACATATATACATACTGTATATATATATGTGTGTGTGTGTGTGTGTGTGTGTGTATGTATATATATATACACATATATGTATGTATATACATACATAATGTACATATATATATGTGTGTGTGTGTGTGTGTACATATATATATAATCTATGTTTGTATGCATGTATGAACCAAAACAAAAAATGGACGAAAAACACATCTATCATTCAGCTGATCACACAAAGACTCTACATAAACACATAAAGAAACACCAAGAAGCCCCACCCTCGCCTCCCAACAGGATAAACTTTCTCCCTCCGCCCATTAGTACGCTTTATTGTCTTCATCTCCAGCCCGTCCTCCACCCCAGCTGGTATTTTCAAATGTGATCAATAGATTTTTATGTCTGACAAAGTCTATGACTGACAGAAGAAACTGTCTGACGGGAGCTGCATCGTTCGGTCTATTTTTGAGGAAGATAATCAACTTCTGCAACATATTCCTTATCTCTGGCGCAAAACGAAACTCCATGCCATAAAGGTATGTTTCCAATATATATATATATATATATATATATATATATATGTACCGTAAACTACCGAATATTAGCCCATCTCGTAGTATAAACCCACCCCCTACTTTGAGGCAAAAACTGTACAAAGGGTGGAATACCTTGTATAAGCCCACCCCCACTTTAGCTTTAATTTTGATTTTTTTTCCAACCCCTTCGTGTACCCCAAGGAGAGTCGTCACAGATTCCGTAGGGGCGTCAAACATTGGAACACATTAAATGAGCACGTCATACAAGTCCTAGGCATGCTTGTTTTCATTCCCATGGTTCATTGTTAGAATTAGGACAATGCCTCGTCGGAAGTCATATTCAGTGGAGTTCAAACTTTCTGCCCTCCAGTTCCTTCGAAATCACAATGTTTCCGAAACTGCCAAAGAGTTTGGAGTGGATAGAAGGGAGGCACCCGATGTTCCCCCAGGTCTATGTTCCCCCAGGTCTATGTTCCCCCAGGTATAGCGTTATGTCATATGTCATGTCATGTCATGTGTCATGCCATGTCATATGACATGGCAAATGACATTTCTGTCCTGGGGAACATCAGAACAGAACTTCGAAATTTCTAGAAATCTAAAATGGAGTAAACTCTGTGACATGACACGTGACAAGACACGTGTGGCATGACGTGAAATTACATATGGCATGACATATGACCTGACATATGACATATGGCATGACATGACATGACACATGGTATGACTGGAGGAACATAGACCTGGGGGAACATAGACATGCTCCCGGATAGAAAGCATGTGCGGCAGTGGAATGAAATGAGGCATGTTTTGATACAGAATCAAACAGGGAAACAAAAGGAGAAAAAAAAAGATTCATCCCGGTAAACACGTGGTATCCGAAGAACTAGATCTGGCTGTGCTTGAATTCTTGGAAGAGGAACGAGCAGCAGGAAGAGTTGTTCGCAACAAAGACCTCAGCACGAGAGCTTTGGAAATAGCAGGTAAGCCTTCTTTCTTTTCAGACTGTTTCGAACAAATTGCATGCATGCTCGTCCGTGTGTGTGTGTGTGTGTGTGTGTGAGAGAGAGAGAGAGAGAGAGGGAGTGGGGAGGGAGAGAGAAAGATGGACTGTGCGTGTGCAGATGGACAGCATCGCTGTGGGTGCGGGATGGGCCGACCGCATGAATGGACTTTTGTGGGACGGATGTGTGATAGGGGATGAGGCTGATTTTCGTGCTCTGAACGTGTTGCACTTGCTTGGGTAAATGGTGTGGCCGTGTGCAAGGGTTTCTTGCTTTGTTGTGCGATTTTTTTATGCGATTAAAGTTATTGAAATGTGTGTGTGTGTGTGTGTGTGTGTGTGTGTGTGTGTGTGTGTGTGTGTATGTGTGTGAAATTTCAGTGATATTTTCGAAACATCACATATCTTTTTTTGCACGGATGCGTAAAGGCACATCAAATGGATTGTATTGGTTCTGCTGTCTTTTGCAGATGCTCTGCAGCTGGACGGGTTCGTTGCTTCCGACATGAGGGTTCAACGCTGGAAAAAGCGCCATGGCATATCCACGCGAAGATCCACTTCCATCAGCCAGAAGGTGCCAGGGGAATTCCGGGATCTGCTCTTCAATTATCGGCGTGCTGTACTGATGCTGCGTAGACAACATGACTATCCCCTCAACTGCGTCATGAATATGGATCAAACCATGCTGAGATTTGATATGCTGCCTCAAAGGACCAATAACAAGAAAGGTTGTCGTCAAGTCAGGACTAAGACAACAAGAGCGGAAAAACGGGGGTTCACTGTAGCCTTGTTTGTTGCAGCAGATGGGACAAAGTTCCCAGCAATGATCGTCTTCAAGGAAAGGAATGGCCAGATCCCTCCACGGGTCTACCAGCAGCTGCAGGTGCCAGACAACGTCCGAGTTCATGCCACGAGAAATGGGTGGATGACTCGAGAGGCTCTGATGGTATGGATCAGGCGAATCCTGGGCAGGGCAGACGGCCGCCGATTGTTGGTGCTGGATAGCTACCCGGCTCATCGCACCCAAGAAGTGAGGGAAGCTCTACTAGAGCGCAACGTGGACGTGGTGTACATTCCTGGTGGCTGCACCCCACTCGCCCAACCAGTGGACGTGAGCATCACGAAGCCTTTCAAAGATGCCGTGCGTGACACCTGGGTCACCTGGATGAGAGAAGACCGTCCGCTGACAGCTGCGGGCAATCTCAGGCAACCCACCAGACAGGATGTCATCAGCTGGGTGGGTAGAGCCTGGCACAGCGTCAGACCTGACATCATCGTCACTGCCTTCAAGAGGTGCGCAATCTCCAACATCATGGATGGGTCAGAAGATGACCAAACTCTGGAGTGGTTTCCAGAGGACATTGTGGTTCACCTTCCCGCTGCCAACGATGCCCCTGGTGACCAGGAGGAGGAAGAGGAGGAAGAAGAGGAAGGGGATGCAGACAGAGAAGAAGAAGGAGAAGAAGGAGAAGACTTCTTTGGGTTTGACGAGTGACAATTCATGCTGATTGAGGACGAGTGAAAAGGACTTTTCTGGTTCAGAAAAAAGACTAGGATAAGTCATTGATCTTCGCTTTTGTTGTTGTTCAAACAATCTCCGAAGAGATAAGAACAAGTGACTGATTGTTTTTGAATGAAAGATAAATTATTGATTTTTCCCATATGTTTTGTTCGGCCAATCGAAATATGCGTTATTGTTTTTTTCCAATATGTTTTGTTCAGGCAATCCCAGAAGAGAAAGGGACTCTTATAAATTAAAATCATTATAAATCTACCACGGTGTCAATCTCACTCTCTCCATACCTGCATGCTCGTGTGTGATTGCGTGAATGTGTGTGTTTGCATTTCCGTGGGTGGGTTTAAAAAACAGAACATTCGGAAAGTAGCAAGCAGTATAATTTCCCTATTGTGGGTTATAAAGTTTCATGCACAGGGGTATATACCGTGTATAAGCCCACCCCCCTTTTTGGGCCTCAAACTGTGCAAAGGGGGGGTGGGCTTATACTCGGTATTTTACGGTATATATATAAATTCTTCTGCTCTGGAGTTGATTTGCTTATAAAGTGCCTGTCTAGAAACCATTTAGCCGCACACACACACACACACACACACACACACACACACACACACACACACACACACACACACACACACACACACACACACACACACACGAGTGTCGTGTTGCTGCCTTATCAGCAAAGGAATTCCATCCAAGAGGCCTTGTTTGTAAGCCATCAGCCGATATTGCACAATTTCGTTTTATCATTTTTAGTAAAATTTACTTTTTTAATCACATTAGCGCTAAGATATCATTATACTATTCATGCGTACAGCCAGCCGACCACGATAACCATTTCAGAGCAAAATGCACGACAGAAAAAGAAAACGGTCACTTATTTCATGTTCACTTATTTCAACTCTTGTTCTCGCTTTAATAACGCACACTATCGATCAGGACTGAAAGAGAAACAAGGAGGAAAAAAGTTTAAAACTGAAATTTAATGTGAAGAACACAAAGTTTCTCCAGATTATGCAGTCCATGACCGATCTGATCACGTGCAGGTTATCAGCATAAATGTTACTTTCATAGATAGAAACGAGCTGGGACAAAAACAGTCGAAACGTGTGTGCGTGCGTGCGTGTGTGTGTGTGTGTGTATGTGTGTGTCTGTCTGTCTGTCTGTGTGTCTATCTGTATGTGTTTGTGTTTTGTGTGTTGTTGTTGTTGTCGTTCTATCTCGTTTTGGTTTTGGTTTCGTTTGGTTTTTTGGTGGCCGTTTCAGGCGGGTTCAGTTCTTTGTTCTAGTATTGTTGGTTTTATCGCTGTTGTGGGTGGTGTTGGTGAGGCAATTTGTTTGGGGGTGGAGAGAGAGAGGGGGGAGGGAGGGAGGGAGGGAGACAGACATAGAGTGTGTGTGTATAAGAGAGAGAGTGTGTGTATGGGGGGGGGGGGGGATACGTATTGGGTTTTTGGACGGATGGTTGGTTTTTGTTGTGGTGTGGTTTTACTGTTGTGGTTTTGGGAGGCTCCCTTGGAAAATGCGTTGGTTTCATCCATTATTTTAATTCAACACGATGGAGGCTGAAACAAGTGTTTTTCACCGTAATTTGTAATGTTCATCTACAATAACTAATACCGATTCATGGTTTTAGTTCAGCCGACCACAGAGGCCACCTCAGGGCTAGAAACAATACAGAACGACAGTTTGAAAACACACACATCAAGATTAGGTACGTGCGAACTAAACGTGAAATAAGTTATCAGTTCCTTAGCTGACTCACTATGATACTCAGCATTGACATGACCTTATGCGACAGATTTGCACAGTACAGGTTGTTCAAAACGACTTGTATTGTCGAACCATATAATGACATTTAATGAAAAGGTATATTAAAGGGTTTCAAAGAAATTTACATTTGGTATCCCTGATATCGCTTGTCTTTATTTTCAACAGAACAGGAACAGAAAATGATGTTAGGCCTATCTGTTGCTTATGTAATATTGATAGAAAACATTAACAGAAAATGATGTTAGGCCTATCTGTTGCTTATGTAATACTGATATAAAACATTAACAGAAAATGATGTTAGGCCTATCTGTTGCTTATGTAATACTGATAGAAAACATTAACAGAAAATGATGTTAGGCCTATCTGTTGCTTATGTAATACTGATAGAAAACATTAAATAACAGAAAATGACGTTAGGCCTATCTGTTGCTTATGTAATACTGATAGAATACATTAAATAACAGAAAATGACGTTAGGCCTATCTGTTGCTTATGTAATACTGATATAAAACATTAAATAACAGAAACTGACGTTAGGCCTATCTGTTGCTTATGTAATACTAATAGAAAACATTAAATAACAGAAAATGATGTCAGGCCTATCTGTTGCTTATGTAATACTGATAGAAAATATCAACTAACAGATAATGACGTTAGGCCTATCTGTTGCTTATGTGATACTGATAGAAAACAGTAACTAACAGAAAATGATGTTAGGCATATCTGTTGCTTATGTAATACTGATACAAAAGAAGAATGACTTTTTAAGCATTGTTGTCCTAAATTTGATAACCTTGAATTAAAAGTATTATTAGCCTTTAATAAGGCAACTAAGGTGATTCGTGTAACTTAATCTGCTGCATTTAAGTCGACTACTGCATTCAATCTTGCCGTGTCATGTTTATGAACCATTACAAAATGCGGGGTACCAATGCATCATTATGTTTTAATCGTTTTAATCTATGTAACTACTTTGCAATGCTTTTCTTGCTGAGCAACATGTAGATATAACTAAGCATATGTTCATTAAACTATTTCATACTCATATTTGCACTACTCCAACAGAAGCAGCACACCTACTTTACTACTAGTAGAACAAATCAAACCGGTTTTATATGTGCAAGTAAATCATTTCTCAGCAAGCGGTCTCTAAAACACAGAAAGCTAAATTCTTGAACGGAAAACACGGGTACAATATATTACTTAGGCAAAAGTGTGCCATACTATAAAGCTTAAAGACAGAGCATTCATTCTAATGTTAATCCTTACCTATTTTCAGCGTCATACAGTTCAGAAACGCTATCAGAAACGTTTTATTTGTCCATCTTACAGACATATACAGACAGACAAAATGTTGAGGTAATTGTACTGTCAATTCCGTTATGAAAAGGACTGGTTTAAAAAAAAGAGGCAATGAATAGAAAAATCAAAGACCTGTGAAGTACAAATATAAGATATAGATAGACAGATAGATAGATAGATAGATAGATAGATAGATAGATAGATAGATACGAGCTGCTCTATAAATATGAGCAACTAAAGTAACCACACACACACACACACACACACACACACACACACACACACACACCACACGCACGCACGCACGCACGCACGCACACACGCACGCACGCACGCACGCACGCACACACACACATTTCGGTTGTGATGGAAATGGTCTACCTGGCTGCATGGCATGTGGTGATGATGGTGTATGTGTGTGTGCATTAATTTAATGTGTACAATTCAGGATTACCAGGTCGGTGGGTGGGAGGTGTCAGCTCTATGAAACAACTTAAACGGTTTTACTGCGTGTTCCGGCATTTATGTGTTCATTAAGCGAGTCTGTAAACATCACCAAGGGAAAAGAATACTAACAAACCGTTTTGTGCGTGCTTCAAAACACAACAGACAGCACTTTAAAACGAGTAAACAGAGGTATGGTGAAGCAGCCTTTAAATAACATTTAAATCAATCGGTAAATGTTGGGGTGACAAAGACAGTCTGAACAAACCATTATGTGAGGGCCGAATTGCCAGCCAAACACTAACTGCGAATGGAACAAAGCCACCAGGAGTTTATGCACACTTTCAATTTGCTCAGTTTTGGAGGCAAGTCGATAATTATGACTGCAAGTTTCTCACAAGCCATTGTATACCATACATTGTATACATAGTAATGTACTTAAGTTTCCGAAATAATTGCATGTTTCTTACAAACCAGAATAGAAGTAAATGCAGAACGAGTATTCAGTATTCAATATAACAAAACAAGACAGGTGCAATTTTTTGGCCATAATGGCTTTGTAAAGCGTATGCAAAAGAAAGTAAATGACAACACTTAGCACAAAAAAACTGTCAGACAACTTTTTTCTTCCAGCTCGATGGCAAGTTTGGGAAGAAGCCTTTTTTTAATTGCACTAAATGTCTTACATTTGTTGTTTGTTATGTACATGCTTGACGGTTGGCCAAAATAATTTTTTATTTTGCAACTGTCTTTTTTGGGGGACATCATATGCGCGTTCTGATTCTATATTTGTGTTTTTCTCGTACGTGTCTGCTTGAATGTAAGCAGTTACTTTGAATCGGTTTTGTTTCTCACAAGCCTATGGATATATGTATATCGTAAGCTGCAAACAGGTTAATACATTTATGGTTTACGATGTTGAACACTTTGCATGCTTTTCGTAAGCTACAATATATCATAAACAACCCAGAATACTGTTTAGATCTACAAATATTCATGTGTAAATATTATCAGCAATCTCCATTTGTTCAACATTATTTCATTAGGCAACTTCCTCAGGAGTACTCTCACTGAAGAAAGTGGAACCCACTCCGTCACAGATTTGGATACCGTATGGGCTGCGACTATATCTTAAGTAGGGACCCGATGCATGGTTTTTGACGATAAAAGAAATAGTATTTCAAGGTGGCTGGTACTCCTACCTATGCTAGTTCATCTTTCATGTCCCTTCACAAAGTTGGATTAGAGTCTGTTGAAACAGTCGGACTAGAACAAACAAAACAAAACAAAACAAAAACAAAAACAAAACAAAAAACGAAAAAAATACGAACGCGTACTTAATACAACCAGACAAGACAGACGCAAATTTTCGGCCAACTGGCCTTTGTCAAGCGTAAGATCACACACAAACAAACACCAGACACAAAATTAGGGGGGAAAGGCTGAAACTTCCCTGCTGCCCCGTCCAGTGTGAGAAAAGGAATAAACTGACTAAATGAAATCATCCCAGCCTTCAACATAAAAATACAACTGTTTTGCCATCTTAACGCTCCTATCATTCTGGTGGTACCAGAGCTTAGCGTTTGGTGGGTCCCGTCTTGCCCGCTGCCTTAAATTTATTTCAGGACCTTGCTAATACATGGAGTTTTGGGCACGCTCAAGGAGTCTTCCAGTTAACAGATAGACTGCTAGAGCGCATAGGGAATTGTCCGAGTGCAATGGATCCCTCTTAAACTCCAACTCTAAAATTCCTATTCAGCAGTGTTGTCTTTCGCTATTGATTCTGCCAAACCCTCTCATGCTGTGTTTCGCTAATGTTTGAGTAGGGACACAGAGAATTTCTTGTCAGTACACGCGTACCATTTCATTCTATGCTTCGTGCTGTCTAGCAGGTAGCAGCGCTCTTCACACGAAAACGCGGCAGACAAATCTACCCTCCCAATATATAAACGCTTGTCGCAGTGCATCGTCGGTTTGGGTTGTACTGTGCCCAAGTTTAATCTGATCAAACCATAAAATGCAGACACAGAATCATTTTAAAATTTCAGCTGCTCAGAACACATTCCAAATTATGTATTTCTCAAGGTCACTGTGGCCCTAAGAACCATTAGACAATACCATAACTGACTGAAGTGAGGAACAACAGCAGACAATCACACCAGTGAAATCAAGATATAAATATTTTCAAAACTTTTCGAGAATGTGTTGATCACACACTTTTCTGAAGAAGTGCTCGTCTGGTCATTCTTTTTGGCCTGTGTGATACCCACACAGTGTCGGCATCATTTCCAAAATTACGTATTCACAAAACCTCAACGATCCATACTTTAGACCCAAATTTGGTAAACATCCACCTATAAACAGCTGAGAAAATCTTGCTAAACACATTTTTGTCCAGGAAAAAAAAACACACACTCTCTCTCTCTCTCACACACACACACATACACACAAAATCACGTGTCAAACACACACACATCCCTCTCTTATCTATATGATTTTTAAAGGGAAGATTTGAAGAATAACAAAGGCAAAACCGACAGACACGATCCAAGACAATGAATTACAGATGCAGAGTCAATTAGACCCACTTGAAAATGAAATCAATTGATTTTCTTCAAAGTCTAGACTATCATTATTACATGGGTCAACTCGCATACCAATCTGTATTGCTCATCTACAGAAAAAAAAATGGGGAGGGGAGTGACAGGGGGAAGATACGGGGTAACAATGACAATGACAACGCGACTTTGTTTTATAAAGGTAAAAGTCGCTAGCTAACAGCCATTTTTCAAACTTGTCTCAAATTTACGTATTTGTTTAGACCTGAAAATGTTGAAAAATACACGTCAATAAACCACGTGTGTGTGTGTATGTATGTGTGTGTGTGTGTGTGTGTGTGTAAACAGTGTGTGTGTGGTGTCTGTGTGTGTGTGTGTGTGTGTGTGTGTGTGTGTGTGTGGTGTGTGTGTGTGTGTGTGTGTGTGTGTGTGTGTGTGTGTGTGTGTGTGTGTGTGTGTGTGTCTGCGTGTGCGTGTGTGTCTGCGTGAGTGTCTGCGTGTACAAATGCGAGCCAGGGGAGGAAGAAAACTTTTGTAAGACCTTGGGCTTGAGAGACAGACAGACAGACAGAGACAGAGAGTCAGACAGGGAGACACTTCCCATCAGTACTGAGACATTGTGAACAAGCAACAAGGAAAACAAGTCCATCATAAGCGGGCAGATACTGTCAAATCAGATCAGCAGAAAAGGAAGTAAAAACGAGAAAATAGGAAATTTCGCGAAACGAAACCAAATTAAATACACGCAGAGTAACAATTAACACTGACAACTTGTAGAGATCCTCATCTCACACGAGCCCCGGGTGTGTCACTAAATATGAAAAAGACAGGGGGGGAGGGGTGAAGAGAAGAGCAGACAAGTTGGTGTATGGGGTTATAAGATAACGGAGACAGGAAACAAACTTGACCGTACAAAGGTTAAAATTTACACTAGTGCGTGGACGGGGAATGCAGGCGGGACGGGAAACTGGACGGATGATAAACCATCTTTACTCTCACTTCGTGGCTCTACAGAGAGCAAAGATTAAAAAATGGAGATCCGTTTTGTACACCGCACGCACACCGCATGAAAAGCATCGCTCACATAATCAAGCGTAGATGGGGAGGGGGAGAGATAAAGGGCTTCCGGGAACCTCCTGAGCTGATCACTCACCTCCTCCCCTCCTCACACGGACACGCGCACACACACACACACACACACACACAAACACATGCAAGCCGTATGGAATCTTTTGTTTAGAGCAGAACACCTAATAAGCGAGGAATATCTAGATCTACATGTGGATCTATTTTTACTCCTCTAGATACCTCCCCCCCCCTCCGACTACCCCCGAGGAGCATGCCCTCATATTTCTTACCCCCCCCCCCTTTGCAAGACTATCCCCCCCCCCGAAATGCTGATTATTGTGCGCGTGCAATGGCGTAGGTGTGTGTGCGTGCGTACGTGTGTGTGTGTGTGACCATCACCATGCTAATAAAATAAAACTCGACGTTTCTGAAAAAAAAAAAAATCTTATAGTTTCTTATCCCTGGAAAATGTACATGTTTACTGTAGCCTACCAGCAGGCCGCCTATACATAAAATACGTCACTGTCATACACGTCCCAAGTCAAAACTAATCAGTTCGTGATGCTCTTTCTTTCTTTCTTCGTTTCTTTTTAAGCCCACAATGTGCAATAGTAATTTTACCCTTTTATCTATGACTGCTAATATTTATAGCCATACTGGCCTCATTACTCTTATCTGCAACTGTTAAATGTGTCTTATCAAACCTGGATACTTACTATGACTAAAATCATTTCAAGAAAGCATTATAGGGCCTACGTTGCCGTCATTAAAGGAAGCGCAAGATAATGGACTCGATGATAATTTATCTGACTGAAATGCACACACGTGCGTGTCCTTGATTTTAACTCGGTTATTTGGTCACGATATCCCTTCGTGTAGGCCCTACATCAAAACGTGGGGTCAACGAAATGTTGATAGTTGATAGCAGATGAATGTCTGACATCACAAAAGTCTGTCACATAAAGTTTTTGCAGTTGGTGGATTTGATGCGGGACTCAAAGGGTTAATGGCTCAGAATGCTGGAGGATGACAAAGGCGATCTCACCAAGTTCATCAACCTTCTACATAGAAACCTTCGAATATTCATTGGAATTTTCCGGCCCGCCACAGTCTCCAACTAACAGCTGCTTTTCCTATGCAATCAAGAGTATGTATGATCAGTCAAACCTGACATATAGCCAGGCCTACCACAGAAGACAATTTTTTTTAGTGTTCTGTGAGGCCTACCGCGTTCCATACACAATCTGGCTCAGAACACATGAGTAGGAAATCTTTGTTGCTGCCCTACATGCCAATGGCATAATGTGCATTAGATAAGTAAGCAGGTGTTAAATTAAAGTAGTGGTAGTACTAGTGTGGTACATAGTAGTAGTGCACAATGCTTATCTGCTTTGTCACCATGCTGTCAGCGTAAAATTAATGACTACATGAGACATCGAGGACACAGTGCGCCAGTCACATGACAAGGTAAATGTACACATCACATGACCAAAACATGTCACACTCGCAGTTGCACTTCAGGGTGGAATCAAAAGTTGTCGCCGACAGCGTGGACGCTATGGAGATCTAATGTAAATAAAAACGAAATTTGGTCAGATCTGTACGACCATACGTTGCGTTGCATACAAGGACTACGTGCCAAGCAGAAATTTAAATTCAATATGGCCTAGATCTAGATGAAAAGTGATATAGGTAACGCGTGTAACTCAAGTTTGTGGAACAACCGGTCTAGATCAGTGATCAACCGACAACAAACCAGGATAAATGTCAACGACAGCTGTTGCAGCACTTCGAGTGTAGCTTGTGGTGTATTTGAATGCCTCCAGCATTCATTGAGACAGAAGCCGTTACGTAAGTTTGTCATTTTAGGCTACTCATTGAGTCATTCTGATTATCTAGAGCATTGAGTGAAACTTTTCTGAGTCGTATAGTCTATAGCCAAGATGATTGCTGTGGTTGATTCAAGACACAAACGAGGAAGCTCTTTGATCACGTCATTTTTGACAGTATACTATGAGTATGATCGTAGAGTTAAATGTTGCCTTGTTAGTAAACGTTCAAAATGTAAACTTTTGGATAAAAGTGAGGTTAGTTTCTCTTTATACATGCAGTTAGTAGTACTGTGAATGTTAGCCAAGGCTGATACAAACATCTGTCTGTCTGCTCATGCATACTTTTGTTTGCACACATGTGCACATTCGCACACAGACACACACACACACACACACACACGCACGCACTCAGACTCACGCACGCAGGCATGCGCGGGTGCACACACACACACACACACACACACACACACACACACACACACACACACACACACACACACACACACACACACACATGTGTATAGACATGCAAACACAAACACACATACACACACACACACTCACTCTCTCACACACACAGACACATACACAGACATATACACAGACACACACAGACACAGACACACACACACACACACACACACACACACACACACACACACACACACACACACATACACACACACACACACATTTTCACTCACTTATGAATAAACATACTCGGCATGTGCCATGACTGAATGGTTGCTGTATTTTGAAGATTTTTTGATCTGTTGAGCAGGACACATTTTTATCTTCATGTGAACTTTATGAAATTTCAGTGGTTGTTTTGAGTATATTCTCATGCATATTTCAATTTCCAAATGTGGATTAAATTAATAAAGTAGTATTGAATTAAAGAAATGCATGCAGAATACATAGAAAAAGATCAAAGTAAGTTTCTGAGAAGAAAATCTTTTTTCAGTTTCTCTTAATTACTGCCATACAATGTATCATAATAGGGCAATGAGTTCTTGGTAGAGTATCCAGGAAGTCTTTTATCTTGTTGTTGGCTTCCTTCCCATTTCTCCTGTTTTGTACGTTCCCCTGCCCCCATTTTTAATACATATTGGGCCACATGTTTGGTATTAGTATTACTGTTTGTTTCATGCATATTAAAAAAAATCATCTTATTTTGAGCTTATGATGAAGAGCTCTGTAGAGATCTGTGAGCCTTCCGGACAGTTACTGACAGGTTTAGGTGGCACATATATCTTTGAATGCCCATGTGTGATTTCACTTTCAATCTTATTATGACTTGTAAAGTTGTATGATAAATCTTGTAGTTTTACTGTCAGATGTACTGTTACGTGTTAGTTTATTGTCATCATGATTGTCATCATTATTTTTATTTTCTTCATTTTTTGTTCTTATTCTTGTTGTTCTTATTCTTTTTGTTCTTCTTCTTATTGTTGTTGTTGATTTATTATTATGTTATTATTATTGTTATTATTATATTGTACATATGCATGATACTGATTTACTCATTTAGTCTTCTTGTTGTTGTTGTTATTATAATTATTATTAAATGTACATGTGTATAATATTAATACAGAAGCTGTGTATGTGAAATATGTATATTGATTCATTCATCCATTGCACTGATTTCCAAGTATCAGAATAAACTGAGAAATGTCGGACATGGAAGAGACACACGAGAAGAGGCCGTTGCTTAATCAGGATGATGTACTGTCTACCAATGGCTCCACGAGAGTGGCTAGAGAGGATGGTGGTGACACGCTACACATAGACACAGAAAATAAGCCAAAGGTATATCTTGTAAGATATATAAGGCCTGATTAGCATAGAGGTAGAGTTCACATTTTCCAGTTTGATTGTACAGATTCTCATCTAAATTGAGAATTGAACTCAAGACATCATATCTTGAATCTATGGCTTTATCAACAGAGCCAGCCAGCTCATAAAAATGGGAAAGAGCAGTGGGAGGGTTGGGGGGAGAGAGAAACACACACAAAATAACAAATCCCCATTGTAGGGTAGAACCCTTGTATCATCGGCATTGCACATTAAACAATGTACATATCTAACAGAGTCAGTTTAACATGAGAAAATTTTTATGTATGACCTTCAGTCAACCTAGCTATGGTTCAGTACCTGACCAGTTCATGGTTTGGGAAGGTAAAGCAGTGTAGGAGAGGAGACAGGCACTACCCTCCCAATGTTAGGTCCTTGAAAAGTCCAGCTTTCTGTGGATTTTATAACTGTTACCTTTAACTTAGTTTAAATGCATCACGTTTTCTTTATTTTGAGAAAAGTGTCCTGTTTAAACCATTGTGACATTCTTATAAAGTTTTATTACAGTATAGTTTGATTTTCTGTCATTTAATGAGTTGTTCAGGAATGAGAGATATTCTTGCTTGATGTTTATGAAATTTAAGAAGAATGTTAGAGTTCACAGTTTAGTACATGTTTTTATTCTGGTTTTGTCAGAAATGTACATTATATCTTTAAATAGCAGTGCTGTATCAAGCATCAGTTGTTACAAACTGATACATTGTTATTCATTGTGCATGTATCACACTTTTTGAGTGTTACATGCTCTAGTTCCTGATAGGGTATGAGTGATGGTGGACAGTAGGGTGAGGCATGAAGTGGGAGTGGGGAGGGGGTGGGGAACATAATCTGATCTTCTGCACCTTCTTCTAGTTGTGTTTTCTGAAAGCTTCTAAAGCACTGTTGTATAGGGCTGGTATGTTGTCTAAAAATCACACAGAGCATATCTGTGGCCAAACAGAACAATTCTTTGTCAACAGAAATGTGCTTGGGCTACATACACGATTAGTTCATATGAAGATTTACAGTTTGTTGTATTAGATATAAAATGAAGCTGCAGTTGCTCCATTATGATTATGGAATGGTTTTCAGATGATGATTGTTTCAGAATTGATTTGATCTTTCCATATGAATATTGAAGGATGTCATAAAAATAAGGCTGAGGCATCACATCTTGTCATAGTGATTTGTTGCTTTGGTGAATGCAGTGCCCTTTTTGGCATTTCCTTATACAGGAGCTTTCTCACATGACTCCGAAGAAAGTGGGTGTTGTGGCATGCATCCTGGCCACCGAGCTGTGTGAACGGTTGGCATACTACAGTGTGGTAGCCAACATGGTTCTTTTCTGCACAAGCATTCTAGACTTCAGCAGCAACGATGCTGCCACCATCAGCCTTGTCTTCTCAGGTATGTTTAGACAACTGTAACAGTTTGAAAGTGATATACTATAGATCGTTTCAATGACAGATCAATTTTGTGTCAGACAAGAGATGGTCAAATCTCCCTTTTTGTACAAAAATGAGTAAAAACAAAAGAAGTATTTGTTTTTAACACGAGCATTTCACATTGCAAATCTCCATTCGGGTGAAAAACTAAAACAGATTAAGAAGTACATAATTTTATGTTTTGTTGCTGCGTGCATATTTATATCATATGTGTGTGTGTGCATGTGCTTGTGCGTGCATGTATGTATGTGTGTGTGCTTGTGTGTGTGTGTGCGTGTATGTGTGTGTGTGTGTGTGTGTGTGTGTATGTAGGGTTGGGGTGGGGGTGGGGAGGGTGTGTGTGTGTGTATACTCTGGGTGTATGTAGACTACCAGTTGTAACAAAATTTTAATCAAGTCTTGATACAGTGAAAACAAGAACTAGAACTATATCATCTCTGCTGACCTAAACTTAAGAATTAGCCTTGATCTATCTGTTGCAAGAGAACATCAAAAGCCTCTGTCTGTCAAAATGAGATCATCTTCTGTCTCATCAGAAAAAAAACAGTAAAGTACAGTTGCTTTAATCCAGACCCGTTATAAATAGAAAGATGGAAATCATACTCCACTTCAAACAGCAATCCCTCATGAATATACTGGGCGCAGAATCACCCAGGTTCGCTCCCCGGCGTGGGGAAAAAAAAAAATAGACAACAGCAGAAGGGCATCCAGGAGTCATGACCTGGATGTGGCCCGGCCCCCCGAGATGTAAGGAGTTCAGGGCCGAAACACTTGTCTAAAGGGGGTTACTTCTCTGAAGACCTTCTGTTGTCTAGCTCTCCCTAGAGTTTCTTTCTACTCCAACTCCCCGTAGAAACCAGAGGTTAGATAGAACATAAAGATCTCACAAGTGCAAACAGTTTATAGTTTATGTGCAGGCTGATGACACTTGCCATGACCACTTGGATTTTATTATCGTGTAACACATACAGATTTAGCACATACATGGAAGGATTCTAGCGTTGGAATGTTTTCTTGAGATGGTGAATGTGTCATTTTTCATACATGTGGAAATTATGTCAGGTTTCACGTATTCAGTTAGCTTATGACTGATTGAGGTCAGTGTTAATTACAGCAACAAGTGTCAATTCATATGATGTGATATGAGTTGTGTGCATTTTTCAAAGAGGCTGTGGTGTGCATGTTATACATGTAATCAGACACACACAGACAGATGTATATATACACATTCATACCCACACTTACACACACACACATGCCACATGCATGCATGTGTACACACACACGCACACACACACACACACACACACACCACGCACGCACACGCACGCACGCACGCACGCACGCACGCACGCACACACACACACACACACACACACACACACACACACAACACTAACACACAAACATCTCTCTCTCTCTCTCTCTTTCCGATTTTGTCTCTGTCTCTGCCTATCTTTCTCTTTCTGTCTATCTCTGTCACTCTCTCTGTCTCTGTCTTTCTTTCTCTTTCACATT
>CM060305.1:32396722-32424222 GCA_030674185.1 Monoplex corrugatus | reverse complement strand
GTGTGGATAATTTTCTTATCTCCCAGTCAACATCTGTACAGACCTGTCAATGCCTAAGCCTTTTTCATATGTGCACGCCGTTTCATATATGTCCTATACCGATTTTTCAGGCTATGGGAACGAAAGGGGAAGTTTCTTTCCAGCTGGTTTTCAGTATTGTGAGAGTGAAGGGTATGTGTTCTTTAAACTGAAACACTGGTAGATGGAAACAAATGAGTTAATGAAATTTTCATAGTGTCCATTGTTGGACAAGTGCACAGACAATATGGCAGATTTACATATAATGTACATTAGATATGTTAAATATACATGGTTGCCTGAGATTTGTTGATATAGCCATGCACTCGACATCTGATGTCTTGTGATCAGTTCCAGCCTGCAACATCAAAGAGAAACTGGCCTGTTCACTGCCCATTTTATTGCTACAGTCAATCTGGTGGTGTCAGCATATTATTTTATCCCTGTGACTCTAGCGCCGTATACACCAAATGCAAAAAGTGAAT
Organism: Monoplex corrugatus; assembly: GCA_030674185.1. Classification (NCBI taxonomy): domain Eukaryota; kingdom Metazoa; phylum Mollusca; class Gastropoda; order Littorinimorpha; family Ranellidae; genus Monoplex; species Monoplex corrugatus. The sequence goes on along the minus strand of CM060305.1, from coordinate 32,423,719 downwards.
CTTTGACTCCCTGAGAGTCAAAAGGTTTAGTTTTTACTTTGCCTGCAGCGTTAACCACAATGTAGGAGGGTGCAGGGGTGAAGGGATTAACTCTTTTCCGTTTTGAGATTTGTTATGATTTTTCACGAAACAGACAGTACATTTACCAGAAAGCATGCCATTTCGTCAAATATTAACTTATATTATCAAATTATATTATCAAACTAAACACCATAACACTGAGAAATGTTTGCGGTTTCAACTGATGTATAACATGCAGCCTTTTTATTGATAGATTTTATAGTTTCAAATGGAACGATGTCGCTATGGGAGAATGGAAGGGGGTTAAAGATCTTATTGCCCATTCCCATTCCTCACCTCCTGTCTCCCCGCCCCATTTCAAGATTGACAATACATAGGGTTTTGTGCAGGCTCAGGGAGTCTGCCTCTTAACCCTCTTAGCTTCATTACGACCGGAGCCGACAGTTCCGCCCGCACTGCCTAGCGCTTCGTTACGGCTGTACCCACCGTAAAAGTCGGCCACGAGCATGAGCTATTTTGATCACGCACTCATCACATGTTTCTGGCTCTGGGAGACTGACAATTAGTCAAACATTCTTGGTATCATCCAATGAGATGATCTTGGGAAAACTAGCACTACACACACATCCATTCACTTATGCTTAGGCGCGAAATGTGGTTGGGGTATTTTCATTCACGCCTTGTATCGTGTGAAAAAATAGCGATGCCCTTTGTAGCAGACGGTTTTCAGGATACAGATGATTCTCCAGATTATTCAGAGGAGGAATTAAATACTACTATTCGTAAATTAGGAAAACATGAAGAAGATGTAGCTGAGTCAGATATTGAGGTTTGTGAGAGGGAAGATGATGAAAACTGTGATTTAGGAGAGCAGACCGACACAGAAGATAATGCGCCGCAGACCGCATTCCAGCGAACGTGGCACCCATCACTGGTTCTGCTGACAGTAAAGAAATTTATCTCTGGGTCGGACCAACTTGTATACTGCCAGCTGATGCCAAACCTTTAGATTATTTCATTTTGTTTTTGTACTGACAATTAGTAAACTGTATTATGAACATTGAATGTAGTTTTGTAGTGGATAGAAAAATAATGATAAAAACTACCTGAACAAACTGTGTAAATACCTGAGGAGCACTTGGTGACATTTGGTGACCACTGTGAGTACTATCACATGGAAATGCTGTTAGATACTTTAGCTAAGCCATACTCTAATTCATTACTCATCTGTATGTGTTGTGGTCACGTATAGGTGTGCTTCTCTTGTTTTCATATATATGTCACTTATTTATTCATGTTTGGTGACATCTTTGGTGACAATGACACGACAAGCAGTGGTTAGAAAGACACACTCACTTGGATATGGAAGTAAAGCATGTTTACCGACACCTGACAAATTTCTAGCTTTATATCTGATCAAACATTCTCGCAGTGTACTCATGAACAGAGTAACCCTATTTTTGGGGAAAAAGCTTGAGAAAATTCGAAATCTAGGGGCAGTTCAGGTCTCTAGAATGCAAATACAAGAGGGTTAATCACCGGCAAATTTGGATGGAATGCATATAGAATTATCTAAATGCAGTGGTTACTTTTACTCCAAACACTTTTATATAAAACAACATCAATAAAACAAAAATAAAAACACAAACCCCCCTAACACACACCAGAAAGTTGACACCCAGGCTGATTGTCTTGTCAGGTTTTACTGGTTTATCAATGCGGGAGCCCTGATAGCATACGTGGCAGTGGCAGCAGTACAGCAGAATGTCAGCTTTGCCTTGGGTTACCTGATTCCTTTGCTCAGTATGCTGCTTGCCATCGTCTTTCTGCTCCTTGCCAGGAAACATTACCACCACAGGGCAATGAAAGGTCAGGGATTTTGTATTCATATTTGTAATATAAAAGTCAAAGTTATCCCCCAACCCTGAGGTTATAAAGGTGTTAATACTTGTCCTGGACCCAGCATTATTATAGTGGTACCTGTCTCTTCTCCATTAATGCTTTACCTTCCCAAACCTTGAACAGTTGCAGATGCCCATTCATACATAGCTGGGTTAATAGAGGCTACACTGACAGATGTTTTTTTTCATCAAGCCAGACACAAACCTGTGCAAAATCATGATATAGACCTTTTTTATATAAGAGATTATTCATGCCACCACACATACAGAATGCATGCTGAGCATGCACTGAGTGTGAACCACTGTGAAAGCGCCTTGTGATGTTCACACTGAAATTGCTGGCCTCCCATAAAGCCTGTATGACCCAAAACACGCTTATTGAGAATGTTTGGAATGCAGCGTGGCAGCGCGTAAGATAGTACATGTGGGTTCACTGTATTCCTAGTTTGCTTTGAGAAGAAGAATGAGAGCTCAAAGATCAAGATCTCTAATTTTGGCAAGTGCTGAAAGGAGAAAATGATTTGTAGTGATAATTGATTGTTTCTTTGTTTTTGTTTTTTGTTGTTGTTCTGTCTGCACAGAAAGCTGCCCAGAGTTTTTTTTTCATTTTCCCTCTGCACTGGAGACTACTGCAGTCAGTGCTGTGGCCCTTAAGTAAAGTATATATACATGTAAAAACAAATCAGAAATGAAATAGACAAAGAGTCTTTTGAGAACAATGTAATCGCAGTTATTGTGGGCTGTCACTCGATCTTTCTGAAATGCTGTGCACTTTTATTCATTTACTCTTCTCTCTCTCTCTCTCTCTCTCTCTCTCTCTCTCACACACACACACACACACACACACACACACACACACACACACATACACACACACACACACACACAAACACACACACACACACACACACACACACACACACACACACACACACACACACACACACACACACACACACACACACACACAAGCACACACAAACACAAACACAAACACACACACAGAGGGAGAGAAAATACGGAAAAATAAAACTGGAACCGAACATGCTGGTCAATATTCATGCAGTGCTGAGCAAAACAGGATCATGACTTTATCTGATGTAAATACTACATCAACAGTGCATTGGTGATAGTGAAATCATGACATTAGGCTTGCATCAGTGATGCAGTGAAGAGGTTAAATTAAATGGAAGTCTTGATTCCAGTTTCAATGAATTAGAACATGTTTGAATCTTGTTTCCTCGCTTACTGAAAAATTAAAGAGTTGTTCCCACCGTGATGGCCAGTCAAACATTCCTTTACTATTGAAGGTGTATAATTCTGTTTACACACGTCATGTATTCAGTGTTAGCTTCCCTTATGATTTGTGTTCATGTTGAGATTTACCTTTGTGTATGAAATGAGAGTGAAAGAGTGTTTGTGTGTGTGTGTGTGTGTGTGTGTTTGTGTGTGTGTGTTTTGTGTGTGTGTGTGTGTGTGTGTGTGTGTGTGTCCTGAAATATTTATTGTTAAATAAACATAAATTGCACTGACATTTACAGGATATATTCATTGGAAGTAATTGGATTATGAATAAAACTGGAGAAATATGTTTGAATTTATTAAAATGCAGTGACTGACTCAGACATTAAAAAGAGAAAAATTGTGTGTGTGTGTGTGTGTGTGTGTGTGTGTGTGTGTGTGTGTGTGTGTGTGTGTGTGTGTTATGATTAATGGTCTTGAAAACAAGAGACAACTATTTAAGAGGTATATGTAAGAATGCATGTGTACATGCATGTGTGTTTGTTTATGCATGTGTATGTGAGTAACTGTCTGCTATTTCATGTTATGATTAGGTTCGTTTTTATCCAAATACTTTTACTAGTTTGTATTTAATGATTAGGACTATCTGCCATAAAGTTTTTGTTTTTATGCAAATAGTTTTACCAGTTTGTGTTTAATGATTAGGACTATCTGTCATAAAATTTTCATTTTGTGTGATACATATTAATGCAGAGAGTGAAATAATAAAGACATTTCATGAATGTTTATAATGTTATGTGTATATGTATGTGTCTTTGTGCACGCACGCGCACAGTGTGTGTGTGTGTGTGTGTGTGTGTGTGTGTGTGTTTTTTATGTGTGTGTGTGTGTTTTTAGAAATATTGTTGCTGATGTTACAACAATGGGGATAATGGTGATAATGAAATGCATCGAGAGATGATCGTAACATAATCTTTTACTTTCTTTATAAATTGTATATTTATTATTTCATTATTTATTTCATTTATTTGTGTATTTGATTTACGCTTTAATCAGTTGTTTATTTGTGTGTACTTATTTATTACTTTGGATGGCAGGTAGCATGATGGCAGATTCCTTCATTGTATGCTGGCAAGGCTGCAGGAAGTCTTCAAAACAGTCCAGGTGCGACAGGCTTCTTTGACACTGCCAGGCAGGAGTTGGTGATCTTACAACAAAGACGTTGTGGATGGCGTCATTGCTGTCGTCCGAGTCTACCCATCTTTTTCTTTGTCATCAAGTATTGTGGATTTTATCACAGGTACTGATCTGTGTGTATTCCTGGATAGAATTTTTTTGGATAGATTGTGTCGTGCAAAAGTACAACAATCAGACAAGTGTGGTTTTGCCAAGAATGTCACATGCTTTTGGTGATACATTTGAAAAGTGCTTTTCTGCATGCAACATTTTTTTTGTAAAGTTAATGTGTAATAGAGAGAGAGAGAGAGACAGGGAGAGGGATGTGTGTTTGTGTGTGTATGTGTGTGTGTATGTGTGTGTGTGTGTGTGTGTGTGTTCGTTCTTTAATTTAACGTCTTTTCACTATAAGTGATATTAGACGGGGGAGGGGGGGAGGGGAAATTATTAAAAAAAAAAAAAAAAAAAAAAAAAAAAAAGTGAACAAAATAAAATGAACGATAGTTGGACGGGTTGGATTTGGGCAGAGGGAAGACAGAGGAAAAAGACATTAGCAGGTGGGGGAACAGTAAAATGGAACGAGAACTTAACACTAACAATTAACTTCAATAACGTGAAGGGAAATTGTAACACTAAAATACAAACCGAATAAAGTTAAAGTAATGCATTAACAGGACTGTGAACTAATGATTCTGAAATTCTAACTAACAACGTTTGATCTGATGTAATTTTCTGGAAATGATTTTCAGAATACTTTTCTTGAGTAAACATTTTCGGTAAAAAAGAACGTAGCATTTTGCAGTAGAATAAACAGTGAAACAGTGTGAACTGTTCGCCGCAAATACACTTGACATTTTTACAATATTTTGTTCTCAATGCGTTTAGCTGAATACGAAAACAAACAGCAACAATCGATCTCAAATGATACATAGAAGAATACTGCAATTTTTTACATACATTTTGAACGGTAAGTTTTATCATTTGTTGTGACACAAACTGTTCATCTGAATGTTCAAGAAATCGAGTCCATGAGGCTGATTCGAGCAAGTTGCAAGCTTCTTTTACGGAGCTATGAACATGTAATTCTATAGCATTATCAGCATTCTGGGCGCCTTGCTTAGCTGCTCTGTCAACTACTTCGTTGCCGTGAAGACCAACATGAGAAGGCACCCAGCATAAACTGATATCTGTACCTTTGACCCTTAAACGATGTATAAGATGATTTGCCTCAGTAATTAAATCAGGTCTTGTGTCGGCATTAAAAGACCGTAAGGCATATAATACAGATTTTGAGTCAACAAAGAGAACTACTTTGAAAGACATGGGTTTAAGATTTACTAGATAATGCAATGCTTGATTAATAGCGACTAATTCCGCTGTAAAGATCGATAAGTTTGCCCCAACGAAAAATGACTTTTTTATCTTAAATTTTGGAACATAAAATGCTGCTCCAGCACATTTATTTTCTAAGACTGATCCATCGGTAAAAATGTGAAGGTGGGTACGGTATTTTTCATCGATGTGTTCTCTTGCTGTGGATATCGAAATGTTGACGTTTTCAGATTTCTTAGCGTCTGTATAATCAATATCAAAAGAGGCTTTTTGCATTTCACATGTAGGGATAGGCGTTGTTGATGGTGTCTCAGCTATTTCATCCATATTTATGTTAGACTGTTTGACCAAGTCAGATATGTAAGTTGAAACAGTCATTTGTGATGAAATGCTTTTTGCTCGCTTTGGAAAGTCAACATCAGACCTGATTTTAATTTCCTTACTCACAAAATTGTCCGTTTGTGAAGTAGTTCTAACTGCAAATTTTGCTGTCGCTAGCTCACGATAGTTGTTCAGAGGCAGAATTCCAGCAACTTTGTACGTTTCCAGATTAGAGGCATGAGTAGGGACACCTAGAGCAATTTTAATACTTTTGCAGTCTAAGCTTTGTATCTTCTTTAATAAATATTTTGGTGCACTGAAAAACACTTCTTGCGCATAGGATAATTTAGATCGTACAAGTGCTGTTGACAGATGAATTAGTATGTTCGTATCCATTCCCCAAGGTAATCGGCTTATTATCTTTAGAAAATTTAGGGCTTTTCTTGCTTTTGTTGAAATATAATCAAAATGGACATTCCAGTTTAATTTCGATGTCATAAAGACTCCCAGAAATTTTACAACCTGTTTGTAATGTAACACTTCACCAAGCAATCTGAAAGTAGGCAAGTTACTTAAAGTACCACCAGAATTAAATAGCATCATGTTAGTTTTTTCCGCTGACAACGACAGACCATTTTCTAACATATAGTTTCCAAGATTATCAAGATCAGATTGATACAATTTCCTAATGTAATTCTGTGCTCTCTGTGGAGTTGTCTTTTTTAAAGTAATATTCATCCAAATACATATATCATCAGCATACTGTGCCAAAACAACACGATTTGAGAGTGCTTTAGGAAGATCCTGTATAAGGATATTAAATAAAAGCGGTGCTATCACTGAACCTTGTGGAATTCCCATATCAAGATGTCGTGAAGTAGAATAACTAGTTCCCACTCTTGCCTGAATAGTTCTATTGGCTAAAAAAGACTTAATGTAATCATACATATTGCCAGATAAACCAATAGATTTCAGCTTGTACAATAAACGCGTATGCCAAACTTGATCGTAAGCTTTTTTCACATCAAAAAATGTAGCTAAAAGACGTTTTCTGCGGGCAAACTCTTTCTTGATGTGAGTGGTAAGTTTAACCAGATGCTCAACTGTAGATCTCCCTTTTCTAAAACCAGCCTGATTTACTGGAATAGCGTTATTTTTATCACAGTAATGTACAAGTCTGTTTAATACCAATTTTTCCAATAGTTTGCTCGTATGGGACGTTAAAGCAATAGGTCTGTAACTGTTTTTATTGTTTTTAGGCTTTCCTGCTTTTAATACTGGTATAACAACAGACGCTTGCCATAATTGTGGTATAGTTCCACCAGCCCAGCATTTCTGAAAAATTTTGTGTAAAAAAATAATATAGTTTTCTGGAAGATGTTTAATCATTTCAGTTGAAACTGCATCAACACCTACCGAACTCCTTTTGTTGCGCAGAGACAAGATAGTGTTTTTTAACTCTTCTAAGGTGATTGGAGAATTAAACCAGAGATCATTTTGAGGTATTGGATCAGTGTATATAGGGTTGTTAGCTGCCATTTCCCTGTAGTGTTTGCAGGTAGGAGTCAAACCATCTACTTTACTATTTTGGGCAAAAAGTTCCACAAAAGTTTCAGCTTTGTCCATGTCGGAAAGAAATTTGTGACTTGTATCAATCATTATTGGACACCTAGGTAAGTTGGCTCCATTTTTCATTTGATTCATTTTTGTCCATACTTTATGGAAATCCTTGAAATCTGAAATTTCTTTTGTGCAGTATGATGCCCAGTAATTTTTCTTTGCTTCAGCGATGATTTTATTACACTGGGTGTTAGCTTTTTTCATTTCCATATGATCTTCAGGTTTCCTGCTTTTGATGTAGATTTTGTATTTCTCTTTTTTATACTGAACTGCTTGCTCACATACCTCCGTCCACCAAACATTACCCAAACGGTTATTAGACTTAAAAGTTTTGAGTTTCGGGATGGAAAGGTCTGCAGCAGCTAGAACTGACTCCTGGAATTTAGAAAACATAACGTCTACATTTTCACTTTCATAATGTGTGAAATCTCGATTAGAAAGAACAGTCTGAAACAAGGACCAATCAGCGCGTGTATAATTATATTTTGGTATAATATCAGGAATGCTGTCTTTCATCCTGATGTTTTCGTTAGTTAGTGTTATGAGGATAGGTAAGTGATCACTTCCTAAAGTATCTCTGTGAGTGTCCCAGGTACAGCAGGGTACTAATTCTGGTGAGATTAAAGACAGATCGATGGCTGTTGCCCGATGTTTGGAAATATCAGGAATTCTAGTGACACTCCCATCATTCAAAAGGTAAAGCGAACTGTCAACTATATTTTCTACTAAACGATTGCTTGTCACAGTACAGCAATCTTTTTCCCAAAACGGGGAGTGGGAATTAAAGTCTCCACCTATTAGCCATTTACCGTGCAGCAGATCCGGAATCGTGCGCAACCATTCTGTGTTGTGGTCATTTGGACCTGTTGGCAGGTAGACTGACAAAACGTTCAGGATAAAAGAATTACTGAATTGTACTGTAGCGGCACAAGCGTGTAAGTCTTCAGTTGACGTTAAAACTGGGGAAGTAAATATGTGATATTGTAACTCTTTAAGTATGTATATCGCAGTGGCTACTTTCTTCCCGGGATTCCCATAGGCATACACTGGTGGATAATAGTAATTTTGGAAATTGGGAAGTTTGGTTGGTATAACATTAAGCGACTGCAGAATCAAGACTTCACACTGATTTGAGGCAAGGAAATGTTCCAGGTATGCTGAATTGGTGGAAATAGACCTACAATTCCACTGTAAAAAATTGATTTTCATAGTCGGCTAATCCCTTATTTTCAATTAACGGTGATTTGTTTGAAAATCACGTATATTTGGTTTTCTGTGTACGAGGAAAATGGGGAGGGGGGGGGGGAATGATTACTTTTACTACAAAGTAAAGGTAGAAACAAAAAATGAGTAAAACTATGGAGAAAAGAAGTCCTACTAATCAAGATAAGACTTTTGATCTAGAACAGAAATAAATTATAAATAAATTAAATAATAGTATACACGCCTTCAAATGTACAGAGATTATAGTCTGAGTCCTGACTGACTAATTCCTAGCGTTTATACACTTTCACCAAGAGAACTGTCAGAGATGACGAGGAAAAAGTCCTGTGACATGAAACGTTGGTCACTGTAGATCTACTACTATTCATTCAAAACATGTTGTATGACAGCCTCCACGGTTCATAGCTGTCAAAATAGGGGAACGGTCCTCGGGAGAATCTAGAGGCGTGTGGCCGTGAAGGTCGTGATCCTCCTGGTCTTCTAGGCGTCTCCCAAAATAGATCCCGAACGTGTCTTCCCAGGTTCCCCGCTATCACGCTGCTTCCTCTGGCGGTGGGGTGAATATTGTCCTGTAGAAACTGCTGGTTAGTTCGAAGGTTATCATGGGAGACAAATGATAGATTTTTTATGTTAACAAGTTCAGCAGATAAAAAGGCGTTAAACAAATTCCGCCGAACTTCCATACGTGAATGTCGTACAGGGGCGACCTTGCTGATGAGTGTGTGTGTGTGTGTGTGTGTGTGTGTGTGTGTGTGTAAGGCATTGATATCCTTGTTAGAAAAACCGGTGTGTGGTCTTTTTTTTCCTGTCTGAAGTGTTTCTGTCTCTTTGTCACAGTCTGTCTGTCTGCCTGTCTTTCTGTCTGCTTGTCTGCCTATCTGTTTCTGTCTCTGTCTGTCTGCCCCTCTCTCTCTCTTTCTCTCTCTCTCTCTCTCTCTCTCTCTCTCTCTCTCTCTCTCTCTCTCTCTCTCTCTCTCTCTACCCCACACTCAAAACAGAGGCCACCATGGGATAGGGCATGTAAGGCCACAGAATCTGGAACATTTTTCATAATGCTTTGATGATTTCATGACAGTGGAATCCTTTCTGTCTTTGTCTCCTCATTGTTCCCTCTCCTCTTCCCCCTTCTTGTCCCTTTACCAGACGGTCATAGTTTGCCAAAGCAAATCCGTGTCTTGTAGAGTTTAATTTTTTCATCATCTCGGTCTTGAATGCAACAGTATTGTTGTTTGCAAAGTGATAAAAAGTCTAGAAGAAGATAGAGAGGTACCTGTATTTTCTTCAAAAAGTCTAGAGGAAGATGGAGTAATATATGTATTTTCTTCTCATCTCTGTATAGATTGCAGCAGTATTCTTGATTATCTGGACAATGGTAAAATTATACCTTTTGAAAAAATAACAATCTTGGCTGATATGCTTTTGTGCTATCTTTTGTGATTTTTGTTTTGTTTTGTGTTTTTCAATTCATTGTGGTATTGTCAGTGTCAAGCTGGTTGGTGTTTCCATCAGCAGTTTTGCTGGCCACATGCTGATTGATGCTTTTCATGGAGCAGTAAACGGATAAAATGGGAAGTGACTGCTGCACCACTGAAATGTTCTAGCACTGGTTAGCAAGTGTGTTACTTCCCATAGCTATGATAATAGCATTCCTGTGTTTATTAAGTGCAGTAGTTTTTGTTCGTATCTTTGTGTGGATGTAAAGTTGGCTTTGAAGGAACAAACCAGTCTACTTCTACAAGTGATCCAATCACTCCCAGAAATGAAGAATTGCTGCTTTCAGATAAGATGGTGATACTGAATATTATTTGTAGTATGAACAAACACCAGAACTGAGTCTCAGATATTTAATATGAAGTGTCATAAGTTTGGATTACAGTGTGCTTGTGGTTTGAATTTGTTTTTTTTCTGGAAACCTTTTGCTTCCAAGTACACTGTTGAGTACATTGCACATGAGTAAGTATTGTATTATTTTTTTTCTAAGAGGACAGAAACTTTTCTAAAACCACATAGTTCTACATTTTGTATTCATTTGTTTGCTTTCTGGAATGTTTTAAAAATTCCCCAAACATGCAGAGTTGGGAGTGTCAGTCAAAATGTCATCTGCATTGAAATAAACTCCAGAAAAATTTGAAACATTTCAGTATGTTTTATTTGTTTCTCTGTTTTTGTTTTCAATGCTCACATTTTTACAGAGTGATCGTATGTTTTTTTAGCCACTTAAGTCACTGGGATGTGATGGTGGTGTATTTTCAGATGCAGTCAACCTTTTTCTTACAAGGAGAGCGCATGGACCTGCATATAGGGGGCAGTCAGGTACCAGTGGCTATGCTTAATGCCTTCAACACCATCGCCATCATGCTGCTTATCCCCCTTCTTGACAGAGTCGTCTACCCTTGCTTTCGCCGCATTGGCCACCCCTTGAATCACCTGCACAGAATAGGTTTGGAGTTTTTACATGAATGTGACTGTGTGTTGCATATTTTGGGAATGCAGCATCAGATAGATGTGCTGTCTCAGAATCAGTCGTTTAGTCTCAGATTCTTATGGCAGATGATAAAATGGTTTGTTTTATAGGTTATTATGACAACTGTATTACTGAGTGTGCGGCATTCAATAGGTCTCTCAGAAAGAGTTGTTTGATCTCAAATTCTCATGATAGATGATAATGTATTTTGTACTTTTTGCAAATTTATTAGCTTAGTCTTGAACCCCCCTTTGATGAAAATGTGTTCTTGTTAAAAAAAAATGGTACTAATTGCATACTAAGTTTTATGATATTGTGTATTATGCTTCAAAGTTTATGTTGAAGCAGATAGTATGTTTATCAGGGTTATAGTCATTGATACCATTTAGAAATGTGTGTCTGCATTTGTTTTTCCTGTTTTTATGTTAATGCAGTTCAGTGAATACTTTTACTTGTATCTTTTATTGTGGATGATTCAATTACAGACATATACACCTATACAAATCAAACAGTTCATAGAAAAATCAAGCAGGTTTTCTCCTTTGTCGTAAGCTAAGATGTGTAATTAATGAAAATGCCTATGAGTAAGTATACAAACACACAGTGGCTTACGGACGTGAAATATTTTGGATAAGGAAGGATGGAGGATCAGATATTAATCTTTGTAGTGTACATGGGTAATTTCAGACTTGCAGACAGAATCATGAAATGGTGTAGTTTCATCATTTAACAGTTTGACTTTCTTGATCAACATATTTTCTATTTTCCCTTGACTTAATAGACGGCATTATACATGCACATGGATATATAATGCAGAGTTAACATTCAGTGAAAACTGATCTGCTGTACAATGTTGTCAGTTTTGGTTTCTTTTGTTTGTTTGTTTTTCAGGAACATTTTCAGATTATTTTCAATGGTTTCACAGGTATAGGATTCATCTTGGCAGCCCTGTCCATGATTGCTGCAGCAGTTGTGGAGATAGAGAGGAAAGATCACCTGGGCTTTGAACAGACTGTTGGGGACGAAACATTCTTTGCTTCCAACATCACTGTCTTCCTGCAGATCCCACAGTTTGCTCTTGTCGGAGCTAGTGAGGCATTTACCAGCATTTCAGGTACTATACATGACATGCAAATAAAGTGAGAACTGTAATGTTTTGAAAGATATTGTATGAAAATATTTGTTTGAAGTTTGACCTGGTGAAAATTTTATGTAAATGAAAGTCTAGTTCCTACCAAGTTTTGAAAAGATTTAGTCTGCTTTTGTATCTTTGATTGCCGGCTTTTTTTTTATAAATTCATCTTATTCTATTTTTCATACGCTGTTCTGCTCTTGCTGTAATAAAACTTTCAGAAGAGTGTTTGATAAAGATAAAAGACCATAGAATGTGCCAGTAGATTCCCAGTTTAGAGAAGCTTTTCTAGAAATTGTATTTTGTTTCAAGAAAGTATTATAGTGAAATGGATTAATAGTATCAGTGATGGAGTCAAGAAACAAGCTTGACATTTTGATATGTATGTACAGGCTTGGAGTTTGCATTCACACAGTCGCCGGTAAGAATGCAGGGTGTGATGATGGGAGTGTTCTTGACAACCAATGGACTGGGCAGCTACCTGGCCACCTTGATATTGGAGATTGTTTCTGCTGCTACAGCTGATGGTATTTACCTTTTTTTCATTATTCAGATTAAAGCAGTGGACTAATCAGTGAAGTAGTTAACACAAAAGACTTCTATCTGGGAGGATATGAGTTGGAACCCCCACCAGTTTAGAAAAAACACAAAAGACTACTATCTGGGAGGATATGAGTTGGAACCCCCACCAGTTCAGAAAAGCTGTTGTGGGAGGAATTTCAGACTAGATGCTACCCAGAGTTGAACATGCTGAAGGTTTTCTTGCAAGACGGGAACCACACATCTGGTCCCATCCACTTTACAGATGCATCACTGAGGGTGTTGGTGAAATTTCCTGACCCACACTGCAGTTATCTGTATCTCCTGGGCCTGTTTGATGCCAAGATTTAAAAGTAAGAGTAGGGGACTGTAAACAAAAGCTGTGTGCTAGAAGCAGCTTTTCTTCTGCATCACCCCCACCCTGCACTCACCAGCCCAGCGCAGTTTCTCTGGTACTACCAACCCCTGACCCAAGGCACTGTCCCCGTACATTTTACAAGTTTTTAGCGGTCCTCACAACACGCACTACTATTACCCAAGTCCCACACAGCCATCTGGTTATGAGGTTGTGTGTTTCTGCTGTAAACTGTCTGGCCATGACCCTCTCTCCAGCAGCTGCCCTTCTACTTTGCCCCCACACAGTCCTAATCTCACCACCACCACCATCCCCTATCTCTGTGTGTGTGTGTGTGTGTGTGTGTGTGTGTGTGTGTGTGTGTGTGTGTGTGTGTGTGTGTGTGTGTGTATGTGTGTGTGTGCGTGTGAAGTAACGCAATGAAAAAAATTAGTTGCTTCTGGTGTCCTCTCGTTTCTGCTACTGTGCTTGTGATGTTCATTGATTGATTAATTGTATTTTCCATTTCATATATACGTCGAAAAACTTGTGATGCTAACTCAAAGCAGCAAACTACTTGAAATTCTGATGATTAATTATCCTGCAAAATTCTAAGAGAGATGGGGGGAAACGGTACGCGCGGGAAGGCAGGGTTTCCTGGTCAAACAGACTCGGTTACCACGCGATATAGGAGGCCCCACAGGGGGCACATTCCACTGAGAAAGACTTGCAAAGAGGAAAGTATTAGACTCACTTGACACTAAACGCATTGTTTATCCCTTGCACAGCCTCTCACGGCGGGAAAGAAAAACAACCCGCAGGAAATGAAGCTGCAAGGTCGCCGTCTGTCTTCTGCCGCCAGTTAGGCCTATGTTACCGCGCTCAAACTTTCTTGCAGAGAATGTAGATGTGTGCTTATTTTGTGTTGTATTAAATGAAATAAATCGTTGTAGTTCTCACAGTGTTGGATATAAACATAGAAGAGAAAGAACTAGTTGGACAAATGTAATCGTGACTGGAATGGCAGCGTGCACGTGATATAGTACTATCTCATGTGACCGTGTGTTGTACTGACACCGTAGGTACTATACTCTTTGCTGACACTAGTGACTATGTTGGTGACAGCAGGTCTGTGTCACTGACATATCTTGACACATCATCATAGTTACGCCCGATGCTTCTAGACCCACTTCATGTCGTCCTTTTATCCTGTTGGGCTTTTTCACATTTGGCAGGTGTAGGATTTCACAGGGCAGTATACATGTACATTAGGCCTACAGACGTTCTCACATCTGGTACCAGTGAGTTTCAGTGTTGATAACAGTAGATATACAGAGAGAGGGCAAGCCAGACAGAACAGCTGCCTTTTGTTTTGGAGCCGTGATGCTTTACAGTAGTCTAAATCCTCAGCAGTGGACTGGCAGTGGATATACTCATGTTTTTTTAACAGTAAGGCTCTAGGCTATATCCAATTTATTAATCAAAGAAATCAGTATATGGTGTTGTTTGACAAAAGTGTAGTAGTGGTAGTGCTGAGTTTGTGAAATCATGTCAGACTGTGTGTGCTGTTGCTGGTGTGAAATTTGAACCCCCCAGCCCTATTGATAAACCTGACTTCGGTAAAGGCTGTTATCACCAGAGGTCAGTGTTGCTTTTATTTACTCCTCAGATGTGTGTATGGTGTGTGTGTGTGTGTGTGTGTGTGTGTACAGGCAGCATGACTGTTTTGCTTTGCAAATTCCTTCCACGTGCTTTTCTATTTTCGGTGGATGTGCCAATCAAGTTACCGTAGCTCCGCCCCTATTCCTTCGATTCGGATTTTATTTTCCAAATAAAAGCACACAACCACACTTTTTGTTACAAAGATTAGAACTAACTAAAAGCAATGTTTGATAATTAAGTCTGTGCCAAAAATGAGCGATGTAGATTCCCTCTAGTTCGAGTAATCTGCGTTTAATTGAGAGCAGACAGCGTGTGTTACCTCGCCGACGGTTTGAATTCAAGTGACTTCGCTGCAGCCTCCCGCCTTATATACTCCTGCTGTGTCTTTAAGTGTGTGTGTGTGAGTGTGTGTGTGTGTGTGTGTGTGTGTGTGTGTGTCTGTGTGTGTCTGTGTGTGTGTGTGTGTGCTTTTGCCCTTGAGCTCATATTCAAAGATTTTATTCTGAACACAAGTTAACAGCTTTTTAGCTGCAGCTGCAACAGATGTGTTCGTTATTAACCCGACTTATATGTTTTATAGATCCCTGGTTTCCCGACGAGATCAACAACGGTCATGCAGAGTACCTCTTTTATCTGCTGTCAGCCTTGATGGGTGCCTTCTTCCTGTTCTATCTGTTAGCTGCCAGACTCTACAAGTACAGACACTATGAGGAACAGGCACCGATAGAAAGAGAATATGACATTGAGGAGGACGTAATAAAAGAAAGTCAATCGGACGACAGGGAAAGTACTTCAACAGGATTTTGATCACCTGCTTTGGGCTGTATGTTGTGATCGTCATGTTTTTTTTTGCGCATGGCATTGTTCAGAACCCTTTAGCCATGAGGAAGCAAGTGTGTTTTTTAAATATTCAGAGCGATCAAATTATGTATGTTTACCTTCTTTTGACCTGGATGTTGAAAATTCAGAATTTTGTTTGTTTTGTATTCGTTTCTCATGGCTGTGATGATCTATGATTTCCAGTGACCTTTGAAGATTAATGATTTAATTTTATTGAATTATCCAATTTTATCAGATTGTCTCTTTTGGAATGTTTACATCTGTTGATTGTGACCTTTTTAGACTGTTGTTTTTGTTGTTTATTTCTTGGTATGAATGTGGCCCTGTTATGATGTTATTGAGTATTTGTGGCTAATGTTTGCATTGATGGAATGTCATCTTGTTACAATATACTTGGGGGGAGGGGTTCTGTTTATTTCCATTAACTCTGACTTCCGCACCCTATCCACTGTTTGCAAAAACTGGTGGATAGGATGAGGGAGTCAGAAGGTTAAGTTTTTGCTTTACTAGCGTGTTTGACAAAAGAGGGTGCTGGTGGACAGGGTGCAGGATTCAAAGGGTTAAATATGGCCGTTTGTAATATTTCCATCTGTGTAACTGCAGATTCATTACTTTCTCAGGTTATTATGTTTACATGAAATGGCAAAAGTGGGTGTTTTCAAACTAATTGTCATTAAAAAATAAAAAAATAATTATTCCTTGCAAAATCGTGGATTTAATGAAAAGAATATTTTTTTTTGTTATTGAAAGAATCACTGGTGGCAATTTGAATGTAAACTTTAAGATGACAGAACAAGTACAGTTTTATTCTTTTATTGTTTTTACACTGACTTTTCCTCTTAGTGATTTACTTTGAAGATAATCCCAAATTCCAGTTGAAGTTAATAGCCACTAAAGAATTATTTGCTGTTGAGTTCTATCTGTCATGAACCAGTCACTTTTATGCTCTTTGATCACTGTGATGATTTGCAACCAAAGCATTTGATTTCTTTCTTTCTTTCTTTCTTTCTTTCTTTCTTCTGTCTTTCTATCTTTCTTTCTTTTTTCAGCTTTTTATTATCAGGGATATTTCCATTGTTGTGAACTAGGTCAAAGCACTGTACTGTAATGAAAATGAACACACATGCCTTAATGATATTATTGAACACACATGCCTTGCTTATTTTTGCTTACTTTATCCACCACTGTTACTGTTACCAAACATGCTCTGATGAATTGTAGACAGAAGCCCAGATTTTTGGTATGGTACCTCTGTGAACAATATTGCATGAGTCCAGAAGGTCGTATTCACACTATTTATACATCATCTTTGCCATCCTCTGGTTCCTCTTCTCCTCTTCTTTTATTTGCTGACTACATATGGTCAGGCCACATCTAGCAGTGAATGTGGCCATTTAACCCCATTTCCTGCCATCTTGAAGGGACCCCAGGGGGTGAGCACCATTCTCGTGTGATGCAGATGACTGTGTAGACAGTTGCATTGTATTGCATGGTAGCATGATTTGCTAGGAGGTGCCTGCAGGCTTGATACCTCTGACTTCACCTATATATTTTCTGTAGGAGTAAGCCCACTTAAGCTCATAAGGTGCCAGGGCTTAGGTGGCCCTCGTCCAACTGATTTGTTTTTGTTTGTTTTTTGTTTTTTCACATGCAGTTTCGCGTATTGCTTGTGTTTATCTATGATATTGTTTACCAGTGATATTTTATTGGTATATAATCTACCATATTTTGTTTTCAAGAATTCCAGGCTCAGATAGAAGTTACCATGCTTGTTGGTTGGTTGTTTCACCAATAACCTTATTAGAATTCCTGTTTCATGGAAGAGAATTGCTCAGACTTATTTATTATTTAGTATTTATTTCCTTTTTGTCACTATAGATGTGCCATTTGAAATTTGGGTCACTCTCCCTTGTAGAGCTCAGCACCACAGTGTAGTGCCAATCTTTTGTTTTCTTCTGTATACATGGATTTCTCTTTACTGTATCAAAGTGGAATTTTTGTCATGGAATTTTTCCAGGGACAACCCCTTTGTTACTGTGGGATCTTTAACATGTGCTGATTGCTGCACATAGGGCCTCATGCTCAGTTTATCATCTCATCCAAAAGAGTAACTCCTAGATCACTATACTATTTTCTTGCATTCTAAGCAGGTGCATTATACTGAGGCCACACACTCCACATGACGTTGAGGTTTTTATAGAATTATGTTCCTTAAACTGGGTTTACTTTCATGCAAGGGATTGTAAATATGTAAATATTGTTATACAGAAAGAGAAGCTGAGTTGTGGTTGTGACTCTGTGTGTGTGTGTGGTGTTTGAGTGGTGTGTATGTGTGTTGTGTGTGGGGTGTGTGATGTGTGTGTGTGCATATTTCATAAATCTATTATACAGATCCTGAACTTTGAGTGCATTGGATTGTGATACATGATATATTGACTATTGTACTTATTTGCATGGACATCAGTTATGTTATGCAGTATGGTGTTTACACAGACATAGGTAAATTTGCAGATAAGATTGGTAAGTGTTTTGTGATATTGTCAGTTTCTCTCTTGTATCTGTTGTGTCTTGTCTACCTGCCTGTCTGTTTCCTTTTTGTCTGTTCATACACCTGTGTGTGTGTATATGTGTGTGAATCTCTGTCTCGGTTTCTGTTTCTCTCTCTGCCTCTTGTCTCTCTCTCTCTCCCTCTCTCTCCCTCCCTCCCTCTCTCTCTCTCCCTCCCTCCCCTCTCTCTCTCTCTCCTCCCTTTCTCTTTCTCCCCTCTGTCTCTCTCTCCCTTTCTCTCTCTACCCCTTCTCTCTTTCTCCTCTCTCTCTCTCTGTCTCTCTGTCTCTCTGTTTCTCTGTCTCTCTGCCTGTCTGTCTCTTTGTCTGCATTTTTTTCTTCTCTTTTCTTCATTTCTGCACAACTGTCTCTTATTGTGAGAAAATGAATGTTATTCAAAGTGTGTATTAGATAACAAGAAAAGCCCACCATTTTACACACATAGATTAGCATTAACGTGAAGAGATGTGTAGTTCAAGGAAAGAAATGAGGACTACTTTGCCATAGAATCTTGTTCCCATCCTCACAGTTCTTATGAAATCTGCTAACGGAACATAAATGTATATCATAATGTTTGACATTGCTGTATGACTTAACTAATAAACAGATACCAAGACATAATGCAGAGGTGACCAGAAAAAAATGTATGAATAAATGTAAAGGATGTGAGGTCTGTGAAAGTTTGGGATGAGAGCATGGAAGAAAATTAAGATGATTCTCTGTATAATTCGCGGGTGTACCAGACACAAATGCACGCAGTTGAATCATATGCCTTCAGGTTTTCAAGTTTGAAAGGTACTGACATTGTTCTTTTTCTGTGAGCCCAAAATCTTAGTTGTTGTTTGTGTTTGTATCTGTAAACATGAATTTGTATGGTATAACTTGATAAAAATCCGTGTGCAAGCCAGTCACAAATAATGAAATCCTTATGTAGACTGATCATTCAGTGTGTTTTGAAGAAAAGAATATTGTTGAAAAAAAGTTTTTGCTACTCAGGGTTTGAAATTCCTACTACTCAAGGTTTGTGTCCTTCAGAGTAAACCGTTTTCAAATATTTATGAAATCCATTTGTATGATTCACATATTTCTATGTAAAGGAATGTGTCTTCTATGTGCATTACATTAAAACTGGCCTTCTCACTGTCCCATCTTAACATCATTGTTGTTCTAGTGGTGTCAATTTAGGATTAGGTTGTCGATTTAGGATTAGGTAAGTCCCCTTTCCCCCACTTCCCTGGGATGGTTATCCTTGTCAGCCACATCATCTGAGGTGGGTGCCGGTGTAAAATTTGAACCAAATCAATCGAGTCTTCTACATTCAAAGTTGTGTCCTTCAAAGTCAACAGCTTTCAGAATTGTTTGAAATCCATTCATATGATACACATATTTCTATTTAAAGGTATATGTTTTATGTCTTCCACATTCCAAATTGTTTTCTTAAGAGTGAACAGCTTTCGAACATTATATGAAATCCATTCATACGATAGACATATTTCTATTTAAAGGTATATACACATATTTCTATTTAGAGGTATATTTTTATGTCTCCTACATTCTGAACTGTATTGCCTCAGATGATGAATGTTTGCATGTTGTTGGAGTTGTTTGGCCCATACGTTGTGCAGGCATTGTGTTCCTGCACAGTTAGCATTCCTCATCTTCTGTGAGTTTTTATCTGTAATTCACACTTTTATGAAAGATTGTGGTGTGTATATGTGTGCGCGCGTGTGTGTGTGTGTGTGTGTGTGTGTAGAACTTTATGTTGAACATTTTACTGTATTCCTGTTTCGTGTTCATTTTATTGAATTTATCACTAATAATGGTGGACATGAACGAGTACTTATATCTTGTTTGATAAAATCAGTTTGAAGTTTTGTGGACTGATTTAACCATTGTGCACAGTGCTACACCATGATATAATACACAACATTGTGGTCCCATCATAATAAACTTTTTGATAACATTGATATGTTAATACATGTATACACATATCATATTCCAGTTATGATGAAATTGATATACCAGTGATTAAATGTAGAAATGTGGTGGTGGTAGTGAGGGATATCAAGGTCCAATAAATGCGTGGAATGTGTACGTGTGTGTTGGTGTTGGTGAATGTGTGTACATATGTCTGTGTGTGTGCGCGCATGCATGCGCACACATTTGTATGTGTGTGTGTGTGTGTGTGTGTGTGTGTGTCTGGTGTGAGTGAGTGAGTGAGTGCCTTCTTCTTCTCTTCTTCAGTGTTGAGGGCCCACAATCAAACTTGATTATTCTGGCGCCTATAACTGGGGGGTTTGCAGCAGATAAATCTGGAGCAGTGGACATGTCTTAAGAGTTCAGTTCAGTTCAGTTTTAATCATGATGATGGTGGGGTGGGGGGAATGAGGGTGGTGGGGTGAGGAGATAGGAGGGGGCAGGGGGATCAAGAGGGTGAAGAGGGCAGCAAGGTGGGTGGGGCAGGGGCTCTGAGTGGAAGTGGGGGGAGGGAAGGGGGGTCGGTCTAGTCTGGGATTTTGGAGGCCCTTGACACTGTTCCAGTTCTTGGCAGAAATGAAGCAGCTCTATACTGGGTCCTTGATGTGATCAAGTGGAACTGTCTGTCATGGCCACGTCGCTTACGGTCAGGTAGAGGGACTAGTTTTGCTTGTAGGCTGGGACAGTGAACAAGGCCTTGGTGCACTTTGAACAGCATACAGAGTCTTGCTACTTGCCGTCGTTTCTCCAATGAGGGCCAGCCCAGTGTGACCAGCATGCTGCTAACACTAGAAGTGTTCCTACATCTGTTGAGGACGAAGCGTGCAGCTCGTCTTTGAACCTCTTCTATTTTAGTTATATTTTTCTCTGTATGGGGGTCCCAGACGGAAGATGCGTACTCCAGATGGGGGCGAACTAGCGCTTTGTAGGCTCGTTCCTTGATCTCTGAGGAGCTGATTTTCAGATTCCGTCGGAGGAATTTGAGCATTCTGTTTCCTTTGGAACACAGGTTGTTTATGTGTTCGTCCTAACTCATGTCTTTGGCCACGGTGACACCAAGGTATTTTGTAGATGTTACGGTGTCAAGGGTATGTCCGTGAAGGGAATAGTCGTAGTGAAGTGGGGACCTACTCCTTGTGACACGAAGGGTTTGGCATTTCGCAGGATGAAACTCCATATCCCTGCTCCTCTCCCAATCGGCTAGGCATTGGAGATCTTCTTGGAGCTGTTCTTGGTCTCGGCTGTTGGCTATCATCCTGGAAACTGCTGTGTCATCGGCGAACATCCGTGCCTTTGCTAAGAGCTTCTCAGGGAGGTCGTTAATATATACTAGGAACAAGCATGGACCTAGCACAGACCCCTGAGGTACACCAGATTCGACGCTCACTGCGGAGGAGGACGCTCCACCCACTACTACTGCTTGCTGCCGATCCTTGAGAAAGTTGGAGATCCATGCTCCTGTAGTTCCTCTGATGCCGTATCTCTGGAGTTTATGCATTAGCAAAGAGTGATTGACCCGGTCAAATGCCTTTGAAAAGTCCATTATGAGGACATCGGTCTGTTTGCCTCTTTCCAGGTTTGCAGTCAGTTCTTCAGTGAACTCGTTGGGTCTCACGTGATCTTCCTTTTCTAAACCCATGCTGGTTGTCGCTCAATGTCTGGTGGCTCTCAAGGTGTTTCATTACTGCGCTAACTATGATGTACTCCAACATTTTGCACACAATGCAGGTAAGGGAGACTGGCCGGTGCCTGTAGGTTTTATGTGTGTGTGTGTGTGTGTGTGTGTGTGTGTGTGTGTGTGTGTGTGTGTGTGTGTACATAATGTGCACATAGTGTCACATTTGTCTTTTTAATTTTCATGTCTAATTGAAGAAATGAATACTTTGGAAGAATGCATCAAATTTTCCTATCTGACACCCGATACGCAGAGATGCACACGAAATGCATGTGTACGCACATGCTGTCTCGCACGCACATACACACACACACACACACACACACACACACACACACTTACACACACACACACCACACACACACACACACACACACACACACACACACACACATACGCACTACACAATCATAATTATGACAATAAAGAAACGAAACGAAAATGTTTCATTTGACTTAGTTTTTCTTTTATCAACAGTTACAAGTAAAGCAAAGTCATGTTTACTATCAATTTGTAATTGGTTATCAAACAGCAAAAGCAACAACAATGATAATAATCATCATTAATCATCATCATCGTCGTCGTCGTCGTCATCGTCGTCATCATCATCATCATCTGATTGTAACAGTACTACTACTACTACTACTACCACTACTACGACTACTACTACTGCTGCTGCTGCTGCTACTACTACTACTATTACTATTACTGCTACTACTACTACAATTAAATAATAGCAGTAGTGATAATAAGAACATAAGATAATAATAATAATGATATTAAATCATTTGCTCCACCTTCACCTGCCAACAACCGTTACGATCTGGCAAACTCCTTGATCCTACACACAAAACGTTAGGCACTAGTATTGTGGGTAAGGTCTTGAAATGGACAAGGCGACAGGGCCTAAAACTTTGAAACATTGGAACCAACAGAACGAATAGAGCATTGATAGGAACTGGACTCGAGGTATGAGAGTTTGAGTCCTGGATTGAATAAAAACAGCTAATTGGCCCGCTAGAGACAAACACACAAACAAACAAGCGTTTAGCAAGTCCATTCAGGGGTGTTGAACAACAACAGCAGCAGCAGCAACAACAACAACAACAAAAACAACAACAAAACTAAACCAAAAGAAAAAGAAAAACAAATAAGCGTTTAGCAAGTCCATCCAGGCGTTGAAAAACAACAACAACAAAACAACCCCCCCCCCCCCCAAAAAAAAAAAAGAAAAAAAGAAAGCAAACAAGCCTTTAGTAAATCCATCCAGGTGCTGAAACAACAACAAAAACAACAACAACAACAACAAAAACAGCAACAACAAATCCAAACAAAAATTTAGAAAAAAAACCTTTTAGCAAGTCCATGCAGGTGTTGAAAAACAACAACAACAACAACAACAACAACAACAACAACAACAACAACAACAGCAACAACAACAACATCAACAACAACAATAACAACATACCCAAACCAAAATACAAGCAAAACAAACAAAACAAGCTTTTAGCCAGTCCATCCAGACGTTTTCGAACGTAGAGAGAACCTTTCATTCAGCACCTAGCAACTAGGTGTACCACTCTTCAAAGGTTATCGCAGCGAAACTGGTTCAACGCCATTAATCAGTCACGTTAGGTGTACCTTCTGTTTGCTTCAGTTTCAAGACTCGCAGTTAACCCTTGGACTCTCGCACCCTGTCCACCAGCATTCTATATTGTCAACCTTGTTAGCAAAGCAAAAACTTAACCCTTTGACCCCCTCACCCTATCCACCAGCTTCCTGCAGGAAGCTGGTGGATATGGGTGAGGGAGTCAATGGTTTAAGTTTTTGCAGTTGGTGGATAGCGTGCGGGAGTCAAAGAGTTAAACTCCCCCCTCCCCACCCAGTTGGTGGATAGCGTGCGGGAGTCAAAGAGTTAAACTCCCCCCTCCCCACCCCCCACCCCCCACGAAACTCCTGATCTCTGTGTAAGTAAAAGGTAACGGTTTCCAGTAACGCTGAAATCATAGAGGAGTGATATGGTAGAGTCCTCAACTTCTCTAGCATTATGAGAGCAGTTCCAATCTCCTCTCCCTCGCTGTTTTTATCGTCTCTAACTTTGAAGAAAGTCGGGTACCCATTCGACAGGCACTACGGTTAAGTGGGTAAGCTGAGGAAGACTTTCAGTCTGGGGTTCAATCCCGCCTGGGTAGCTTACCTCCTGTCTGGTGGATCAGATCAAGGGTGGAGATATTTCCGATCTCCTTGATCGACATGTGTATGCAGACCTTTCAATAAATACAGTATTATATAGTATTTCTACGGCGCCAAATCTTGACCATTCGAATCAAAGCGCACCTCACGCACCAAGCATACACATACAATCGGCAAAGACTACCTTATAATATTTAACATTAAAAAAAAAAACAACACCTATACAAACCGAGGGAAGGAAGTAGTTGTAGAATTCGTTGTTGGGAAAAGAGTCTTCAAATTGGATTAAAAGCATAATTAACTTCCCCTCCCCCTTCCATGTGCATAGTCACACAGAGCATGACCTATGAACGTTAAAGATCCTGTAAACTATGTCAATGTCCAATGGCCTATGGAAACATGAAAACACCCGGCATGCACGCCCGCCGAAGAGGGAGTGTGCAAACTGTGCAGTAACAAACACACCGCCTGTACAGTGTGGGTAGACCAGCATGCGTAAACCCATCCAAGGAAAATCGGACTGCTAAAAATAGAAAAACAAACAAATAAATAGATAACTAAATAGATAGATAGATAGACAGACAGACAGACAGATAGATAGATAGATAGATAGATAGATAAATAGATAACTAGATAGATAGACAGGTAGATAGACAGGTAGACAGACAGACAGATAGATAGATAGATGGACAGACAGGCAGATAGACAGACAGACAGACAGACAGATAGATAGATAGATAGACAGATAGATAGACGGACAGACAGACAGACAGACAGACAGATAGATATATAGATAGATAGATAGACAGAGAGAGAGAGAGAGAGATAGATAGATAGACAGAGAGAGAGATAGAGAGATAGATAGACAGAGAGAGATAGAGATAGAGAGATAGATGGATAGATAGATAGATAATAATAATAATAATATATTTTATTTATATAGCGCAAAATCTTGATAAAATCAAATCTAAGCGCTGAGCGTATACATGCATACATACCTCATACATATGAGCGTATACATGCATACATACATGCATACATACTTACATACATAAATCTAAGCTGAGCGTATACATGCATACATACATACATACATAAATTAAGGTAACATACATACATACTAAACCATCAAGTAAAATCGCATCATAATATAAAAAAAGAAAACGAACAAATCAAATAAGGCAAACAACAGACGAGATCACGACAGACAACAACAAAAAATACATACATAAACAACACACAAAACAAATAGACAACACAATACAGACACAACAGCCAGATATAGATAGATGAACAGCAGGCCAAATGAGAAAGAAAACAGCAATAAAAGATAGAATAAAAGCATGGGAAAACTACAGACGACAGATCATAGATAGATAGATAGATAGATAGATAGACAGATAGAAGAAGATAGATAGATAGTAGATAGATAGAAGATAGATAGACAGATAGACAGAGACAGATAGAAGATAGACAGACAGATAGATAGAGATAGATGATAGAAGATAGATAGATAGATAGATAACAGATAGATAGAAGATAGATAGATAGACAGATAGATGAAGACAGATAGAAGATAGACAGACAGATAGACAGATAGATAGATAGACAGACAGATAGATAGATATAGATAGATAGATAAATAATAGATAGATAGCTAGATAGATAGAAAGATAGAGTAGATATAAATAGATACATAGATATATAAGTAAAAAATAGATGTCACCCCACAAAACTCTCTAATCGTGTTAAGTGAAAAGGTGACAGTTTTCCCGTAACCCTAAGGTCCTAACACCTTGGGAAGTAATATGGTAAGGATCTCATCTTCTCTCGGGGCCATCATTATGAGAGAAGTGTCCATTTTCTCTTGACATTTCTGCTTTACCTACTCAAACATTGAAATAATTCAGTTACCCATCCGCAGCTAGGAAGACTGAAGTTCATACGCACATAATAAAATTCCCCACCAGTCACCGTGGTGTAGTGGTTAGTGCAACGGACAACCGACTGGAAGGTTGTGAGTTCGAATCTCCATCAGTACTTTCAAATTCATTCATGGGATTGTCCGGCCCTAATCGGCTTTTACCCAGCGCGCTATGGGCTCATTGAAAGACTGGATCCAAAAGTCAGGTTTCATCCACTTCATGGGTGCGTCCTTGAGGTGTTTGGGCTTAAATCTCCTGATCAACACCGCATCTGTCTGTATCTCCCGGACCTGACTGACACTAGGATATGATCAGTATATAACGTGATAGTGAGCGTAGAGTACAGATTGTGGGTTCGAATCCCGGAGTGCTGCTACATTAAAACTGGCCTTCTCACCGTCCCATCTTAACATCAATGTTGTTCTGGTGGTGCCGGTATAGGATTAGATATGTCCTCCTTCCCATTGTTGTTCTGGTGGTGCCAGTATAGGACTAGATATGTCCTCCTTCCCCAACTTCCATGATGGGATGGTTATCCCCGTCTGCCATATCACCATAGATGGGTGCTGACGTAAAAAGCAAAAAAAACAAAAACAAAAACAAAAAAAACCGGGCGTGATTCTATCTGTGGAAGGCGACTGCTCTATTGGGCTAGTCATGACCCTGCTTATGCGTAGTGCGTGCGGCTTTGTATGATCGTGTGCTTCATTCCCGCAGATTTCTCATCATCATCATCATCTATCATCATCATCATTCATCATCATCATCATCATCATGTGCCCTGCCGCATGGCGTTGGCGATCATGGCCTTCCATTTGTATCATCCCTTGTTGCCGCAAGCGCATCTTCCATCTTCTCTGTCCTCAGCCAC
>CM060305.1:32384222-32386722 GCA_030674185.1 Monoplex corrugatus | reverse complement strand
CTAACCAACGCACACACGGCAGCTGGGATGGCTTGGGGGAATTAATGTAGATACAAGTAAGTTTTCCACCCAACAAGAAAGCATTATTGAGCATTATTAGATTTACGAGTGACATCACCTTTAATACATGTCGAAAACGGCGGCGAAATAAAAACAACCTTCACAGAAACACAGGCACGTCAAACTGGTGTCGTGCTGTGTCCCTCAAGATTAGACGACGCTGGTATACCTGGCCGCTTATCAGTACACTGAACACTTTACTATCACGCGTTTGTCTGGACTCGCATACATCCCTAGAGCACAGATCTACACGGAGATGAAACAGTGAACGATTTTAAGTTTGTTGGGTGTCGCAAGGTGCAAGAGGAAAGGAATCGGCAAGCAGTTTGGGTGAGTCGTCCAGTCTCAACTTCAGTATCGCCAGCTGGGGACTGTGAAGTCCAAGCTTCTTTCTAGGTCTTCGGCTTGTGCGGTAGGCTTGTGGCTGTATCAATTGCTATGTCCAGTTTTTTGTTGAATGTTCACATGTTCTTCTTTTTTATAGGCTTAGTTGATTATAATTTTCCTGATCATAACCGAAGCAATGCATTTTAACAAGTTTAAACATGTTTCTTAACCTTCATCCATAGTGGGTTTTTTGGTGTCTTTTTTTCTTTTTCTCTCTCATTCTTTTCTTCTCTCTCTTCTCTCTTTTTTTTTTTTTTTTTTTTTGCACGTCGAATTACATGATTATTCTAAATAGGTCTGTGTCAGTTGAAATTTTATGTTCATCTGACAATAAATGGTTTATGATGATAATGGTGATGATGGTGATGATGGTGATGATGATAATGAATGATGATGATGATGATGATGATGATGATGATGATGGTGATGATGATTGAATATGTGTTTGCTGCGGAGCTTCAGGTCGTTAACAGGAATAGATCTCTCTTTCGCTGTCTGGTCTCTGTCAGTCTGTCCGTCTATCTGTCTCTATCTGTCTGTCTGTCTCATTTTCTTTCACTCACATTATCTCGTCCATCTGCCTGTCAGTCTTTCTCTCTCATCTCTCTGGACAGCGTGGTATACACATATCCATTTTTATTGTTATTATTACGGATGAGTCTAAACTATCATTACCTACCACGCTCACTGTTGTACCGACCATATTAGCTGTGGCCTTTAAGTTTTGGGGTAGGCGCCCTCTACTTTCTCCTTTCCCGTACCTAGACAGCAAACAGTGAGTTATCAAGCTGACCCACTCCTGAATCGCTCTAATACTCCTGATAAAACAAAAGCCAAGCTCATCAGTTCCATTTTCATCCTGTAAGTGCCAGACTTGGACCCTGGCCTGAAACTCCTGGAGGACAACGTTTTTACCTGTGAAATGGGTTGTTAAAGAAGACCTTTCTTTAACATGACCAAAGGTGAGTGGCTGAGGACAGAGAGGGTGGAAGATGTGCTTGCGGCAACAAGGGATAGATTGCGTACGGAGGGCCATGATCGCCAACGCCATGTGGCAGGACACTTGATGATGATGATGACAGGTGACATGATTATAAACATAAAGATAAGAGAAATGCTGAAATCAACACCAGTCTACCAACATATTCATCGTCAGAGAATAAAGTTGTTCATTCATTTGATCACGATGCAGCCCCCACCAACTGGCTGAAGAAGCATAAAACAAAGAGATGTATGGATTATAATTCAGATGTAGAGCAAGGTAGGATCTCGATAGACAATATGAAGGAGACTTTGACGTTACGCGGTATTTTTCTCTCTTCATATTTCCAGCGCGCTGCTGTCAACAAATGATGAGTGTGTGTGTGTGTGTGTGTGTGTGTGGTGTGTGTGTGTGTGTGTGTGTGTGTGTGTGTGTGTGGTGTGTGTGTGTGTGTGTGTATGATACAGTGGGTACAGAAGAGACAGGACATTACTGAGCGAGAGAGAGAGAAAGAGAATCCAGAATTGAAAGTTTGAGACTTAGATGGTTTACTTTCATATTGGCCATCGCACTTCGAAAAGGAGTACAATTCCATAAAAAAAAAGAGAGAGAAGGAGATGGAGAGAGAGAGGGAGAGAGAGGGGGGGGAAGAGAGACAGATAGATAGACAGCAGAGAGAGACAGAGAGACAAAGAGACAGAGAGAGACAAAGAGACAGAGACAGAGACAGACAGAGAGAGACACACACAGAGACAGACAGAGAAACAGAGATAGAGATAGAGAGAGAGAGACAGACAGAGACAGAGAGACAAAAATACACAGAGAGAGACAGGGAGAGAAAGAAGAAGAGAAGAGAGAGAGAAGAGAGAGAGAGAGGAGAGAGAGAGAGAGAGAGAGAGGATGTGTGGTATTTGTATGTTTGTGAGAAAACGTGCTTTAAAAGTGTGAGTCTCGGAGGAGGCAGACATCCTACACACACAACTCATCCAGACGGACACGTTCTACTTATTTGTCCAGCGCTGAAAACAAATAGAATGTACGTTTCAACGAGTTTCAGCAGGACCGAGAAAA
>CM060305.1:32374222-32379222 GCA_030674185.1 Monoplex corrugatus | reverse complement strand
TGTGTGTATGTGTGTTTGTGTGTGTGTGTGTGTGTGGTGTGTGTGTGTGTGTGTGTGTGTTGTGTGTGTTGTGTTGTGTTGTGTTGTGTGTGTATGTTATGTGTGTGGTGTGTGTGTGTGTGCGTGTGCGTGTGTGTTGTGTTTCGTGTGTGTGTGTGTGCGTGTGTGTGCGTGATGCGTGCGCGTGTGTATATGTGTGTGTGTGTTTGCTTGTTTGTGTTTGTGTGTGTTTGTATTGTGTTGTTTTTCGCGCACGCGCGCGGGCATGTGTGTTTGTGTACGTTGTGTGTTTGTGTGCGTTGTGTGCGTGTTCTGTGTATGTCTGTGTGCATATGTGTTTGCTTGTTTGTGTGTATGTGTGTATGTGTGTGTCTTTATGTGTGTTGTGTATGTGTGCATGTGTGTGTGTGTGTGTGTGTGTGTGTGGTGTTGCGTGTGTGGTGTATTTCGTGTGCGCGCACGCGTGTGTGTTTGTTTTGTGTGTGTATGTTTGTATTGTGTGTGTGTGTGTGTGTGTGTGTGTTTGTGTGTGTATGTTTGTGTGTGTGTCGCGCGCTCGTGGTGTGTTGTTTCTGCGAGTGTGTGTGCATGTAAAATGAGATCGAAGGATATTACTTGTATTCATACACGTTTGCGTATTGTTTTGTGTATGAGTTCATTTCAATGAAATGGAAAATACTTATTATCTTTGAGCGAGAAATGATCACGATACATCTTCTGCCGCAGTGCCAGTCACCACTGTGCGGCACATAAAAATGAAATATAATAAACACACACATACAGTCATACACACACACACACACACACACACACACATACACACACACACACACACACACACACACACACATGCACATACACATGCAGACACACATACACTCACATACACTAACACACACGCACACACACACACACACACACACACACTCACACACACACACACCACACACACACACACACACACACACACACACACCAAAATGTCTGAATGAGTATTCCCTGTGGGTAAATGGTAGAATTACACTCACAACACACACACACACACAACACACACACACACACCAACACACACCACACAGAGTCACACACACACACACACACACCACACACACACACACGCACGCACACACACACATGCACATACACATGCACACACACATACACTCACATTCACATACACTAACACACACGCACACACACACGCACTCACACACACACACACACACACACACAACACACACACACACACATACAACACACAAACACACACACCAAAATGACTGAAGAGTATTCCTGTGGGTAAATGGTGAATTACACTCACACACACTCACACACACACACACACACACACAACACACACACACACACACACACACACACAGAGTCACACACACACATACACACACGCTACGCACACACACAACACACATGCACATACACATGTACATACACATACGCCCACATTCACATACACTAACACACACGCACACACACACACACACACACACACACACACACACACACACACACACACACACACACACACACACACCAAAGACTGAATGAGTATTTTCTGTGGATAAATGATAGATTACAGTCACACACACAACACACACACACAGTCACACACACACACACCACACACACACACACACCACCACACACACCACACACACACACAGTCACACCACATACCCCCCCCTCCCCCAAATCACTGAATAAGCGCTCACTGTGGGTAAATAATAGAATAAGCAAAACAGATTTTTTTCACAACTGGTGTATTTTACGAGAGTGCAGGTAATTTGCTCGAGGCTCACATCTAATTCGTCACTTATGACTCGCCCTCACAATGCACCTACTATACTGCATAGCTGTGCTATCCGAGGAGCATATCATCATCATGTGTCCTGCCGCATGGCGTTAGCGATCGAGGCCTCCAAACAAATCTATCGTTTGTCGATGCAAGTACATCTCCCACCCTCTCTGTCTTCATACACTCCGCAAATCCGTCCAATGGTTTCTCCTTGAGCCTACTTGATGCTCTTTTTCCCCTCCACCTTTCCTTTTGTGACTAGGTGCTCTAATTTCTCTCTCCTCATAAAATGTCCTATAAACGTTGTTTGTCTTTTCCTAATTGTCTTCATTATTGTTCTTTTTGTGCTTGCCTCCTTCAAGACTGTCCTGTTTGTTTTCTTTGCTGTCCATGGAACTCTTAAAATTCTTCTTAGAAATCACATTTCAGCTGCCACAATTTTGATTGTCCACGCTTCACAACCGTACAACAGTATCGGTTCTATGTAACACTGAAGAACTTTAATCCTCATATTTATTGATATGAGGAACAGAGTTCTTCAGTGTTTTATAAGAACGCTTTTCGTTTCCTTAAATGCTGTTTTAGGTTGGCCGATTCTGCTGGCCAGTTCTAGTGTCCATCTGACGTCTGGTGACATGGCTGTTCCAGATATTTAAACTTATCAACTTGTCTCAATGTGAAGAGCGTGTAGAGTACCAATAGCGCTTGCTGTCAGTTTCATTCGCGTCAACAAAGCTTTTGATAGTGTCCACAGATCATCATTTATGAAAACTCTGTGGCATTCCAGAAAACATAGCATCGGCTATAGAGAAAATATGTAACGACTGCAAGTGTCAGACGATAGAGACAGAGACAGTGGGAGAGATGAAAGAGAAGAACAAGAGAAAGCGAGAGGAGAGAAAGGAGGGGGGGAGGGAGAGAGAGAGGAGAAAGAGAGAAAAGAGAGAGATAAGAGGAAACGAGAGAGAGAGAGCGAGAGAGAAAGAGAGAGAGAGAGAGAGAGGGAGAGAGAGAGAGAGAGAGAGAGAGAGAGAGAGAGAGAGGAAGAGAGAGAGAGAGAGAGAGAGAGAGAGAGAGAGAGAGAGAGAGATCACCTCGACGCTAAGCACAGATGTTACAACCACTTTCATATTATGCATACATGTGTTCCGAATCATTTTCGGAAGCGTATGTCCACGGCGTTTTCTCCACACTATGCAGGCGGTATGTTGTTGTACGTTGTGCAAATTCCACGTTCGGTGCATTCTAGGTTTCTTGTTTCCGTAAGCCAGCTGACATGATTCACAAGATGTTAAATTCAACATGCATACATGCACTTACACGCGTGAAAGAGGGTTTACTTAAGGCAGGTCTGTACACACCTGACCTGGGAAAGGTGTGTAACGGTTTGGGCAATGGCAGGACTATGCACATGTTGACACGACGGTTAACAGTGTTTCTAGATGGATCGAACACAGAAGTTTCGCGTTGAAAGTCTAATTTCCGAGCTCAAGCTCTTCATTTTGTCTCGATGTGTTTGCCATATGAAATTGGGGCTAGGCTGTTCTTCCAGGGGACAGTACATTATCGCAGTGTATTGTCATACCACCGTACCACCATTTTTTGTTGTTTTGGGTTTTCGTCTTTCTGTTTGTTTTTTTCCTTTGCTAGTATTTCTGTTATCTTAAGTGGATTAATTTTTTTATCGACTTTTGCCAGGGATACATGTCTTTTGGTGTCGTGGATCCTGAACGTTCGGTGTGTGTGCGTGCGTGAATGCGTGCGTGCGTGCGTGTGTGTGTGTGTGTATGTGTGTGTACACATGTGTGTGTTTGTGTGTGTATTTGTGTGTCTGTGTCTCTGTGTGTATCCTTGTGTATATATGTCTGTGTGTGTGCGTTTTTGCGTGTGTATGTGTGTGTGTGTGTGTGTGTGTGTGTGTGTGTGTGTGTGTGTGTGTGTGTGTGTATCTCTCTGTCTGTTAACTGTCTAACCGTCTGTCTGTCTCTCATTCTCTCTTTCTCTCACTCTCTCTAGCTGTCTCTGTCTCTCTTCCACGCCTCTATCTCTCTGTTTGTTTGTGTGCGTGTATGTGTGTATGAGTGTGTGTGTGTGCATCTCTTTGTGTGTGTGTGTGTGTGCATGCGTGTGTTTGTGTGTGTGTTTGTGTTTCTGTGTGTGTGTGTATATATGTGTGTGTTTGTGTGTGTGTGTGTGTGTGTGTGCGTGTGTGTGCGTGTATGTGTGTATGAGTGTGTGTGTGTGTGTGCATCTCTTTGTGTGTGTGTGTGTGCATGCGTGTGTTTGTGTGTGTGTGTGTTTCTGTGTGTGTGTGTGTATATATGTGTGTGTTTGTGTGTGTGTGTGTGTATGTTTTGTGTGTGTGTGTGTGTGTTTGTGTGTGTGTGTGTTTGTGTGTGTGTGTGTGTGTGTGTGTGTGTGTTTTGTGTGTGTGTATGTATTGTGTGTGTGTGTGTGTGTGTGTGTGTGTGTGTGTGTGTGTGTGTGTGTGTGTGTGTGTGTGTGTATGTTCATGTATACAAGTAGGTAAAGGGGCCACAAAGTCCGTGGTGAATTTTTCAGCACGCCTCCGCGTAAGTGTAGCTGTGTATGTTTAGATGTGTATGTGTGTGTGTGTGTGTGTGTGTGTGTGCGTGCGTGTGGTATGTGTGTGTGTGAGCGTGCACGGGCGCGCGCGCGCGGCCGTGTGTGTGTGTGTGTATTTGTCTGTGTGTGTGTGCGGATCGATTATATCTTCGTATGTTCAAGGGTGTTCGAGTGCATGTGTGTGTGTGTGTGTGTGTGTGTGTTGTGATGAGAGAGAGAGGTGTGTGTGTGTGTGTGTGTGTGTGTGTGTGTGTGTGCGCGCGTGCGTGCGTGTACGTGTGTGTGTTTGTGTGTGCGTGTTAGTGCGTGTGTATGTATGTATGTGTGTGTGTGCGCGCGGGTGTGTGTATGTTGCCACACACGATTATGTACATACGTGTGTAAACAGAACAGGGTAAGATAACAGAAGAACGGGGACATGTAATACTACATGTATGCAAAAACCCTTCGTCTTGATCTCGTATCCAACACTTGACACCAGCACCGTCAGCTCTCTCTGTCACAAGGACTAAGAACATCTCCCAGTTAGTCTTATGTACAAAAGGGTCTGTGGCTTAGTTGATCCAAGTGCCCACCTAGGATGTGAGAAGTGCGGGTTCGA
>CM060305.1:32361722-32364222 GCA_030674185.1 Monoplex corrugatus | reverse complement strand
AGCCATTGGCGTATGTAACAGTCAGTATGTTATCACAACTTGCCTCAAATTTTGTTTATTTAATTTTTTATGATCACATTTGTAAAAGGGGAGGAGAGAGGAGGGGGGGGGGGGAGAAAGAGAGAGAGCGAGAGAGGAAGAGCGAGAGAAAGAGAACTTATTTTCTAATATTCACGCACGCAGAGAGATTGAGAGAGAGAGAGAGAGAGAGAGAGAGAGAGAGAGAGAGAGAGAGAGAGAGAGAGAGAGAGAGGTGGGGAGGGGGAGGGATGAAAATAAATGAAACTTTATTTCCCAGCTGGATTAGATATCAGCATATATGCCAACTTACAACTTTTATCTGCCGTTGTAATCCACTTGTATTTAAGCAACAGGAGATTATAGACACATGTGGAGCAGAGTACGAAAGTACATTCATATGGAGTTAAAAATGTGCGTACGGGATTCATACAGAGTTGAAAATGTACATGGCAGATCAATAAAAGACAGTGGAAATAAATAGACATGGAGATTCACACAAATATTTGAAATGTCCAAACAGCGCAAGCAGGCAGTTGCTTACCAGCTCAGCTTCAGCCTATTTGAATACATGATAATTTTTTTAAAATAATTTTTGTTTCGTTGAATCATTGAAAACCATAACTGTTTATATATCTGTTTGTTCACAGGTTTAGTTCTGTTGCCAGCATCTGCTTTCAACTACGATAGCTATTTTGGAAAGGAAGACGATGGCTCTTTTTCTGACATGACTGTTGTGAGTACATAATGTTGTATCGTATTGCATTGTGTTGTGTTGTATTGTATTGTATATTGTATTGTATTGTATTGTATTGTATTGTGACATCATGGACTGACTCTGTGCTGGACATAATATATTAAGACAGGCAATGTGTCTAGGCTTGATACTCTCCTTTTCTTCCCTGAAATTAATGTTCACCCTCTCACACATACGCACACGCATACACACACACGCGCGCGCGCACACTCACAAACATACACGTAGAATACAATAAAGTGAGAAATTGTACGCGCACACACACACACACACACACACACACACACACACACACACACACAACACACACACACACACACACACACACACCACACACACACACAACACACACATACACACACATACACACACACACACACACACACTCACATACACACACACACACACCACACACACACACTCACTCACACTCATACACACACACACACACACACACAGAGAGAGAGAGAGAGAGAGAGAGAGAGAGAGAGAGAGGTGGTGGTGGTGGTGGTAAATGTGTTTCTTTCTGTCTGTCCTTCAATCCGTCCGTTCGTCTGTCTATCCATTCGTCTGTTGTCCTTTGGTCTTCTATTTCTGTTTTCTTTTTGTAATTTTGTCTTTCTTTCTTTCTTTCTATTTCTGTCTCAAAATTCGTGCTTGTCATGGATACGCTTCTGTCTGTTGTCCCTTCCTGTTCTCTTCTCTTTCTTTCTGTCTTTCTCTTTTTTTAAATTTTGTGTTTCTTTCTATCTACCCATTTCTGTTCCAAAAATCGTCAAAGTAATTGATATGTTATTGCTGTCATTAACACTGCTGCTGCCTACAGTTCACTGCAGATGCCGGACAAGTGCCACAGTTTCATCCATATCGTTATTGTCTTTGATGTGTTGTTTCTTTTTTCGGTTTGTTTTTGTTTGTATCGGTCTGCTTGTTTGGTTTGATTGATGGCTCGATTTTCATGTCTAGTTTTTTATTGTTTGTTTGTTTATTTAGGCTTTTTTGTGTGTGTCTTAGCGCACATAATGTGAATGGTTTGAAAAGATATGTCACTTTTTTCAATATGAAAGAATTCGGAAGTGTACGTTTGAAAGGTTAATTAAACTCTCAGGGCAAGATCAGACAGACCGCAAAGTGCCTAAAATCTGTAGTTTTGGATAAAGCATGTTAGTTATCATCCACTAGTTGCTTATCTTCAAATTCCTCCATGCTGATCATATCAGTTTGTGGAGCCATCCATAGACGCTTGGACATTTCTTAAACAGCCAGTGAAACATCCTTTTGCCCCCAAGTGATGTTTTGGTGTGGCTCTGGCTTTCTCCACCACTTTCTTTACTTCATCCAGAGTTGGCGGCCTTGCAATTTTAATACATTCTCCGGAATTATAGGTTGCACCAGACTGTACTTTTCAGGTGGTGCTTCACTCTGAGGGTCGGAATATGTTTTGTTCAGACACTGTTATGGAGCTTCTTTGTTTACTGTGTCCAAAAACGTGGTTGCTTGAGTGGTTTTCTAGTGAACTGAAAGGAGTGTCTGAAGAAACAGTCTTGGATCTTCTTCTTTATAGTCATTTGCTTCTTTGGTGATTCCACTTTGTTAAGGAAACTATGTATCATTATCAGGTCTTTTTCTGGAACTGTTGACAATATTTCAAACCTGTTTCCACCGTTGTAACAGTCTAGCATTGCCCTCGCATCACGTCAAATTTGTTTCAGCCAAAACTTCTTC
>CM060305.1:32341722-32349222 GCA_030674185.1 Monoplex corrugatus | reverse complement strand
AGGATAAGATGAGGAATCAAGGTTACGTTTTCACAGTTGGATAGGGTGCGGGAGTCAAAGGGTTACGTTTTCACAGTTGGATAGGGTGCGGGAGTCAAAGGGTTACCGTTTTCACAGTTGGATAGGGTGCGGGAGTCAAAGGGTTACGTTTTCACAGTTGGATAGGGTGCGGGAGTCAAAGGGTTACGTTTTTACAGTTGGATAGGGTGCAGGAGTCAAAGGGTTACGTTTCCACAGTTGGATAGGGTGCGGGAGTCAAAGGGTTACGTTTTCACGGTTGGATAGGGTGCGGGAGTCGGAGGGTTTAATTTAAAAGCTCAGCCGACATCAGAGCTATAATTACTTCAAAGCACGCACAATACTTCGGTATGGAAAAATTAAAAGAAAATTGGAACGCATACCATACCAGTGAGTCTGCGTATATAATCTAAGGACATGCTCCTGGTGATGACCATTCCATCCAATTTATCACATAGAGGACTCAAAACAAAACAAAACAAAAAAAGAAAAAAAAAAAACCAAAACAACAACAACAAAAAAACACACACAAACCTGAACACAAATTTAAACGTAGCTAAGGGCACTAGAACATAATAAAAATGGGCCTAAATTGCCTAAAATTGCTTCTGCACCTAGGAGAACGTACGTAAGACTTTATCAAAAACATACAGTTGAATGGATCAGCAAGGCAGAAAATGATAGGAGAAAATGACAGAAAGCAAAGGAGCAAGGCAGAAACAAGAGAGTTACAGAAAACAGAAATGTTTCCAGCACAGAATTTTCAGAAGGTGGGGATACTATTTATACTGAAAAAGCCCCCAGCATCCCCACAGACGTG
The DNA here is from genome assembly GCA_030674185.1 of Monoplex corrugatus. Lineage (NCBI taxonomy): Eukaryota > Metazoa > Mollusca > Gastropoda > Littorinimorpha > Ranellidae > Monoplex > Monoplex corrugatus. The sequence continues at coordinate 32,348,384 of CM060305.1, read as the reverse complement.
GGGGGGGGGGGAGGGGGGAACAGAACGTTGAGAAATAGGGTCTACTTAGTATCATATGATTATAATTATTTTTGTGCATTCATTACTATTTCAATTGCAGAGATAACGTGTTGTCCTTGAGTGCCTCCGTGGTCTGGCAAGGGTATGATAGTCTACAATAAAAACAACTTTTTTTCAAACCTTTTTTTTTTTATTATTCATTTTAACCCTTTGACTCCGGCACTCTATCTCCCAACTGCAAAAACGTAACCCATTGACTCCCTCATCCTATCCGCCAGCTTCCTGCGGTCAGTGGGTTAAGTTTTTGCTTTGATATCATGGTCGACAGTGCAAGATGCTGGTGGATAGGGTGCGGGAGTCAAAGAGATAAGCAAGTAATATGATAAATAAATGCAAAACAATCAGCAAAGCGCAATTGCAGTAAGATCGTCAAATCAAATTTGAATAAATGCAGAATATTTATATTTACCTTTGATAACAACCGAGTCACGATTCTGTCAGTTTTAATTTGATATAAATGTTGTCAATGTATGCGTTTAAGAAGATTGTTGACACACTGTTTCCTTGTTGTTGTTGTTGTTGTTGTTCATGCTGTGTTTTTGTTTTACTTGTGAGAGTGCTTCATGTAGATGTATTTCAAATATATGGATAATAAAAAACAAACATGTGGATAATAAAAAAAACACATTCATTTTTTCTTTATTTTATCATCTATCAACATAATATATTTGTTTACTGGCATTTTTTGTTTGTTTCTCATTATATATTTATATACCACATCAGTATTTAGTTACTTTATCATCTATCAACATAATCTATTTGTTTACTTGCATTTTTTTCTCTCATTTTATATGCCAACATCAGTGGACACAGAGTTTTGGTCAATTTTGCACAATGGTGTGAGGGTGTATGACGATGGGGAGGGACAATCACGGTGCTACGGAGTTCCATTCTTGATTGAGACTGCGTGACAAGACTGTACAGTATGCCAGCTTTCAAAAACATATCATGGCATCAACCAAGCCCGCGAGACACAAACACTTGCGGTGCTAGTCAGGAAATTTAAGCAGCATTCCTGAAGTGGATGAGACTCGACTGCGTGGTCCAGTCTTCCGAACGAACCTTAGCGCCCTTAACTCTGAGTACGAAGCCGGTTGGAGCCGAAACATCCCACCGTGATTTTTTAGCAAGATTGATGAGATTTTTGAACCCACAAACTGTCGATCGTTAGTACGTAGTGCATCCACAGCATGAGGGCAACTGGTTATTACTTTTTTTTTTTTCATTTTGTTTCTGATGGCAGGCAGCGTGTTGTCCATGATGGGTGCCGTGATATGGCAAGTGATGACGAAGAAAAGACCCGAGGTACCTCCAGGAGAAAAGTCCAGGATCTTTGACAAGGCGCGCATCAAGTACGGCGGTTCTTTCGACGATTCCACAGTGGAGAGCGTTAAAGCCGTCCTGAGAATCCAGCCTGTGTTCCTCACCATCATCATGTACTGGGCTGTTTACAGTCAGGTAACTGTCTGTGTGTCTGTCTGTCAGTCTGCCTGCCTGTCTGTCTGTCTGTCTGTCTCTTTCTTTGTGTAACTTTCGGTCTTTCTTCTTTCTCAGTTTCTCGTCGCTCGCTCTCATCGTTTGGTAACTTACTCTCTATCTTCAAATCCTTCTCTCTGTCTCTGTCTCTGTCTCAGTCTGTCTGTCTGCCTGTCCTGTCTGTCGCTGTCTGTCTGCCTGTCTGTCTTATGTCTGTCTGTCTTTTCTCTTTCTCTTGTCTCCTTCTGTCTCTCTATCTGTTTCTGTCTCCGTCTCCCTCTTTCTCTCCGCGCGTCCGCGTGTGTGCTTGTGTATGTGAGAGGGAGAGAGGAGAGAAGAGAGAGAGAGAGAGAGAGAGAGAGAGAGAGAGAGAGAGACAGAGAGACTGAAGAGACAGAGACAGAGAGACAGAGACAGAGAGAGACAGAACAGAGGAGACAGAGCAGAAGACAGAAGCAGGACAGACAGGCAGGCAAGCAAGAGAGAAAGAAAAGGTAGATGGATGGGTGATGTGTGTGTCGAGAAAGCGGGGGAAAGGGGTTTATGGACTATGTAAATATCATCATCATCATCATCAAGTGCCTTGCCGCATGGCATTGGCGATCATGGACCTCCATCTGTCTCTATCTCTTGTTGCCCCAAGCATCTCCTCCACCGTCCTCGTCTTCAGCCACACTGCAAGTCCGTCTAGCATTTTCTTCCCTGGGTCTACCTGGTGCTCACTTTCCCTCTAGCTTTCCCGTTGTGATCAGGTGCTCCAAATCCTCCTTCCTCATAAAATGGCCTATAAATGTTGCCTGCTTTTCCTAATCTTCCTTATGAATGATCTACTTGTGTCTGCCTCCATCAAGACTGTCTCGTTTGTTTTCTTTGCTGTCCATGGAACTCTCAACATTCTTCTTAGAAACCACATCTCGGCTGCCTCAATCTTATTCTGGCTTTGCTTGTTGACTGTCCACGCCTCACATCCACATAACAGTATTGGTTCTATATAACATTCAGGAACTCTCTTCCTGATGTTAATTGAGAGGCATTTGTTGGTAAGAATGCTTGTCATCTTCTTGATTGCTGTTTTGGCTTGGCCGATTCTGCCGGTTATTTCTGATGTGCATCTGCCGTCTGATGAAATGATCGTTCCCAGGTATTTAAACTTATCAACTTATCGTCCAGTGGGCGAGGCGGCAGGGAAGTTTTTAGTCCCGTTTTTATTATCCATTGTTTGGTGTCTGTGATCTGTCTGTGACCGTGCGTTCGCGCTTGACAAAGGCTAGTTGGCCGAAAATTTGCGCTTGTTTTGTTTTGTCTCGTTGGATACGCGCTTACATTGGTTTTCTTGTTCTTCTGGTTTGTGTTTGCTTGGGCGCGTGCAGTCAAACTTGTTTTGGATCTTATCAACTTGTCTCAAGGTTGTGCCATTTGCTGTTATTTTGCATGAGGGGATTTCATGTTTTTTGCTGATCACCATGACTTTCAGTCTTCCTGCTGTTTAGTTCCAACCCCTTACCTTTGCTTTCTATTTCTAGTATATTCACAACCTTTAATCCAGGGTCTTCTTCTAGGTTTCTTCCTAGAAGAAACACGTGTAAACATGTGTTATTGAAACCATGAAATCGTGATGAATGTTGACATTTCGTCCAGGCAATTGATGCTATTTTAATTCTTGAAAGAACTGATTAAAACTCAAGAGAATGTCACAGTCCACAGGTACGTAGCAGGTAACATAAAGCAACAGACCAGGTGCAAGTCCTTGTCTTTTTGTTAATTCAGTAGAACGGACAGCGGGTGGCGCAGCAGTAGTAAGTCGATGGATTTCAATGTCAGTGACTATGGCCAGTCCACGTGCGCGTGAAGCGACAAACGGCAGGGGGCTATCGACTTGGGGGATCATGGAAACGAAACACCATCATTAGGAAAAATCATTATTATTATAATATATCTTTCTTACGTGGCGCTATTCTCCGAACTTATTTGAGATCAATGCGCATCACACACACTGACATTTTCTATTAGTGGAGCACGGAGAACACAATGTGGTTATTTTGGGTCTCGACCGGCTTCTACTCAGAACTGAGCGCGATAATCACAGATCTTTGATTACCGATGTGTGGATTTAAAACTTTCATGGCGCTTGTAGAGGTAAACTGTAATTTAGTTATTTACATCTGCCTTTGACGTCATTGAAGTAAACGTTAAATGTCACCATTCTCGTTTGATATGAGCAGTAAAGACAGCACCTGCTGGCATCTTTGAATCAAAATAGTACAAATTAAAATAGTACCGTGCTCCAGTTCCAGGTGTGTGATGTATGCTTCGTGAATCTGTGTTTGTGTCGTCAACTGATTTGTTTATTTATTGTTTAATTTACTGTTGTTGTTGTTGTGTTGTTGTTGTTGTTGTGCTTTTGTTTTAAACATTCCGATTTTTTTCTCGGATGTGTTTATACACGTCGTTACATCCACACTGTGCAGGCGACTTGTTACCGCACAATATGCGTTTTCCGTCTTCGCTGAGCGTGCATGCTGAGTGTTTCCATGTTTCTGTCACGGAAAGGATCTTTGGGTAATTGGCAACATCATATTCCAGACTGAAGTACAGGTATGGGCCTGTTTCTGGCTGAGGGGTTTCTGTGATATTTCCATAATCCAGCCACTAATATGACTTGCAGGATCCTTAACGTGCTTGTTTGATACTCTGTCTGCATATACACAAAAAGGGTGTTTTGGCACTGGAAAGTCTGCACACTTGTTTACCCGGGAGACTGGGGGAAAAACTCCACTCTTTGTCCACCAGGCAGAGGCGTCCGGGCGGATCGAACCCAGGACCTTCCTATTGGATGTCCAACGTTGATTACTTAATTACCATACCTGGCTGTTTACTTGTTTGTGTGTGTGTTTGTGTTTGTGTGTGTGTGTGTGTGTGTGTGTGTGCCTGTGTGTGTGTGCCTGTGTGTGTGTGTGTGTGTGTGTGTGTTGTGTGTGTGTTGTTTGTGTGTGTGTGTATGTGTGTGTGTGTGTGCCTGTGTGTGTGTGCCTGTGTGTGTATGTGTGTGTTTGTGTTGTGTGTGTGTGTGTGTGTGTGTGCCTGTGTGTGTGTGTGTGTTGTGTTGTGTGTGCTTTGTGTGTGTGTGTGTGTGTGTACATGTGTGTCACGGGTTTACATGCTACAGTGTTGAAATGGAACGATGAAAAGGTGTTAACATCATCGTTATGGTCATAATGATTTTTGTCCCAAACAATATTATTTATAATTTGCTTCTGTACATCTGAGTCTATGTGTGTCTACTGAATAGATGGCCCAGTTATTTAAGCGCAGGCATAGACAGCCAGAATATCTCTGATTTGATTCCCGGTTACACAGGGGTTAACCCTTCCCTCGCTTCTTCCTTTCCCATAAGTCCTTTAGGAATGATTCGGGTGCTTGTCTTTCGGATGTGACGATAAAACCTGAAATCCTATGTGCACAATAATTATGTACCAAGCACACGTAAACGAACCCACAAAGATAAGCACATTGGCCCTGGTAAATTCATGAAGCCTATTTACTTTTTTAAAAAAAAGGGTCAACAAAAATAATTTGCAATAGGAAAAAAAGAAGAAAAACTAGCTGTTGCTGTTTTGAGGAGACACCGCGGAGAGCAGCCCGAATTTAAGTCAGTCAGTCCTTTTACGAAATGAGAGGTTTCAACAACACTGCAAACTACATGTAATATCTTGAGTGGCAAAAACATATCAGGATGTCACGCCTAAAGATTAGACACTTGCCGCCAAATGCAATGTAACGTACCGTCTATTTTAACGTAACGTACCGACTGTGGCTGTCCCACCTGCCGTCTATTTTAACGTAACGTATCGACTGTGGCTGTCCCACCTGCCGTCTATTTTAACGTAACGTACCGACTGGGGCTGTCCCACCTGCCGTCTATTTTAACGTAACGTACCGACTGGGGCTGTCCCACCTGCCGTCTATTTTAACGTAACGTACCGACTGGGGCTGTTCCACCTGCCGTCTATTTTAAAGTAACGTACCGACTGGGGCTGTCCCACCTGCCGTCTATTTTAACGTAACGTACCGACTGGGGCTGTCCCACCTGCCGTCCATTTTAACGTAACGTACTGACTGGGGCTGTCCCACCTGCCGTCTATTTTAACGTAACGTACCGACTGGGGCTGTCCCACGTGGATGGATGTCCATGCCAGACCGGACCGCAGTGTCCAGAGCACGTCGAATACCCACTATTCAGAAACAAAATATGTGAGCAGTGACCAAATGGAACAATCTGGAAGAGCAGCTCTGGGCAGTAAGGAGGACCTGATGAAAACTACAACTTCATTCATACCATCAAATAGAATGTTTGAGGAGTAACCATGTTTAAACGTAAAATAAAATAAAAATAAAATAAAATAAAACAAATAAATAAAAAATAAAAAAATAAAAAAAAAAAAAAAAAAAATCAAATAAAATCAAACAAAATAAAATAAAATAAAATGAAATAAAATAAAATAAAAAAAAATTAAAAAAAAATACAATAAAATCAAATGAAAGAAAATGAAATAAAATCAAATCAAATCAAATCAAATAAAAACCAGGCCAGGTGGAGATAGACTGTCGTAAAATAGCCAATGATCCATTCTACTCTATTCGGCAGAATCACGTTACCATTAAAATATGTCGTGCACTTTGCATTCACAGTTGTAATGTTCATTGAGTTGTTCCTGCTGTTAGTTCGTTTGTGTAGTACTTGCACTATTCCAGTCTATTGATTTTCAATGTGTTCTTTCCATTAAAAAAAAGATAAACGTTTTCCAAAACTCAGGTTTTAGAGAAATGAGGTTGCAGGTAGAAACCTCATTTTTTTAGAGCCGTATCGTGAGACGCGGTGCCCTGTTCAACCTCCTCTACTTTTCCCTCTTCCTCCCTCTTCTATGTCTGTCTGTCTCTGTCTCTGTCTCTGTCCTGTTTTCTTCTGTCTGTCTGTCTGTCTGTTCTTCTGTCTGTCTCTCTTTCTCTCTCTCTCTACCTTTCCATGATTGCTTTACCCTCCCAAACCCTGAACATGTTATAATCAGACAGTTCACTGTTCTCGAAGACAGCGTTGTGAGAACTGTGCCCTCGCTCTCTCTGTTGCT
>CM060305.1:32296722-32336722 GCA_030674185.1 Monoplex corrugatus | reverse complement strand
CCCCCCCCCCATGTATATCTATATTATCATGTACACGTCGTTCATATTGTAAAAAACGACGTAGAGAGAAAAGGTGATTGTCACAGGAGCGAAGCTTAGGGAGAAGATTCAAGAAGGTGGTTAGGTTAAAAGAAGCAGAAGGGAAAGAATTTTTTTTTCCAGACCCAGCCAGCTCCAAACTACAGCTGAGTGTGCTATGAGCCCATTGGGAAAGCTTGGCACCATTCAGTCGTGTCTCATCCATTGAAGGTGTTGCTCAGAAAGTCTGGCCATCACCGCAGGTATCTGTATCTTCTGGGCCTGGTTGACGCCGGGATATGTTATGAAAAGAGGCGTGAGTACTGTCCTTTCATACAGTCTTCAGGACGGGACTCCATAGCATCATTACATGATCAGCATTCCCCATTGTCGTCATCTCCATCATTGCTTAATTAACCCTTTGACTTCCGCCCTCACTGCTTAACCCTTTGACTTCTGCACCCTATCTACCAAATGCAAAAACTTAACCCTTTGACTGGTGGCTAAAGTGTTTAGTTTTTGCTTTCTTAGCGTAGTTGACAATGCAGGATGTTGGCGGACAGGGTACCGTAGTCAAGGGGTTAAACTTTCCTCAGGCTTGAACGGATCCATTCACGGTCAACTTTAGGTACAAGAAATCTCTTCATTTTATAATGTTAGTATAGTGTTACAGACGAATCTGCCTCGTTTTCAATTTTGCGTCATTGGCTTCCGCCTAGCCGCGTTTTGGGTTAAGCTATATTGTTTGTACACACGAATATTGAAGAAAGTTGTCTTCCGTCTTTTCTTATACTGTATCAGTAAAGCCCTCTCCCCCCCAACACACACACACATTTCATTAATATATGCATCCTATGATTTTTTTCTGACTACCAGATGCAGACGACATTCATCTTTCAAGGCGAGAGACTGGATGTGTCAGTGGGTGCCTTCAAGATCCCCGCATCAGGTCTGAACGCCTTCAACACTATCATCATCATCATCCTTATACCTATCGTCGACAGAGGACTCTACCCTTGCATGGCGAAGATTGGCCGTCCTCTGTCTCATCTTCATAGAATAGGTAAAGCAGGAGAAGGAAAGTGTAGGCAACTGCACACCAAGGCACAAATCTCTTGTAGCACAGACACGTACGAAAGGGCGCGAAGTTGTCTTACAGCACAACAGAACAGCCCAGAGCAAAGACGTCACTGGTCGCGCGAAGTCTATTTCTGTTTATAACGTCTTTGTCCCTGAGCTAATTCGAAACAAGGAAACCGATTACAGCTGGTCTGACGCGCATCTACGAAAACGAAAAATGTCAGGGCTATTGTTTTTGAAAGTCGTACAGTTTTTTAAAATTTAAAGTGCATTGACATTTCATTTGAACAACTGTTTAAGTTACTGTTTACATTTTCATACTTTAATCATTGTACATATTCTTCTTTTCTATGTTCTTTTGCTTCTTCTTCTTCTTCTTCAGTTTCTTCTTCTTCTTCTTCTTCTTCTTCTTTTTCTTCTTCTTCTTCTTCTTCTTCTTCTTCTTCTTCTTCTTCTTCTTCTTCTTCTTCTTCTTCTTCTTCATTTCTTCTTCTTCTTCTTCTTCTTCTTCTTTTTCTTCTTCTTCTTCTCTTCTTCTCTTCTTCTCTTCTTCTTCTTCTTCTTCTTTCTTCTTCTTCTTCTTCTTCTTCTTCTTCTTCTTCTTCTTTCTTCTTCTTCTTCTTCTCTTCTTCTTCTTCTTCTTCTTCTTCTTCTTCTTTTCTTCTTCTCTATCTTCTTCTTCTTCTTCTTTAGTCTGTTTAATGTTTCGGTCAGTGACCCCCGCGCCCTTGTGCAGATGGGTCTGAAGGCTGCACCCTTATGTCCACTCTTTACGCCTTTATGTCCGTTATCGGGTGGAAAGGTCAAAGCTCGATCTTTGCCTAATAACGCCTGGTGGTTATAGGGTGGGGATCTTTTTTTCTGATCTCCTAGGTCAACATACAGTACGGGCACATCTGATAGTGCTTGAAAATGTTGGCTGGGTAAAACAGAGGCTAGGTAGGACCTTAGGAGCTGGCCAGCTCACGGGTTTATGTGCAGGCTTACGGCTTGTGACATAGTTACCATCACAATGCATCTGTGACGTTAGTACATGTGGAATTCATTCTGAGCACGAAGATGCCATCTTGAAAAACTGAAACTGAAATTGAAACTGAAAGCGTTTGAACCCTTTTGGCGTGTATATGCGCACAGAAGATCAAGCACGCACGTTAAACATCACATACGCTATGTCAGTGTGTAGTGCCATGTACAACCACGTGTTGCCTCCCTACCTGTCTGACACACTGTGTACTTATCGGCCGTTACGTACACTCCGCTCGTCGCAGGAGAAACGCCTAGTACCCGCAAGGTTTAATCTAAAGACTGCAGGAGACCGTTCGTTTGGATACACCGCGTCGTCTGCATGGAATGAGTTGCCGACCAGTCAAAGAGATGTTCCAACCCTTCAAACTTTCAAAAGAAAACTCAAAACACATTTGTTTCTGCAGGCATTTTCATAAGTATACCCCCCCCCCCTTTTTGTGTATGTGTGTGTGTTGTGTGTGTGTGTGTGTGTGTGTGTGTGTGTGTGTGTGTGTGTGTGTGTGTTGTGCATGTGTGTGTGTGTGTGCATGTGTGTGTGTGTGTGTGTGTGTGTGTGTGTGTGTGTGTGTGTGTGTGTGTGTATGTGTGTGTGTGTGATGGAAAAATGATGTTATCAGTATGTGAGTCAGATTATTTGTTTTTGTAACAGCGCAGTGAGTCGAACTGAGAATAGCAATATACAAAGCTATTTATTATTAATATTATTCTGTAGGTCCCGTTCACCTCCCCCACCTCCTCCTCCTCCAGCCAGTCCCTCCCTAGTTCAAAACTTTTTGTCTGCGTGTTGAGTTTTGAGCACGCTCAGAGTCTGTACATGAATGTTACGTTGAATCTTGTATCTGGGTATCGAGTACAAAAATCAAAGAAATAAATGCAATTAAAAAACTCAGGACCTGCCTATCTCATGGTTTTATGTACAGGTTTAAGGCTTGTGTCATGATCACCATATACACGGCACCTGTGACGTTTAGCGCATATGGAATTCATTCGAGCGCCGAGACTCATCTTGAGAAACTGAAACTGAAAGATAACGGCCAGTCCAGGAAAAAAACAAACTTTATGAAATCATGAGAACAGAATAGAAAAACTTGCACCATGCGTACAATTGGTATCACAAGAATTGTTCTCTTATTATAATTATAATTATCATACGATTACCTTGGTTTTCACGTGGCTAAGTTTTTGGATCGGTATTTCGAAAGAAATCCACTTCGTCCTTGGTAGCATTGGTATGATACATTATGTAGAAAATATATGTATGTAGTGTGGGTTTGGGTGGATGAGTACATGGAGAGAGAGAGAGAGAGAGAGAGAGAAGAGGAGAGAGAGAGAGAGAGAGAGAGAGAGAGAGAGAGAGGAGAGAGAGTTTGACAATTCTGACAGTCTGACGATTTAATGTCTTTTAAATACTCAGCCCAAACAAGACAGTGAGCTAATATCAAAATAATCAGAAAAAACACTGAAAATAACAAGATACAGACACGTTAACCATGACATGACTAGTCACCCAATAGCAGAGAGAGAGAGAGAGAGAGAGAGAGAGAGAGAGAGAGAGAGAGAGAGAGAGAGAGAGAGAAAGACAGAGACAGCGACAGAGACAGAAGACAGAGAACGAGAGACAGAGACAGAGACAGACGAGACGAGACAGCACAGACGACGGACAGACAGACAGACAGACAGACAGACAGAGAGTTACTGAAATACAGTTTTGCGTCCCTTGTATTTATTGTATCGGTAAAGATTACTTGGGTTGGATAAGACACTTTCAAAAATTGTTCAACATGAATGTTTCAGGCATCGGCTTTGTACTGGCCGCTCTCTCAGTGGTGGGCAGCAGGCATCGTAGAAGTTGTCCGCAAAAATCACATGGAGGAACCTGGGGGCACCATGGTACAGGTCCTGGGAGGAGAGAAGTTCGTTGCTGCCACCATGTCTGTTTTCATACAGGTGCCAGAATACGCCCTGGTTGGTGCTAGCGAGGTCTTCGCCAGTATCTGCGGTAAGTTGTCGTCTGTGATATGTGTTATGAGTTTGTTTTCGTTTTGGAGGCGGGGAGGAAAGGGGTGGAGAGAGAGAGAGAGAGAGAGAGAGAGAGAGAGAGAGAGAGAGAGAGAGGAGAGAGAGAGAGGGGAGAGAGGTGTTTGTGTGTTTTGACAACGAAGGACGAATAACAACATGTTGACTTCGGACAGACATCGCCGCACACACACACACACACACCACACACACACACACACACACACACACACACACACACACACACACACACACAACACACACACACACATTCAGACAAGGATCCGTAAAAAATTAGAACATTAAAAAAAAAAAATGAATATAACGAAACTTAAGAAAATCATGTATAACGAAAAAGGATCTTGAAGCTAACAATAAAAAAAAAATGAATATAACGAAACTTAAGAAAATCATGTATAACGAAAAAGGATCTTGAAGCTAACAAAGAACTACTAGCTCCCACAGTGTGAACAGAGAGAGGGAAGGAAGTTTTCTTTCTTTCTTTTTTTTATTTTAACCGAGAAAGGCCGCATGATAAAATGTCACAGAAGAAGAAGAACGTGACTTTGCTGTTATCTTAGACGGTTGCACGCTAGCCAGGTGACGGTACAGAACTGTGACTTTTCTGTACGTGATGTTTTGTTCGATTGTTCCCAACACTGACCAGCTTCGGCAAACAATCAGCACAACGTGTCCTGGAAAATTGACAACCTACCGACTGACATCGGATTCTCTCTTTTTAATAAACTGTACACTAATATTACTCATTGATTATCTCCTCTCCTCGGGGCTCTTGTAAACAAACCGGTAACCTGCACTTTGACCTTACATGGCAACTGCTGTTCCTCGCGCATCATTTTCTTTAATTAAATAGCATTGTGGGGGGAATACCACAGAAAATTTGCTTGCAAAGCTTGTTTGAGTGTAGTGTGTGTGTGGCTTAGTTGATATAATGCGGTTTAATTATTATTTTTTTTTTTTTTTGGCGTACAAAAGAACAATGTGGGCTCTGTTTTTCAAGTTTAACGGAAAAAAGTATTAAATTACAAAAATGAGTCATTATTAGAATGGCCGGTCTACAGTCTCAGCAGTTCTCTATTCAATGCAAGAAAGGCAAGGGTCTCATTTTAACCCATTCAGCGCTCGGAGTTCTGTTTCCATGTAAAGTGGCATTTTGCGAGTGACGTGTATCTCTACCATTCATAACCTTTAGCACGAAATGTTCTTATAAACACCTCCATCTGCTGCAATGTAAATTAATGTATCGCTTTCCAAACTTCACGCGAAACCCTGATCTGAGGTCGCTTGAAAGAAGAGAAACATGTTATAAAAGCTTTTTACATAAGCGTTCTGTGTCCTATATAGACCTTTTCCCTTGTTTTTGCGTTAGTCATATTTCTTTATTGCACGACAGTCATCACCTGTTGTTTTTAAACCGAATTATAACTGACCTATCGGCTATCTGGACGGATGGTGGGTGTGTGGTTTAGAATGGATATCTTCTTCCTCGAAAGGTGAAAATGGTCGTGATGGTAATTAATGGCAAAACCATTTTGTTCACACGCGAATCGGAGCCATGTGTAATACATACGTTAATCATGGAATGTGGCGAAGTGAAATTTAAATGTGAAAAGTCTCATTTATATAAAACTTGATGTTCACCATTTGACATCGAAGAAGATAATGGTATGACTCTCTCTGTCTCTCCCTATCTCTCTCTCCCCCTCTCTCTCTTCTCGTTCTCTCTCTCTTTTTTCCTTTCTCTCTCTCCCCCCCCCCCTCTCTCTCTCGTCCTCTCTTTCTCCTTCTCTCTGTCACTTGACTGATTGAATGATTGACTGACTGATTGAATGATTGACTGACTGATTGCCTTAAATTATCAGTTTTATTATGTCTATATTTGAGATGATTGACTAATTGGTGTGTGAATTGTTGGACGGCATAAATGATTGATTGTTTTATTAGCTGGCCGACCTATTTGGTTGATGTTGAATCAAGTAATGGAAATTATGCGCACAGTGATATTATACGTGTAATACGACTGCAAACATCAATGTGACACAGTGGCACAGTATTTGTGGTTAATCCACATTGTATTTTCCGATGTGAAATAATTATGGATGGAAAAACAAACCCTGCCCCTTCTATACCCCTGTGTTGGTCATTAAGCTGAAGACAGATGCACAATTACAATTTAAGGCTGTTCTCTCTCTTTACTAAACGCAACTTGCTTTAGCAATTTTCCCGCATAACGGAGAGGAACAGTTTTTTTTCCCTTATTGAGATCAGGAGATGGCAGTGTTTTTGTTTGTTTGTCAAATGATAATTTTCCATTGTTTTTATTCTTTCTCCCATTTATAGCCGTGTGTGTGTGTGTGTGTGTGTGTGTGTGTGTGTGTGTGTGTGTGTGTGTGTGTGTGGTGGTGGTGCGTGTGTGGTGTCGTGCGTGCGTGCGTGTGTGTGCGTGCGTGCGTGTGTGTGTGTTTCAGAGATAGATTTGATTTTATCAAGATTTTGCGCTATTATAATATAATTTAATGTATATTTATTATTAAAATATCAAAGTTTACGAACAGCACAACCAAATAGCAAACAACAGCACAACAAATACAACAAAAACATACGCACACACGCACACACACACACACACACACACACACACACAACACCACACAACACACACACACAAACATACCCCCACCACACACACACACACACACACACACACACACACCACACAACACACACCAACACACACACAAAACAAACAAAACACATCCCACAACAAACAACAACAACACAAACAACACACACACACACACACACACACTCACAAACAGCACCCAACACAACACAACAAAAAAACAACAAACACAAAACACACCACGCGCGCCACACACACACACCACACACACACACACACACACACCACACACACACACACAAAAATGTGTTGCTGTCCATTTGATTTGTCTGGATTTTTTTCTTTGTAAGTTTATCATCAATATTAGTTATTATCATTGATAACGATAATGATAATAATTATTATATTTATTATTCTTAACATCATTAAATTGACTATAATAATGGTTGTTGTTGCCGTTGTTGCTGTCATCATTATTGCTATTGTTATTGTGATAGCACTCGAGTTTGCCTACACTCAAGCGCCGAAGTCCATGCAAGCCATTCTGACGGGTCTGATGTTGGTGACGTCTGGACTGGGTGGCTTCCTGGCCACTGGAATCCTGAATGCTGTACAGGCGGCCACCAAAAGCGGTGAGTAGCCCTATCCTATGTCATATCGGATGGTGTCGGTCTACATGATAATAATGACGGTCGGCACGTAGTCAAGTGGTATGCCCCCCCCCCTCTCCCAGCCACCCTTATCCCCCGTGGGGTTGCCGGGGGCTCTCTCAGTATAAACAGTATCCCCACCTTCTGGAAATTCACAGCGGGCTAGTTTGTAGAACCATGGACTCGGGATCTGATATCTTGAGGTCAGTGCCAGCCCGCAACATTCGTAACTGGCCTGTTCGCTACTCATCTTAATGTTTCCATCATTCTGGTGGTGTCAGCTTAGTGTTTGATAGGTCCCTTCTCCCTGTTCCCCGTTTCAAGACCTTGCCAAGCGCGTGGGGATTTGTGCAGGCTCAGAAATCTGTCAGATAATTGCTAGCAGATTTGGGTGGAGCGCATATGGAGCTGTCCGAGCGCTGTGAATCCTTCTTGAAATAACTCCAGCAACTCTCTGTGTGTGGAAAATTCTGTGCTAGAAATTTCCTCTTTTCTGTCGCTCTCTTTGTTTCTTCCTTCCTCCTTTCTGTCATTTCTTCCTATCATTTTCTGCCTTGCTGGTCCATTCACCTGTATGTGTTCGATCAAGTTTTAAGTACTTTTTCTTAGGATTGATAATTGGGTACATATGTATTAAATGCATTTTTGGCTTTAGGGAAATGAGATGTGCAATTAAGGCTTTCATGTATGTTTTAATATCCTTAGTTATGTTTAAATTTGTTTTCAGGTTTGTCTTTTAAATCCCCAGTGTGATATTATTGGACAGAGTGGCCAACGACAGGGGCATCTCCTTAGATTATGTACACAAATGCATTGATACGTGTTCTTAATTTTCTTTTCCCTTTTTTTTTTTTATCTGTTGTAGTATTGTGTATGTTTTGAAATGGTTATTGCTCTGATATGGCTCAACGCAGTCGGCTGGGCTTTAAACAAAAATATGAAAATAACAATAATTAGTATGGCATCAGACATCCACTGGGAAGGTTTGGGTTGGATCATGCCTGGTACATGGTGGGTGAACGGTGGAGTCTTTCCTATCTTACATGCAGATCTATTAGTACCTCGTGTTTGTACGCACGCAGAACATCAATTACGGCGCGTTAAAGATCCTGTGAGTCATAATATGACAATGTCTGGTTGCTTAAGGATACGTGAAAGCACGCGCATGGATTTGTACAAACTGAACAGCAACATACCACTTGCTCGGTGTGGGCATAGCAACGTGTATACTCGTACATGTATCTGAGAAAAAAAGTTGGAAAGTTCAGAAAAGTAAACTAAAATATAATAGTATAAACGTAAACAAACAAACAAACCAACAAACAACCAAGCAACCAAGCAACCAAGCAACCAAACAAACAAACAAACAAACAAACAAACAAACAAACAAGTAAACAGATAAATAGATAAATGAAAAAAATCAAAATAAACTAAGAAAGTAAATAAACATATAGATAACTACGTACGTACATCCAAAATATAATAAAGTAAAACAAAATAAAATACAATAAAATAAAGCAAAACAAAACACAAATGAAATAACATGAAACAAAACAAAACAAAACAAAATGAAATAAAATAAAATAAAATATAATAAAATAAAATGAAACAAAATAAAATAGAATAAAACAAAACAAAAATAAATAAAATGAAATAAAATAAAATAAAATAAAATGATGATGACAACGATGATGATGATTGTTCTATTGTATTGTATTGCATTTATTGCATTCGTATTGTATCGCATCGTGTTGTACTGTATTGCATTGAATTGTATTGTTTCCTGGGCAAATGGTGTAGTAATCGCAGTACAAACTTCCGTAAAGGACCGTCAGCAGAAACACTGTTCCACTTTGAATAAGCTTCCCTGAAAGCTGCCTCCTGAAATTAGCCCGGTCATCGAAAGGAAGAATATATCAGAATTTGTTTCAATCGGACCCATTGAGTTGTATGTTATGTCTCCAGTTCATCTTTTCTTCTGATAGTGGCTCCATAATTTCTTCGTTTTGGTGACCCAATCAGTACTTCTTTCGTAAAGATAGATCATAGAGGGTGCGGAATGGCACCAACCCCCTGAAAGTCACATGTAGCTTTCTTGTCATACGTCTGTACTTGGGCCTAGCAATTGTATGAACAAGTCTTTTTATATGTGGATAACTAAGCACGTTATACATAGTGATATAATGTCACAATCAATCAATCAATCAATCAATCCATCCATCATCAATCAATCAATCAATCAGTCAGTCAGTCAGTCATTTCTGTCTGTCTGTCTGTCTCTCTATCGATCAGTATATAGTCTTCTTCTTCTTCTTTATGTTGTTGTTGTTATCATTATTACTGTATCATCATATCTCTCATCATCATCATCATCATCATCACTACACAAGCATGTATGTGGCTTGTAATGTTTTCTTTCTTTCTTTCTTCTCTACCCCCCCCCCCCCCCCAATATTTATTTAAAGCTGAGGGCCTTAGTTGTTATTACTATTTTCATTTCTTTTTTGCTTTGCAGATCCATGGTTTGATAATGAAATCAACAACGCCCATGTACAGTACTACTTCTTTCTCCTGGGAGGCCTTATGTTCGTCGACTTTCTCATCTTTCTCGTTATCGCCAAGTTTTATCGTTATCGAGACACAAAATACGATGAAATGCCTTCGACTGAAATCGACGCTGAACCAGAAAAGAGCGATTTTGACTATGAAAACACGAAATTTTAGAATGAGCCCACCTTCAGAGTTTTTTTTTAAATCTCCCAATGGAGATTGTATCGTATAGATCAGAGAGAGGTGTGTAGTAGGCCTGTCAGGATGTCTGTCTGTGATAGAAATTTTGTCGGCAAGATTTTGTGAATTAAACAGAAACTTTCTTTTCGGAGGCGGGAGTGGGAGTAGAGAGAGAAAGGGAGGGGGGAGGTAATCGTCGTGTCGCAAACCTTGATGTTAGATGACAACTCCATGTAAAATAACAAAAAGCAGCAAAAACAAACAAACAAACAAACAAAAAACAAACAAACAAAAAACAAAACAAAAAACAAAAAACACAAAACCAAAAACCAAAAACAAAAAAGGCCCCTATTTATCTACCTAATGTAAAATATAACAATATACGTGTATACATATTAGGAATATATATACATGTATATGTATCTACATAAGCATATATATATATATATATATATATATATATATATATATATATATATATGTGTGTGTATACATATACATATATGTATATAATTATGTGCATCTCTCTCTATATAATTTTATATACATATCTATATATTAACACCAAGATACGAAACATTAAATTCAGTGTACATATACGTCAACATGGAGATTTCTATCTGTCTGTCTGTCCGTCTCTCCCTCTTTTTGGGAGGGGGTGTAAGGGTGGGAGGTGGGGGCCTAGTTGGGTTAATTACAGCACCAATCTGATAACACTGGAATCGTGGATTCGACCCTCACGTGGTCTACACTTTTTAACAGGCTACCGAGGTCTTGTAAACTAATCGAACAAAGAACGTAGTCTCACGAGCTCGACCTCACTCACTCACTAACACTGCCCGCCACATAAAAAAAAATACCCGTCTGGTCGCTACACATCCCCAGTAGCTCAGTTGGTTTGAGTGTCGGATTCACATGCTAATGGTTGCGGCGGATTCGACTCCCAGGGTGTGCTACATTAAAACTGGCCTTCTGACATGTCCCATCTTAACATTATTGTTGTTCTGGTGGTGTCGGTACAGGATTAGATAAGCCCCCCGCCCCCTTCCCCCACTTCCCTGGGATGGTTGTCCCTGTCGGCCATGTCACCTGAGGTGGGGGTGTCGATAGTAAAAACTGAACCAAATCAATCAAGACATCCTAACGTTCCAATATATTCTGGTGATGTCAGCTTAGTTCTTCCTTACTCCTGTCTCCCCGTCCTCTCCCCTTCCATTTCAAAACCTTACTAGCGCATATGGTTTTGCGCAGCCTCAAGGAGTCTGCCACTGAGATGGCAGATTGAGTGGAACGCTTATGAAATTGTCCGAGTATAATGAATTCCTCTTGAACAAACTCCGGTTTCAAAGAGAAAATAATGACATAGATACATAGGGGCATAGACTCCCCTCTCTCTGTCTCTCTGTATGGATAGGTATTGTGAGATAGCCATAGATATATAGATAGATAGACAAAGTGAATTAAAAGAATATGTATATGTGTGCAAGTGTGAGTGATACTTGTTCATTTTATGAATAAACAGATTACTATTCTTGTCAATCTTATTTGTGGCGGTGTGGGCGCGGGGCGACGAGGGGTGCGAGGCGTGCGTGGTGCGTGCGCGTGTGTTTGTGTGTGTGTGTGTGTGTGTGTGTGTGTGTGTGTGTGTGTGTGTGTGTGTGTGTGTGTTGTTTGTGTGGTATGAAAAAAAAAAGCAAATTATCACGTACTGCATATTGTTACTTTCAGCTTTTAAACAGATCTTTGTCGCTGGCTTTATTTTGTAGTGTGCCTCGCTTATGTTCTTGGATTCTTATCAGTTATGAGTACTATATGGAAGTCATCGGTTGTCTGCCTTGAAAGTCTAGACTGCAGAGATGGGGAGGAAGCACACAATATGTGTGCGTTCGTGCCAGTATACATACGCACCAACACACATTCGATGTGTATGTGTGTGTGCGTGTGTATATGAGTGTGTATAAGAGAGAGAGAGAGAGAAGATAGAGAGAAAAGAGAGAGAGAGAGAGAGAGAGAGAGAGGAGAGAGAGAGAGAGAGAGAGTTAGTTTACCTTAATCTTGTCTACGCAGGTTTTATAATAATATACTTAAAACCGTGTACTGCATTATAATGATGGTAATATTATTATCACTATTATCATAGATTACTATTGTTAAGCTTATTGTTACTATCGTCATCATCATCATTATCATCCTATCATCATCATAAAGCATTTTTGTATACCGCTTATTCTCCTAACTCATTAGGACTTACTGCACATTACACATACATAATCAGACTTTTTTTTAACCCTTTGACTCCTGCACCCTATCCACCTACTGCAGAAACTTAACTTAACCCTTTGATTCCCTCACCCTATCCACCAGCTTCCTGGTGGATAGGGTGAGAGAGTCAAAGGGTTAAGTTTTTGCTCTACTCTGCTAGCATGTCGCATGGTTGACAATGCTGGATGCTAGTGAACAGCGTGCGGGAGTCAAAGGGTTAATGGAGCACAGCGCATCAAAGAGCTCTAATCTAAGCCTTTGAGTGAGCCCTCGTGTATATAAAATAAGTTTTCAGGCGGCCAAGGCAAAACCAATCTACAGATGCAAACTGTGGAACAACCTAACGCCTGTCCTGTCTTGTTGTATTGAATACGCGTTCTTTTTCGGTTTACTTGTTCTGGAACCTAGAGGAATGTGGTCAGCCCGCCTAACAGCATGACTTCTCCCTGCTAGCATGGTTGACAGTGCAGGATGCTGATGAACATGGCGTGGGAGTCAAAGGGTTAAACAAACACCCGGCTATAAACATACCGACGCACGCATGGAAACAGACGATCACCTCGACTGTGAAGGAAAGCACAGAGAAAGTGTGTCTAAAAGGAATGAATATTCCTCCATATTGAGACTCCTTGCAGACACTGATTAACATCATAAACGTCCAAAACACCTAACTACAACAACAACAACAAAACACCACACACACACACAAAAATGATGACACTTACCTCTTAGTTAAAAGAAAGAGAATACGGCTATGATTTTGCGAAGAAACTTGCCTAGAAAACTTGCTGTGATTTGTACCCCTCATTGTCACAGATTATATCGTTTTTATCGATATCATGGGTTAGACAGAGGCTAATATATCAACGATTATGTGTATAGATGGTGAGATATGCATTTGTGGATATTTGTTTATTTTGTTAGACAGAGGCTACATATATCAACGATTATGTGTATAGATAGTGAGATATGCATTTGTGGATATTTGTATATATTGTAAATAAACAGATTACCATTCTTGTCAGTGTCGAAAGTGTCTTTGTGGCGATATGTGTTGTGTGTGTGTGTGTGTGTGTGTGTGTGTGTGTGTGTGTGTGTGTGTGTGTGTATGTTGTGTGTGTGTGTGTGTGTGTGCGCGCGCGCGTGTGTGTGTGAGCGTGGGTTTGTGTGAATTGTTTTCGATAAATTATGTAGGGCGCACAAAAATAACGCTTGCAAACCATCTCTCTCTTTCTCTTAAAGACACACATGCGCGCCCATACGCACGCCACAACATCTATCTGTCTGTCTTTTTTCCCATAACACACACACACACACACTACAGACACACACACAAGCCACACAGCACAAAGACAGACAACACACACACACACACACGCACAATGACAGACACACACACACACACACACCACACACACCACGCACAATGACAGACACACACCACCACCGCACAATACACACACACACACAACACCACACCACATGACGACACACACACACCACACCACATGCAGACCACACACACACACACCACATGCAGACACAACACCACACGACATACAATATGACAACCTCGCACAGACACCCCCCCATCGCACACGAAGGCATTTGTAAACCAACATACATCATGGACAATGCAATTTCTCTCATGCACACACGTGTACACACACAGCCGCTCGTGCGTGCACATGCACACAGGAAAGTGAACGTACATTTTCTTTCCAAATTCTTTATTCAAACGTATTTCAGCTTGAGTGGTGAATACAAATTCAGTTACGCATGAAGGCATTATATATCTTTTACATGTAATCACAAGTTCCATCTATCACCCACGAACCTTCTCGACATAATGCTTCACCATTCGCGAACATCTAAATCATATAACACAGACGTCGCGCAGTTAATCGAAACTATCAGTATGCCCTACGTTTTCAACCGCTCATCGACTCCAGTGTTTAAAGTCGATTATAGGCTTTCCACATAATCGATTACAATTACCACATCATTAACAACAACAACATCAGCAGCAATGACAACAACAACAAAAAAACAACAACAACAACAACAACCACCTATTGTATCATTACCAAAATCATATTCTCATGTCACAAGTATTGGCTGAAGAATGGACAACAGAATCCACATATAATCCATGTAAAATAGCAACCGGAGTCAGTCAACAATAACATCACATCAATGAACACGTTCAATAACGATCATCTGTATGAACTGACACTGCACAAGTCAGAGTCACATGATGGGGAGAAGGGGAAAAGAATGAGAGAGATGGGGGAGGGAGAGGACAGCTATACAAATTGGGTTACATTCATAAATAAAAGTTGGTCATCCTCTCCACACTTTGCTCCAGTGGCGATACATATAAAGAAAAAACAACAACTGTCCAATGGCACAAAAAACAACAAAAACAACAACAACAAAAAAACAACCAACTTTCAAACAAAGCAAACCTGTTTACATACATCTATTCGTTACGTAGCCTATACCTGCAACAGCGGCCGACTTAGACAAAATGATGACGGACCAGTTACCCACTGTAGGTATCCATGCCAGTCGTAAAGTTACAACCAGCCAAACACAACAACATTAGCATACAAACAAATACACCAGTAATTGAACAGAATCCCGCACATTAGATAATGAGCATTACCAAGAATACCAGACGTCTCTACAAAACAACCATTACGATACGAATCAATGCCACCATGTAAAGCAGTTGATGCCAGTCACAAGTAAAATGCTGGAGGAAAGCTTCCTGACTTGACAAACGGTTCAGTTTCTGCTTGCTGAAATGTTCATAATTTTTTTTTGTTTTGTTTTTGCTTTATTCTTTTAACAAAAAAAGGAACCCAAAAGCATCTACACATATTTCAGCATTCGATTTTTATTGAAACAATAAGACAAAATCCAAACAGACAAAGCAAACATAGAAGAAGAAGAAGAAGAAAAAAAAAAAAACCTCGAAAATTAGATAACAACCTAAAAGAAAGTAAATAATTAAAATGCACCGATTATAATCGATTCACCGACTTAATAAAAAAAAAAAAAAAAAAGAGATTAAATTGAACTGATAATAACACTGATAATAACAGATACGCTAAGTGAACGAATTGCCATAACAAAGAAATAGAAATGACAACAGGAGCTGCATCAAGAAAAGAAAAGAAAAGAAAAGAAAAATTCAGGCGTAGCCCTGTGCCCCAACAGAGGGAAAGCAGCCCTGCAACTCCTCTGTTGGGCTGAGGACTGGAAGCAACAGGCCATAACCACAGACCTCTTTATAAGTGTGTGGGCAAAACAGTCTCACTGAGTTTTAACAATTTGGATGATTCCTGTAACAGTGTTGCGAGGAATGGAGAAACAGACAAAAGGGTAGACAATGCTGCTGCAATCACCGGTCATGCAAGCCCAATGTCGGAGCCAGCTGCTCGTCACAGATTGCTTCAGCCAATAAACAAACATTCAACAAACTCTACCGCCCTTTATGCAAATTTTCGCTCGACTGTCACTTTTCATTGGCTGTGAATGTTGCACATTTGTCACGGGGCAAAAAAAAAAAGGCAGTTCTGCAGGGGCAAAAAGTTTGCAAGTCCTTTATTTCAACGTGAAATCTTCAAACTGTGCTCGCCTCAAGCAAGGCCGGTAATCGACGAATGTGTTGACAACGTTGCTGATGCCATGTCGAATAATGATAATAACATATATATGTACAGTGCCTTATCTCACAGGCGCTTCACACAAGCACGAGATAAAGGCATAGAAGACGAATCAAGTAGGCTATCTCAAATTAACGAACCAGCAAACAAATTATTCCAAATGGCTATCAATCCTACTGCAAATGAGACAACAGTCTACACACACACACATATAACACACACAGAGACAGACAGTAAAATAAAATCTTGAGCATTACACAGTTTCGCCTTTTACTAGATGCCTTTGAAGCTAAAACTGAAACAAAAAACAAACAAAACAACAACAACAAAAACAAAAAACAGCACAAAACCCCAAAAAACAAAAACAAAAAATTAAAAAAAACCAACCAATCACCCAACCAACCAGCCAAACAAAGTCCAAATTCTGCCCACATTTGCTCAAGTACATACAAAAAACACAAAACAAAGCAGAACAAAACAAAGTCCCAAATAAAGAAATACACAAACTTGAAACTGCACAACTGTCGAATATTAATAAGATAGATGTAGTTTGATAATAAGATATAAAAAACAAACACAAAACTAAAACATTCCGCCAAAACAAATTCACATCCCCATCCCCTTCCCACTCAAGAGGAAAGGAAACTACATGCGACATCTAAATACAGTCGTCATAAACAATTAAAAAGAACTGACTAATATGTAGGCCGTGTATATTTATGCTGACGGGTCTGACAAAAAACAAAAACAAAACAAACAAAAAAAAAAAACGCTATGAAAAACCAGGATTAAAAAAATAATCTCATTGCACATTCTTTGTATCGAGTTTTGGAATCGAAGGAGGAAACTAAAGTTAACCAATGAACACACACCAAAGGAAACTTTCCGCAACGCCCGAAATGTAAATTATACACGTGGCCGTTGTGTGAGGTAACTGTCATCTGTGATGATAAAGAATACCACCAAAGGCCTACCTTTACCCCGCCCACCAGCCGTTATGCAAGTTGAGAGGAAGCCGTTTCATCATTTGTGTGCTAGCACGCCATACGCACCTTAGCTCCGTCCACAAACCCTTCTGCAAAGCAATCAATCATAGGTTGTCTTTTCTTGTCAATGGTTGAGGCAATTGAACCATCTGTCATTTGACGGTAGCCAACGAACACACGCCATACGGGCACCGTAATTCCGCACATTAAACTTTATACAAAGTCTGAGCTTTCTTTTCTTTTCATTGGCTGCGATAGTTCGACCCGTCTGTTAGTCATTTGTGACGTTAGCCAATGAACACGCCAAACGGCACCTTAGCTCCGCCTATTAACCTTATTGCAAAGACTTGAGCTTTTCTTTCCTTTTCATTGGCTGTGACAATTGACCAATGTTTGTCATTTGTGACGTTATGAACACACGCCAAACGACACCTTAACCCCGCCGACTAACACTTATGCAAAGTTTGAGAGCTTGCCTTTTCTTTTCAATGGCTGTGACTATTGACCAATCTGTCTGTCATTTGTGACATTACCCAATGAACACACGCCAAACGCACGTTAGCCCCGCGAACTAACACAATTATGCAAAGTTTGAGAGCTTACCTTTTGTTTTCAATGGCTGTGACAATTGACCAATCTGTCTTCATTTGTGACATTAGCCAATGAACACATGCCAAACGGCACTGTTCGCCCCGCCGACTAGCACTTATGCGAAGGGTCTGATAGCTCTAGCTTGTATTTTCTTTTCAATGGCTTTGACAATTGAACCAAACTGTCGGAACAGAGACAATGAATATTGAGTCAGTATCGCTGCTCAAGGTCTACTTATGTGGGCTAGTTGATTGTTTTGATAGAGCAGTGGACTCGGGATCTGACGACTTCAATTCAGTCCCAGCCCCACATTAAAAGCAATGGCCTGTTTGCTGCTTATCTTAATGCTTCCGCAATTCTGGTGATGCCAGTTTAATGTTTCAAAGATCTTCCCCTGCTTTTCATTTCAAGACTTTGTCAGCACACAGGCTTGGAGAGTCTACCTAAAAACTGCTAGCAGATTTGGGTGGAGCGCATATCGAATTCTCCGAGTGCGATGAATCCCTCTTGACCAAACTCCAGCCAAACTGCTGATGACTGGACTGCACTCGGCATCATCATGAGAATAACAAAGGCATTTCAAATACCGGTGAGCTCATTTGAAAATTATTTTGCAACAGTATTAAACGACTAAAAAGTAAACGAGCACAATCCTTATAATACCATGCCTTCAAACAATTTATTCTGAAAAAGCATCTTAATATCTTGCATAACACACCAGTAACACCGAAGATTTGTGCAACACAGAGTTTATGTATTGTGTATATATTAATAATGCCAAGCAAGGGCAGACAGAATAAAGCTTTTTTTTTTTTTTTACTATTCCAATCTGTGACAGACAGGAGTGGAGGAACTTGCTTGCTGCCCTAAATGCCAATGGCATAATGGTGGTACATGAATAGGCATAATTACCCCAAAGAATTTCCATGCCTGCTCAACTCTTTGCGTGGCGACAGCCGATTTTTTCCCCCACTCGTGGCGATCTCTCTCTCTCTCTCTCTAAATATGATAGGAAGAGCTGACAAAAAGCAAATCAGCAAGGCAGAAATAAAGAGAGTACAGTAAAGAGGAAATTTCCAGCACAGAATTTCCAGAAGGCATTTGAACACTACGTGCATGCCTATGCACGGCGTTCGGTCAGGCGAATTTTTGGCTTTAAGAAATGAACCTGTCCATTGTCAGCCCTTTTCAAAGATGACGACCGACAGAAAATTAATCGCACCCACACAGTGGTCACATTTGTGTGAATCAGAAAAAAAAATCGACCACAGTCACCGCCATTTGTGTCACCTTCGTTTTCGTTTGTTTGTTTGTACTTATCCTCTGACCGTACTTTGGCATTTCAAGTGCCACGATAAAAATTGCAGTTTCTTTTAGCAAATGCTACAAAATGGACAAAATACGGAGCTGCAAGTTATCCTGTATCAATCTTCCCAGACACAGACCGTTTAGACTATAATCTTATGTCTCTATTCTCACTTAGGAAATTGGGTCGCCAAATGAAAAGATGATCAAAAATAGCTTTAAAACAAACAGTGAAGAATGGTAGTTCCCTCCACCATCTTCTCAAGTGTTTGAATTTTACCTAGTTTAAACCCTTGTATACAAATACAATTTGTTGCTTATCACTGATAACACAAAATGACATTCTGATGTGCAAGCACTAGAGTCAAGCCTTAAATTTCTGGATCCAATATCACTTTTAAATCACCTCTGAGGTACTCATATTGGAGAGAAGAAGGCATGGTCATTTAGAGCTGGGGTCCACCTCAAGAACATCAGGAAGAGCAAAAGTAGAGGAAGACTTACGTGTAGAAGAAATTGGAAGTTTTCTGCGCCTAAAAATGAATCACTGAGAGGGGGTGACACTGGTGAGCTGTTCCCGTGATGAACGATAAACGACACCTACTGTCAATTATACATTCCTTGTTCACACAGTGAATCGACAATCTGAGGCGCTTGGATATCAGGATATCAACAGAACAAGCACCGGTTTCCTATATACTGCTAGCGCGCAAATGTTGCGAGTACCGAGGGCGAGAATAAAGTGTGCTATGAAACGAACGCGAGGCGGAGATAGATCTGAGCCAATGTACGGCACTTATTGCACATCAAACTAAAGGCCGCCATCTTAACTCGCCGGCGAGATCCTCTCCATACTACTAGCCTTACCAATCGAGTATCTAGCTATGCTTATCGCATGGTGAAACAAACTCTCCCAGCGTAACTCGCCCAAACCTCGCCTACCCAGCATGTACTAAACGGGACTTTGGTAGGCCCTACGTCTTGTTTTGTTGTCTGTCGACCTACAGTGAGAGGAGTCAAAGGGAAAAACAGCTGACGGTTTGTAGTCAGACGGAAAGCCCGGCACAGTCATATTGTAGATGTGATGTGTGTCTGCCACTCTGTTTATCCAGCGTTGCTGTGGTCTTCCTTTAGCTGTGAAACCCATTCTGGAAGGACTGACTGACATCATGGTAAAGTAGGCCTACTGGCAGGTTGACTGACATACCGGTAAGGTATTGGCTGATTGACTGGCATTCTGCTGAGGTGGTCAAACCATTGATTCACTGTTTGACGATATAATGGTTGATAGGCCTTGTTTCAACTGTCTCTCAGATCTCTTCACTTCTGATCGTCTTTTCTGGCCCTGCTTGCTGATTTTCTAAGACATCACATCTCACAGGTTCTGATCTTTCTCTCAAAGGGTTTGTTTGAAGCCCTGGCATTGGTAACTCAATGCAGATACAAAGGTCGTACTCATAAGACTGGCTCTTGTGTCCCTAAGGGTTTAAAAAGAGATGAAAGTTGGTAACTGACAACACTGGTCTTTTGGAGTCAGGTGTCGATATCACTGTCCATTTTTTCCATCTTCGGTAAATAATCGTGCTTCCCTAATACCAACATTGTGAAGTGTGGTGAAGCTGTTCCCTCTTATGTCCAGTGTGTCTAGTAAACGTCCTATTGACATAAACATGGTCTTGTTGTGCCGAGTTTCATACCAAAGTTTTACAAGTTTTACACCTGAGGAAAAGCAGACAGTCAATACATATTCTACACAAGTTACGTGAAGGCAGCAAGAACGTTAACACACACACACACATATACACACACACACTCACAAATAAATGCATACGAATGTATACACACAGACGCGCACACACACACATGTATACACGCATATACACTTCCGGAAACACACATGCAAGCTCGCAAGCACCAGAATCTATTCTTGTATTTCTCTGAACACATACTGACGATTACATGGTTTCAATAATGTAATCCCCCCAAAACAAGAAAAAGAAATCATCATACAAAAACCCTATAGCCATTACTTAATCAGTCACACAATCAGCTGCACAGCACATTAAATTCTCACAGGTCGCTTAAAATCAACATTATCATGGCAACTCAGAAAATCAGATACTTGTGAAAGCGAGAATGTATTCATATTCAAGCTCCTTTCGAATATACCATGTTAAACATACACAGACAATCAGACGAAAACAAAAGGGTAAAAAAGAAAAACAGCCATATCAATTAACAGATGTGACCTGACCACACTGACGGCAATAAATGACAAAGTCCCCCACCCATACTGACGGCCCACCCACACTGACGGCAATAAATGACAAAGTCCCCCACCCACACTGACGGCCCACGCACACTGACGGCAATAAATGACAAAGTCCCCCACCCACACTGATGGCAATAAATGACAAAGTCCCCCACCCACACTGACGGCAATAAATGGCAAAGTCCCCCCCCCCCCACACTGACGGCAATAAATGGCAAAGTCCCCCACCCACACTGACGGCAATAAATGACAAAGTCCCCCACACTAAGGTTGTCAGCGGTTGAAGTGGTCAAGACATCAACTTTTCTCAGGGCCTACAATATAACATGTTAACAGCGATGCCTGTCTCCACTCCCTCGTTGATTTACCTTCCCCAACTTTGCACAAAATCAGCTCAGGTACCCATTCGCAGCTGTGCAGACTGTGGGCTTGCATGCACAAATCGAGTGCTCCGAGGTGCGATTCACACCCATACACACTTGTGCAGGTAGAATGGAGGGTGAGCGTCCAACCTCTATGCCAAGCAATCCCCAGTCAAACAATAGTTACCACACACACAAACACTCACATACACACACGCACACACACACACACAAACATACACACGCACGCAACACGCTCACACACACGCACACACAATGAAACAAACAGTAAACGTGTTCCGGCTGAAGCCGAAACAGTACGATTAAAAAAAAAGTAATAAAAAAAAAAAAATGTAGATAACAGCAAAATAAGATATTCAGTAAGTGATTGGGAAAGTACACAAATCCTGTTGAAGAACCAAGCCAAACAAAACAAAACCAAAAAGGAGCTAAAAACGTAAAAGCATGATACAAATAACACAAATAAAAGTAAACCGCAATTACAATCAATTAACACAAATAAATGTAAACTACAATTATAATCAATGAAATCACACTCCGTGTAGATATACATGAAGATATTGCAGTCATAAAGTTTGCACAATACATATATTGTAAATGCATGAGTTTATGACCTACGCATGTAATAATATTTCAAGAACGAACCATAAAGTTGCAAATACAGTAATAATCAAGAACAGCAAAAGAAACAAACACCGGAGCAGAACTACACCACACTACTCTACTCACAAAAACAGAACATACGCACACGTAAAAAGGAAATAAAAATGTCTCCCTTTGCAATCCCCGTCTCTCTCTCTCTCTCCGCCGTAAGAAAAAATAACATTAAACAAATACGATAAAACAAAACAAATGTGAAGAAATCATGTTTAAATTTGCTTTAACTACTCTTAAAAGGGCCGCTTGCCTACTGTTTGTACTCTTGTAACACATGCACTGGCGTTTTAGTTTGTCTTACTGACCTTGGGTGGAATGATAGCAAACTGATTTAACGCGGTCGTAAAACAAATGCATTTTGATGAAATTCACTGTGTGTCTTTTCAAACTGATGGAAATAATCTTCACAGTCTCTCTCTCTCTCTCTCATACACACACACAAACACACACACTCACACTAACATACACGTGCAAGCATATTTACACACTTGACTGCATGCACACATACATATGTACATACACACACACACACACACACATACGAACATTGCAGGAAAAGAACACATCAGATACATACAACACAACCTGATCGCAATAAGCTCTTGGTACCATGTAATATGATAAGAATAGTGTAAAATACAAGAGGGAGGAGACAGTAAGTTACGCTTGGTAATGATACTACTCAGTCTTCAAATGTTTATTTTATGCACACATATCACCTTTAGAAACAAAACCCAACTCATGAAAAACAACATTATTCTGAACACATACACGAAAACAGTATTATTCTGAACACACACACACACACACACACACACACGACACCCCCCCCCCCCACACGCACGCACGCATACCTACACACAACCCTCATAAGCTACTTTCTCACCTGTTACATCACCGGCATCCTTATTATCAACACTACCAAAATCACGAACATCAATAATCCATTCAGCACATACTTTTGGCCGCACTTCTCTGTACAGACATGAGTAATCAGCATTTCAATTCAATACAATTCACATTCTATCTCTAGCGAATGTGACAGGGAAGAGAAGTCCTCTCACCAACAGAGATGATGTCACAGAATCACACACATCATAATTCATGCCGCGGACGATTTAAGTTGGCATTGTCTGTTTACTTTTAACATTCTCAGGCAATTCATTAAACTCATAACTCTTCTGACTTCATCACTCTATCCACCAGCTTTCTACAGGAAGCTGGCAGGAGCTGGCTGATAGAGAGAAAGAGAGTCAAAGGGTTAAAAATCAAAGGGTTAAAAAAAAAAGCTTATTTATCAGGCACACGTATAATTCTAAAGACATACGCTAGTGACCCTAAAAAGCAGTATAAATCATAGCATCGTGACAGTGATCATGACACCAAATGTACAACAAATCCATTCACAAGTATTGGAATTTCCATATGTGACCTACGAACTATGAATATGGCATCACATTTCAATATCGCATCAAGTTCTCATCAGCTACACATCCTTAACTAAATTCTGGAGTAGCAGATATTTCATAAAGTGACAAGATACTTAGCATGGGTTAGGGTAACAGCGGTTCTTCATGTGCTTGTAGTACCCTGCATAAATGATTACGCACCACATTATCAAATGTGGTCTGCACTTGTCTCATGTAGTAGGTTGAGGATAGTAAGACAGAATGAGGGGAGAAAAATGAGATGATGGTTTGAGAGCTTTTATGTAATGGATACTACTACCTCCTCCCGTTCCACTTCTCACAACGGATTTTTTTTTCTGTGAATACCGGTTTATGTATTTCTGAACTAGTGCTTTTGATTTTGAGAAATCCATATTCATTAAATACCAAAGCTCAAAGTTCATCTAAAATTTGTATGCAGTCAGTGCTCATGCGTACATCTGAGTTAAAAGAACACACATGCCAAATCTATGTGTGTGTGTGTGTGTGTGTGTGTGTGTGTGTGTGTAAGTGTGTGTAAGTGTGTGCGTGCGTGCGTACGTGCGTGCGTGCGTGCGTGCGTGCTGTGTGTGTGTGTGTTTGTGTGTGTGATGATTTTGTTAGAGAAACTGCAGATCAGCATATCTCCCAAACAAATAACAAACCCAAAATCAAACGATCTGCTACTGCATATACATGAAAACTTCAATACAAAAGCTTGATAAAAGTAAAAGGGATATTTCCCCTCCACTGTCAGCAAATGAAGAACTGTCTGTTCTGTTGCCATTTGTGCGTGAAAACTGGAATTATGTCCCTGTCACCGCTTTGTATTTTATGATACTTGTGCAAACTACATTTGTGATGCTTCACAACAAACCTGAACAGCTGCTTGACCAAGCCTCTCCTGACTCATTGACTGTAATCAAACCACCAGGACTTCTTGAAGAAGGCACCAACGCCTCGCCACTTTGACAGTCTGGCGAGTGGTGAGGCATTGGTGCTCCGGGTCCTATCTGCACCCTTGGTGGTATTTCTTGTTAACCTCATTTTTCATTACAATTATATGAAATCTTGCCAAAAGCCTGTCACTTAAACCTTTTGACTCCTGCTCACTATCCATCGATTGGAAGAACTTAACACCGTGATTCCCCCACCCAAAGGTGTGGGAGTCAAGGGTTAAGTTGTTGCTTTGCTAGCATGGTTGACAATGCAGGATGCTGGTGGACAGGGTGCGGGAGTCAAAAGGTTTAAAAAAAATGCGCTGAAGAAGAAGGAAAAAAAAAAGATAAAGAACACTTCTCCAGTTAGACACTTCCATATCCACTTTTACGCACATACATTAACCTCTTAATTACGAATAAAACTATGACACAAATTGTTAAGCCTTTAGGCTAACCAGCATTAAATCTTTCCACTCTCTCACGCTATCATTCACTCCCTCATCCTAACCACCAGCTTCCGTCAGCTTTCAGCATGAAGCTGGTGGATAGGATGCTGGAGCGAGAGGGTTATTTTTTTTTCTCCCTCTCATGATTTCTAGTCTATCATGTCAACGGCACAAGCAAAACTATAAGGAAGGTGCAAACGAGAAGACCGATGTCTCTCACGCAAGCACCGAAGCCACAACACGAAATCTGGGACCCAGGTGGGGAAGGAAAAGAAAGACAGTAGCCATAAGTTTGTGGGGAATGTGTGTGTGTATGTTTAGGTAGGGGTAGGGGGCATTTACTCTTTCACTCCCTCAGCCTATCCACCAGCTTCCGGACAGGGAGAGGGATGACAATCTTAAGGTGAGAGAGAGAGAGAGAGAGAGAGAGAGAGAGAGAGAGAGAGAGAGAAGACAGACAGACAGAACAAAGAGAGAGACAGAGACAGAGAAAGAGAGAGACAGAGAGAGAGAGACAGAGAGAGAGAGACAGACAGAGACAAAGAGAGAGAGAGAGACAGAGACAGAGAAAGAGAGAGACAGAGACATAGAGAGAGAGAGAGAAAGAAAGAGAGAGAGAGACACACACACAGACAGAGACAGACAGAGAGAGAGACAGAGACAAAGAGAGACACAGAAAGACAGAGACAGAGACAGAGAGAGAGAAAGAAAGAGAAGAGAGAGACAGAGACAGAGAGAGAGAGAGAGAGGGAGGGGAGGGGCAGAGAAAGAGAGAGATAAGGACACAGAGAGAGAGAGAGCAGTTATGCGGCAGAGTATCGGTTCAGCAGCTGTGTGTGACACAAGTCACAGACTCGGACGGGTTTGGATGAGGAAGGCAGCGGCATCTTGTTGTCTGAACACTCATTGCAGTAGATGTCTCCACAGTGACGACAGTGGTGCTGAAGAAGAAAAAGACGATTGAAAAAAAAAAAAAAAAAAGAAGATAGCAGGGCTAAGTTTACACACGTCTTTTTTTCTTTCAATGGAAAAAAAAACCCCCAAAACCCCCACAAAAACAATCAACCAACAAACAACCAACCAACCAACCACCAATCAGACACCAACCAACCAACCACCAACCAGACACCAACCAACCAACCCATTAACCAACCAACTCACTAACCAACCAACCAACCAACTAACCAACAAACAAATGAAATATTTATAATAATAATAATTACAATATTTATATAGCGCAAAATCTTGATAAAATCAAATCTAAGCGCTGAAACAGACACACACGCACGCACGCACACACGCACGCACGCACGCACACACGCACGCACGCACACAACACACACACACACACACACACACACACGCGCGCGCATGGCTATAAATGGGGAGAAAGAATAAAAGCAATAAAAGCAAGAATAAAAGCAATGGAAAATTATAGAGAGCATATCATATACAATTATATATTATAACAAAGTGATTCCCCTCCGAGCGGAGACAGGCTGCAGAGGGGGGTTGAGTGAGGTTAGGATTTTATGCAGAGGAGAAAAGGTGAGTTTTGAGAGCGGACTTGAAGGAGACAAAAGTAGGTTGCTGACGGACTGAGAGAGGAAGTTTGTTCCAGGAGAGTGGACCAGAAACAGAGAAGGCTCGTGAACCATAGGTATTGAGCTTAGTGCGTGGAAAGCGAAAAATCAGAGGATCGGAGGCAGATCTCCACAAACACACAAAAACACACTTCAAAACTATGATAATAAAATTAAGACACAAACGGAGTCATACACACACACACACACACACACACACACAGAGACTACACGCACACAAACACACACAGAAACACATACACACACACACACAAACAAAACACACACACACACACACACACACAACACACACACACACACAACACAGAGGCATATACACGCACACACATACGACTAAGTCCTTACTACTAACCAACAAACAAATGTAAGAGTTACTCAACATTACATAATCCAAACCAAGTACGACTGCCCGCGCTCAAGCAAACAGGAATCAGAAAAACACGAACATGGAATCAGTTCGCGCCTGTGTCTTGTCTGGCTATATTCAATACGCGGTCCGATTCTATTTTCGTGTTTTTCTGGTTTCAACATTACATGTTTCATGCACGTTTCACAACTTGCCAAACGACTCGCTTAAAACAACAACAACAAACTTTATTATATGACGATCAACCAAACACAAATACATACACCAGTAACAACGCTTTATCATTGAATAACGAGTTCACAAACTAACACTTATCCATTTCCCCTCCTTTCATCAGTTCATTTCTGGACAACTTCCACACCGACATGAACACTGAAACGCCCTATGGGACACTGAACGATGATGATTTACTTCCCAACTGACACAAATAAACAAACAAACGTCCTATCGGACTTTGTATCACCAGGTGATGACAACTAAGTCACTAACTAATATTTTAACCAGTCAGATTCCCAACTAACCAGTCCACCCACCAAACAACCCAAACGAACATTATACATAAACAAATAACAATATCAATGCTTGAACATAGAGTAACATACATGATGTATGTATGTATGTATGTATGTATGTATGTATGTATGTATGTATGTATGTATGTATGTATGTATGTATGTATGCGTGTATGTATGTATGTATGTATGTATGTATGTGTGTCTGAGTGAGATGTGACTCTGTGTGTGTGTATGTTGTCTTTCTCTCTGTCTCTCTCTTTCTCTCACTCTCTGTCTCTCTCTCTCTTTCTCTCACTCTCTGTCTCTTTCTCTCTCTCTCTCAGTCTTTCTCTGTCTGTCTGTCTGTCTGTCGTCGTCTGTCTATCTGTCTGTCTCTCGCCCTCTCTCTCTCTCTCTCAAGCGTTACCTTTCTCCTGGAGATGGAGAATTCCTTCGTGCACTGTTTGCAGTGGGTAGCTGACTCATCACTGGCCCACTGGAACTCCCGTGTCTGTTGCTGAGCCTCCCTCAGGTCCTCCACCTTCAGCTTGGATCTGACACAAAGAAGCGAAAACTTTCTCTCCCTTGTACAGGAAAATGGCAGGTTAATGAAATGTGGTGACATGAAATGAAGTGAAAACTGCGTGCAACAGGAATTGGTAGAACTAGAGGATAAGCATATTTAAAAAAAAAAGTAAATAACAATGTCTACAATTATAACATAATGACATTATTGTCATCACTATCATTTTTATGATGATAATGATGATGATGCTGATGATTATCATTATCATCATTACTATTATTATAATCATTTGCAGATAGATTCTATGTGTTATTTTCATGACATTTCATAAAAGCAAACAAACAGACAAACAAACAAACAAACAAAAGACACCAAAACAATGATAAAATATTCATTGCAAATCTTATCAAGTATAATATGAGTTTGTGTGCTGTTCTGCATTGGTGTTACATAATACGTGGCGTTAGTTTTTTGTTTATACAGAATGAACCTTCATTGCAAGACAAAAGTCAAGTTAACAGAAAAAAAAAGTAACTAACAAGCCAATTAATCAATCAAATAACCAACCCAACAGCCGCCCAACTGACCAACCAATTAGATGCCCAACTGACCAACCAAACAGCCGCTCAATTGACCAGCCAAACAGAAAGCCAACTTTCCAGCCAAACAGTCGCCCAACTGACCAACCAAACTGCAAACCAACTTACCATCCAAACAGCCGCCCCACTGACCAACCAAACAGCCGTACAACTGACCAACCAAACAGACGTCCAACTGACCAACCAAACAGACGTCCAACTGACCAACCAAACAGCCGCCCAACCGACGAACCAAACTACCAGCCGACTGACCAATTAGCTGCCTAACTGACCAACCCACTAGCCAGCCAACTGACCAACCAACTAGCCACTCAACTGACAAAACAAACTAACCATCCAACTGACCAACCAACTAGAAGTCCAACTGACCATCCAACCAGCCAGTCTACTGACCAACCAACTAGTCAGGCAAATGACAACCAACTAGCCGCCCAAATGACCAACTTAACAGCCAGCAACCCGACCTACCAAACTGCAGCTGACAAATACCTAGCTAGCCAACCAACTAACCAACCAAGTAGTCAGCCAACAAAGCAACTAATTACCAAACGAACCAATCAATTAACCAGCTAGCCACTCAGCTGACCAAACAACCAAACAGCTAACTAACCAACCAACTATCCAGTCAACTGATCAACTTATCAACCAATCAACTCACCAACTTGTTGGCCAGCCACTGACCAACTTATCAGTCAGTCAACTGACAAACTTGTCGGCCAGCAAATAAAAACTTATCTTCCATTCAACAGACTAACGTATCAGCCAGCCAACTGACCAACTAACCAGCCAGCCAACTGACAAACTTATCAGCCAGTCAATTGACCAACTAATCAGCAAGTAAACTGACCAATCAATTAGCCAATCAACTAATCAACTAATCTGCAAGCCAACTGACCAGCCAGCCAACAAAGCAACTAATCAGCCAATCGCCTGACCGACTAATTAGCTAGCCAACTGACACACCAGTCAATTGACCAACTGATCAGCCAGTCAACTGACCAATCCATTAGCCAGTCACCTGATCATTCGATCAACTGACCAATCAACTTAATAAACCATCTAGCCAGTCAACTGACCGACCAACCAAACAGCTAATTGACCAACTAACCAACTGACCCAAGACCAAATAGCCAGCAGACCAAACAACAAACTATTCACCACTGAACAGCTAGGAACCAAATACGCAACTGACTAAACAACAAGCCAGTTATCACTGACAACCAGCCAACCAACCAACCAACCGACCAACCAACCAGCCAAACAGCCAAATGACCAAACAACAAGCCATTTATCGATGACAACCATCCAACCAACCATCCACAACCAACCAACCAACCATCCAACCAACCAACCAACCGACCAACCAACCTGCCAAACAGCCAACTGACCAAACAACAAGCCATTCATCACCGAGAACCAAACACAACCAACCAATCTAACAGCCAACTGACCAAGCAACAAGCGATTTATCGCCGACAACCAACCAACCACCCAACCCACCAGCCAACTGACCAAACAACAAGTGATTCATCAGTGACTACCAACCAACCAACCAACCAACCAACCAACCAACCAAACAACCCACCACCCAACCAACCAAACAACCACTGGCCAACGATCAAATAACAAGCGACTTAACACTGACAACCAACCAACCAACCAACTAACCAACGAAACAGCCAAATGACCAAACAAGCCATTCATCAATCAAGGACAACCAGGAAGAAATCAAACCAACCAACCATAAAGAAAAACAACAATCAGCTAAGCAACCACCCATCTAACAAACCAACCAACCAACCAACCAACAAGTCATTCAAAGACCATCACCACCACCAACACCAAAAGCAAGCAAGAAAAATACCCTCTAAACCAGTCAAACGTGTACATAAAGCAAAATGACCATTTATCAAGTGTTTCAGATACAAGTATAACGTTCAGGAAACGCATTGACCAGTTGAACTGGACCTAGCGAAACAGGACACTGGCGTCACCAGAAGACTGATGGAAGCATTAAGACGGGCAGTAAACAGGTGAATTTTCGAGTTGCATGCCTGAGTTGAATTCGAGACATTAAATCTTGAGTCCGAGGCTACGTCAGCAGAGGGTCGAAATATTCACCCCCTACATTATATCAGTGAGTGAGAGAGAGAGAGAGAGAGAGAGAGAACTCAGAACTCAGAACTCAGAAAATGTTTATTGTACATCGGCCTTAGGCCACAATACATGCATGGGGAAGGGGAGGGGAGGAGATCAGGTTTTCTTATACATTCATACAAGTTATACTTTCAAACTGCAGTGAACTCTGTCACATTGTCCCCTTCTATCGTTTACCGTCACATACATTCATCTTTGCATTTACAGTGGTCTTTTCATTTGTATTCTAGTCCATATTCCTTAACTGGCCAGCTAAGAATATTTGTCATTAACCGCATCTATATCATTCATCCAACTGTCAATTTTACAATAACTGGCTATCAGACAAACAAACCATTCAATTAGTGCACAGATCTGACATTTCTTGTACCCTTCGGAGATCGTACAGTTGATCAATATATTCAACCACAGGTACTTGACATAAACACTCAATCCATCAATCGATCAACCAAACAACCAATCAATCAAACAGTCAGCCAATCAATTAACCAATCAATCAACTGATTTACCAGTTGATCAATCAAAGAATCCGCCATTCAGCCCGTGATTCAACTGACAAATCAGCTTTCAATTGACTGGGTCAGATGCATCATCCAACTGTACAATCGATATCACTTCAGTAACAATCACTTAACGTAATCAGTCCCTCTCTCAATCAATCAATCGATCAATCATTTAACCAGTTAATCAGTCATCCAGTGACTTAATCGACCAGATAACCTAGAATTTAACTGAGTTCAATATATCAATTTGCAATCGTTACTTCAAATAACGCGAATCAATCATCCATACATTCCATAATTCAATCACTGATCGATCAATAGCTAAAACCATCAATCTATAAATCGATCGGTCGGTGAGCCACCCATCGCCATCAATTAACAAATCATATAATCATTCCGTTGTCAGCTAATCATGCGTTCAGTTTATCAATTTATTCACCAGTGAATCTAAACCAATCAATGGAATTAATGTACAATGAAGTGAAACAAGAAATATATGACATAAGAGCAATTCGACCCCAAAACAGTCGGTTAATTGGCAAAAACAGACATTCATAATGCCAATCCATTAATCAGACTAATCGCAGATCAGTCACTCATTTACCAAAACAATTGACATTGAGACAATACCAAATGATCATTCAACGCATATTTAGCATTTCGTGCATCTTTCAGTTCAGAGATAACTCAATCTTCGGCGGTCAGCAATGGTTCAGGCCATAGACTGAATTGAAGGTTATGTATAAACGCACATACACACATACACATCTATATACACGCACACATACATAATCACTCATACATATATACATACATAGATATATATACATATGTACCCACACATATACATAATGTAGATACTATCACCTATATATGCACATAAGTACACCAACGTCAATGTGAATACACAGGCACCTATGCACATGTGTCTCTATATGAGCACCCCTTTCATATTCAAATAAACATTTTTTTTTTCTTTACAATTGAAATTAATTATTGTCTGAAATTCTAGTGCTAGTATCTACATAACTATTTACTTTTCTTCTCCTTTTAACAATTTTTTTCTCCTATTCATGGCGTGGAAAACGTATCTGGATACGCTGTGGCTTCGGTGGCTATTTGTTGATTGGAGCAGTATGCACATAGGCATGCTGACTAAATCCTTTAAAAATTTCGCCCTGAGATCAGCGTAAGTGGAACATCTAAATAATAAGTGTTCTTCGTTTTCAGATTCTGTCCTGCAAAATGGACACACCTTTTCTTGATCAGATTCACTGTATCTATTTATATTATTGTTTAGTGGTAAAACGTTCAACCTTGTTTGTGAAAGGGCAACTCTGAAACAGTATATATCAATAGAGTCAATGTACTTCTCTTTTTCAAAGATAGTCTTAAATGATCTGTAGCTTTCATACCTATCTCTGTCTCTGAGTGACCCAGACCATTCTTGAATATATAAGTCTACAAGTCTCCGTTTAAATACACGCAAAAAGGCTTTTACATCACCAACACCTTGTTGCAGCCACACGATATTAAATCCCGTTTCACACAAAATTTCCCTTATTTTTGAAGCCCAGCATTCTTTCCCAGCCCTGTCAAGTTCCACTAACATTTGGTAAGCCTTATAAGGTAACCTATTTGGATTCATTTCCAGTAATTTAAACCAATATCTAAGACAGGTAGTTGAGGAGTTGACATAAAGAGGATATCTTCCCAAATCCCCATATACCATCTTGTTAGGTGTCCTGACTGGAACACCCAACAGTCTTTTGCACGATACCAAATGTACTTTCTCTATATGCTCGAGTCTGTTAAGTCCCCATATCTCAGAAGAATACAACAAAATAGGTTGAATTTTTGCATCAAACAACTTGAAGAAAGTTTCTATAGTCATGTCTTTATATTTTTGAAAAGTCCTGTTTAATAGCAAAGTTGCTTTTTTACCTTTTGT
The DNA here is from genome assembly GCA_030674185.1 of Monoplex corrugatus. Classification (NCBI taxonomy): domain Eukaryota; kingdom Metazoa; phylum Mollusca; class Gastropoda; order Littorinimorpha; family Ranellidae; genus Monoplex; species Monoplex corrugatus. Next base: position 32,303,413 of record CM060305.1, on the reverse strand, counting down.
CACCAAATGTTCTGTGCCGGCCTTGGTGCTAATCATTGTCGTGAAACTGAACCCCAGATAACAATATTTACTAACTACTTCCAATTTTGTCCCTTTGTAAAACCATTGTTCATGTCGTCCTAAGAAGCCCCCTCTTCTGAAAACCATAACCTTAGTTTTTTCAAGATTAACTTCCAGTTTCATGCTGGCACAGTATGTCTGCAAGACTCTTAACTGGTTTTGCAAACCATTTGGTGTTGTTGACAGAAGGGCTACATCATCTGCAAAAAGAAGAATGAATATTTCCATTGAACCTGGCATCAGCTGGATGCCATGTCGCCCCTTTTCATCCATACAATTGGCTAATTGATTTATTAATACCGAAAATAAAGTAGGGCTTAAGACACATCCTTGTCTCACGCCTATGGAGTTATCGAATATTTCAGATAATTCCCGGTGTGCCCGAATACATGAGCATAATGATTCATACATTGCTTTTAGCGAAACCAAAAACTTCCCTTTTACTCCTTGATTTTGAATACACTTTAAGAGTTTGTCATGCTGAACCGAATCAAAGGCTTTCTTAAAGTCTACAAAAGCAACATATAGTTTTCTACCTTTCTTGCACATAGTTTTCTGAACCATAGCGTACAGACTGAAAATTTGATCCACTGTAGAATATTTTTTCCTAAAACCTGCCTGACTTTCTGATATTAAATTATTGTTTTCTAACCAAGCATACAATCTAGTATTCAGTATTGATGTGTAACATTTTGAAACAATGCTTAATAACGACACACCCCTGTAATTGTCCACTTTATCAGGATCTCCTTTCTTAAATATTGGTATGATAATAGCTTTTGACCAGTCTTGAGGATAAATTCCTCGGTCGAATAAAGTGTTAAACAGCTTCCAAAGAAAATTATGGATATTTGTGTTACCATTTTTTAACATCTCGGCTGTAACACCGTCCATTCCACTGGCTTTACCTATCCTCAATTTTCTGATGGATTCTCTGACTTCTTCTATAGTTATCTTAGAATTTAATGGGTGTTCTGATGATTCATTTAAATCTACTTCGACAATGCAGCGCTCATCATTTGTTGATCTGTTATCTTGAAATACGTTTTTAAAATGACTGAACCATTCATCAATACTTATATTGTTAGTGAGTTTGTTTTTGGTACCATACCCTATATTTCTTAACTCAGTCCAAAACTGCGATGAATTTGAAATATTTCTGGCTAAGCATTCTGCTTTTTGTTTATTATACTGCTGTTTTTTATTCTTTAATAATTTTTTATACTTCTTCCGTGCTTCACAAAACACAACTCTATCATCCTCATCTTTTGTTTTTCTGTAGTGTTTGAGAGTTTTTCTGCTTTCTGCTTTTGCTTTCTCACATTCACCATCAAACCAATCAGATCTTTTTCTCTTCTCTGTACATTTCTTACGGTACATACAAGCACCAGCTTCTTTGAGACATTCAACAAATATGGTTAAAGCCTTATCTACATTAGTGTCTAGAGTATTCGAAGCCAATGTAAGTCTTCTCTGAATGTGCTCACTTTGTAATTTGTTTGTATAATCGTCTTTCTTATTTTCTTGCCATATGAACTTTTGTGTGATGTTATTTTTTGATACTTTTCCCTCCGCTTTTATTCCTGTTTCAAGCTTTCGCTCCACTTTCATTATAACCGGTAAATGATCTGATTCTGTGAGACTGTCAACATCTAATGCAGCAATTTTAATTGATGAAAACAGATCACATGATACGATGAAATAGTCAACTACACTCGACCCTGAAACCCCAATGTATGTATAACTACCATCAAAGTCCAGTTTACACAGACCATTTAAAATGATACAGTCAAACATACTGCATAGCTCGAGCAGTTGGTTTCCAAAAACATTTGTGCGGCAATCATGAGACTGTCTCAAAAAATCACTGTATACCGAAAGGTCAGTTAAAACACTGCCACTGTCATATCCAAATGAACAGTAGTTACCATCAGCTGTTCTTGCATTTAAATCACCAGTCAGCAAAACATAAAAGTCGTCGTGCGAAACTTGTAAATCTAACAAACATTGTTCCAACACTTCCATACCAAACCCATCATGCTGATTTTTCCAGTATGTGGAATCATGAGGGGGAATATATGTACATACAAACATTATAGGTTTATTTGTTGAAAACAAATCTTTGTTGATTTCAACAATAATAGCATTTTCGTTTCCAACCTCAATTCGTTTAACAAACGATTTTAAAGTCTTTCTTACCATAACTATTATTCCACCGGAATACCTTCCTTGATGAGACAGTTTCTTTGCTTTTAGTGTAAATACAACAAACTCTTGAAACAAAGATGAATCAAAATCATTCGCTATAAAGGTCTCAGTGAGACAAATGAAATCATGCTGCGAAATGAAATTAATGAAATCCTCATCATCCAGTTTCGGTAATAATCCATTCACATTATAAGTGAGAAATTTAATCTGTGGATTATTAACATTATGAACATGTAAATTCACCACTGATGGACACGATCTCATTTGGGATTCGTCCACATTTTGGGCTCCTGGTAAAGAACTTATTCTTTTGTTTTTACTACTTGCTGTAGTGGCCCGGCCGATGTCCTATTTATCAGTGCCCGAGGCACCACTAGAGCTAGCTTTGGACTTACATTTCATACTTTTATCGCCTTTTGAACTATCAGCAGCTGTTCTTTTCATAGAGTCCAGAATACTGGTCTGACTGCCTGACCTGCCTGTTGTACTGCGCATCTGTCTGCTTCTCTTTTTAGGAGGGGCAGTACGTTTTGGCCGCTGCTGCTTCGGTGAACATGAACCACTGTCCTGTTCTTTCTCTGCAGAATCCTGCTGGGATTCTACAGGTGCTGCTTGCGTGTGCCTAGTGGACTCGTCAATGTGTCCATCTGACTCTCTGTCTGTGTCAGCCCTAAGTGCTGTTCTGACTTGTGTCATTGTTTTGTCAGTGTCTTCACGACTAACATCATCAAGGTCACTATCATTTTGCGCATCACTTTGTGAGACACTAACATCGTCTCTTACATCTGTAATACCATTTGGTGCTTCAGTTTCAGTATTGTCGTTTTCTACTATCTTCTGTCCCTGAACCTCGTCTGTGACAACTGATAAGTCATCATCAGTCACATCGATTTTATTATCGTCTTTCTCGCCATGATTATCGTCCGTGTACGAAACACTAGCGTTATTGTCATCACTGTCTCTATCAGTATGATCATGTGCGCACTCCTCTCTGGTTATTTTTCTGCCAACATCTTTAACGTGGGTCATTTGGGTATTGACTCGTGCTCGTCGTGAAACATTTTCATGGGTGACGGCAGTGCCTTCTTGGCGGTAACTGTTGGTATCATTTTGTCGGTGTCTGCCTGTATTAATAGTGAGTCGTCTGTTGTCACTGTCTTTAAGGAACACCACTCTCCTGTGTCCTGTAATGACCGGTTCTCGCTGACATCCCTTCTGTGTCACTTCACTATAAGAAAAGTCTCCAGGAACAACAGGTGTGGCGGTATCCTGGTTGGAACCGTAACGAAACGGGCTCTTCCAACTTCTGTGACTTTCGATGTCTCTGTTATAGGTAGGGTTTGTATGGGAATGTCCTCTCCTCTCTGACACGTCCCTGGGATGTTGATATTGGTGTTCGTTGTCAGTAAGGGAGATCCTGGTGTTTTGTCTCTTCTTCCTTCGGTTCGTGACCATTTCCTGAACGAAATCGTCGTAATGGTTGGTGGGGTGGTCTCTGTTATAATGTCCATAGTTGAGCCTTGCCGGGTGTGTATTTACGGGCCGTGGATCTCTACTGTTTTTGTATTCTTCACGTCCAATGTCATGGGCCTGAGGCCAGTCTTCCATGCACTGTGTAGTATCTGGTGGGAAGTATTGGCCATTTTTGTACTTCTGATGGTATGTGTCCTGGCTGTTCCTCACATGGAGCTTTCCCCTGTGAATGTACGCTGTTTTGCCAAGCCCACGATGAAATGCGAGCATTTCCCTTTGGTAGGTAGTGAGGTCGGAGGCCACTCTGATTCCGTTGTACCTCATGCTGTCTCTTAATTCTGGATCTCTCAATATGGCCATTTTGTCAGCCCAGCGACAAAACTGCACCAGGACAGGACGAGGACCGCTTCCGTGGGTACGCGGTTTTCCAATGCGAAATGCATGTACAATGTCTTCTTTGTACCAGTCTGGTTTCCTTGTGTGACCGTTGAGGACTTCTACGATAATTTCCGTTGTGACATAGTCGTCCTCCCATTCTTGCTCCGCTACATTGATGAATATCAAGTTACATGCTTTTGCTTCTTTTTCAGTTGCTTCCAGTTTTCTTTCGAGTTTTTCAATTCTGTCCATCATTATTGTGCTATTTTCTTGGAGATCGTCAATTGATTCTCTATTTGTAAAAACACATTCCTTCAGCTTCCTGACTTCAGTAAAGAACTGTGAAAGTTTGTCGTCTAAGTTGCTGAACTTTTCTTCCATGGTTCTCTGTACTGCTGCTGAATGCAATTGTAGTGCATGTTGTATCTGTGCAAATCGCCAGTCAATCAAGTTAGGGTAAGGGGGTGGGTCACAATTTCTCTGAGCCATAATGCCGTTAAAGACAAGCTTCTTTTCACGCTCAGCGAACAAATCGAGAGAGAGAGAGAGAGAGAGAGAGAGGAGAGAGAGAGAGAGAGAGAGAGAGAGAGAGAGAGAGAGAGAGAGAGAGAGAGAGAGAGAGGAGAGAGAGAGAGAAGAAGAGAGAGAGAGATAGAGAAAGAGAGAAAGAGAGAGAGAGAGAAAGAGAGAGAGAGATAGAGAAGAGAGAAGAGAGAGAGAGAGAGAGAGAGAGAGAGAGAGAGAGAGAGAGAGAGCACAGAACAGAGCAGAGAGTGAGAGAGAGAGAGAGATGAAGAGAAGAGGAAGAGAGAGAAAGAAAGAGAAGGACAGGAGAGAGAGAACGAACGAACGAACGAAAATTTTATTCAAAAGGCCTTGGCCACATTTGAAGGGGGAAACATAATCATAATTATATCAACACACAAGCTCAATTCTATTGATTTACAAATGTATCTCGAAGTTTAAATGCCTTGTATAAATAAATAGCAAACTGCTTTACTACAGATTCGTCTTTGGATGAGAGTAACATTACCAATCTAAACAAACATGGTCGTCTAAAAAAATTAATAGGTATAAATTTCGCTCTGAACTGAATCAAATTTTGACAAACCAAGGCAAAATGTAGTTCATCATCAACATCCATACTGCAAAGGGGACATAATAAATCATTTTCAGCAACTTTCCTGTGATAAAAGTGATGTTTCTTCAAATCAGAAATTCCAAATCTAAACTTGGTCATAACCCTCTTAATATGCCTGTCTATTGGTAATGACAAATACAGTGGGAAGCAATGCGATGGATTAATCAAACGGTACATACTGTATCTATTACTGTCCTCCATATTTGAATGCCAGTTTTGCCATTGGTTGTCAATTAATCTATCACGAAGAGAGCGTAAAAACACACCTTTACTTCCAACACCCTGATTAATCCAAGCATAACCAAATCCATTTTCAAATAACATCCGTCTGACTGTTGATACCCAGTTTGCCTTTCCTCTTTCATCTAATAAGCAAAGCATGTTATAAGCCTTTTGGGGTAACCTAGATCGGTTCATTTGAGTTAGTTTTATCCAATAGCGAATGCATCTAACTGCTGAAAGAATATGCAAGGGATATCTGTTAGTCTCAGCATAAACAAGATTATTTGGTGTTCTTAAAGATACTCCCAGAAATTTTTTGAGCGCAAATAATGTATTTTTTCACAATGCGTAACTGCAGACATCTAGACCCCATATTTCTGCACCATACAATATTATCGGTTGGATTTGAGAATCAAAAAGTTTAATAAACAAGTGGAAAGAGCTATTGTTTAACCTCCTCAAATTCTGCATAATAGATAATAAACCTCTTTTACCCTTATCTGCAATATCTTTACAGGCAAAAGCGAAACTTAGACGAGTCGAAAAATAAATACCTAAATATTTGTACACATTAACAACAGACATCATAACACCACTGAAAAACCATCTTTCCCTTGCAGCCAGATATCCACCTTTTCTGAAGACAATGATGTTGCTTTTAGACATATTAACTTTTAACTGAAGCCGAGAAGCAGATCTGTCTAAGCTATCCAACTGTCGTTGAAGACCTATCACTGTTTCCGCTAATAGCACAATGTCGTCTGCAAAAAGCAAAATAAATAATTCTAAAGCATCATTCAAAAAACAGGCTCCATGACGACCGTTTTCAGTAACTTCTCTAGTAACCTCATTAATGAATAAAGAAAATAAAATAGGACTACATACATCCCCTTGCTTCACACCAGCTGTACAGTTGATACAATCAGACAAAGCACTTCCACATCTCACTCTTGCCTTAACACTTTCATACATACTCATAACACATTTAAACAGTTTTCCATTAACGCCATTTTTTAACAAAATAGGCCATAATAAACTTCTGTTGATTGAATCAAAGGCTTTCTCAAAATCAATAAAGGCAACATAAAGTTTGCGATTTAATGTAAATTGCTTCTGAACAAGTGCCATCAGTGTAAACATATGATCTATAGTAGAATAATCTCTCTTGAAACCAGCCTGAAATTCCTCAGTTATATTATTTGCCTCGAC
>CM060305.1:32289222-32291722 GCA_030674185.1 Monoplex corrugatus | reverse complement strand
GATGTCGATACTCGTCACCAGGCAATGTTGATGATATGAATATGATAGCCATGATAATGGTGACAACGGATGTCGATACTCGTCACCAGGCAATGTTGATGATGAATGAATATGATAGCCATGATAATGGTGACAACGATGTCGATACTCGTCACCAGGCAATGTTGATGATGATGAATATGATAGCCATGATAATGGTGACAACGATGTCGATACTCGTCACCAGGCAATGTTGATGATGATGAATATGATAGCCATGATAATGGTGACAACGATGTCGTTACTCGTCACCAGGCAATGTTGATGATAATGAATAATTGATAGCCATGATAATGGTGACAACGATGTCGTTACTCGTCACCAGGCAATGTTGATGATAATGAATATAATATGATAGCCATGATAATGGTGACAACGATGTCGTTACTCGTCACCAGGCAACTGTTGATGATGATGAATATGATAGCCATGATAATGGTGACAACGATGTCGTTACTCGTCACCAGGCAACTGTTGATGATGAATAATATGATAGCCATGATAATGGTGACAACGATGTCGATACTCGTCACCAGGCAATGTTTGATGAATAATAATATGATAGCCATGATAATGGTGACAACGATGTCGATTACTCGTCACCAGGCAATGTTGATGATAATGAATATGATAGCCATGATAATGGTGACAACGATGTCGTTACTCGTCACCAGCAATGTTGATGATAATGAATATGATAGCCATGATAACGGTGACAACGATGTCGATACTCGTCACCAGGCAACTTGATGATTGAATATGATAGCATGATAAGGGTACAAGATGTCGATACTCGTCACCAGCATGTGATGATGATGAATATGATAGCCATGATAACGGGACACGATGTCGATACTCGTCACCAGGCAATGTTGATGATGAAGAATATGATAGCCATGATAACGGTGACAAGGATGTCGATACTCGTCACCAGGCAATGTTGATGATGATGAATATGATAGCCATGATAATGGTGACAACGATGTCGATACTCGTCACCAGGCAATGTTGATGATGATGAATATGATAGCCATGATAACGGTGACAAGGATGTCGATACTCGTCACCAGGCAATGTTGATGATAATGACAACGGTATTGATACTCGTTCACAAACGTTGAAAGAATATTTACATATTTACGACTTATGCACTTATCATGGAACTCCACTTTGAAACAAATCATAGTACACAGTTAAAGTGATGAAGCCATACGTTTTACCAAGAACAAAAGGAATGGCTAATACGACAGATGCTTATGAACACCCTCCACCATCAGAGAACACCAAGACACACGTGATCTTTGCTTACCTCCCCGATCGTATCAAAATCGAAAGAAAGCATTGCAAAACTGTTCACATCATTCCAATGTCAATGAACTTGATCTGACCTGACACAGATGGCAATCTATCCAGTCAATATCCCCGACTGTATTAAGAAAATACCACCACCAACAACAGCAAGAAACACTCATAAACCTATTAAAGCCCCACTCATACTTGAGCGCAAATCGGATTTACACACAAGAATGACAACAACTTCAATGAACAAAAAAACCCAACAATAGTAAATCTTGTAAGAGAGTGTTCATTTACATATTATTTGTGTACTGTTCATGCTGTAAATTCTTAACTTGTTATTTCCTAATGTTTAATGCTTGTGTTTCTATTCGATTTGAGTTCTGAAGTTGTTGTTCTTTACCGTGACTGGTAAAAATCAGAATAGAAAAGAGACAATGCAACGATGCAAAAGAAGGTCCACTGAATGGACAATGTGAGACACAACAAAACACATGCAACCGGGAAACTACACAGTGACGTTAGAAACACAAACAGTTCAATCTGATGCCCTCAGATGTTTTAGAGAAAGAAATGCATCTTTTCAAATTTACGCTCATTTGTGTTTGAATGTAGTGCCTCTGTTGGGCCTACCGATCCAAAGTCAGCATATATATGTAAAAAAAAAGATAAACCCTCTTGGAGCACGCATTCATAACTAGTCACTGGACAAGGGGGGAACAATGATCTCTGTAGAATAGTTTGCAAAGAAACCTGGGATATCCAGTGGCATGCTATCCCTGGAAAAAGTTTGTCCCGAAGATTAGAATACCAGCCATGTGGTACACACTTTTGATAAAATCATGCAATTTGCTTACACCTAAAAACATTTATTATATTACCTTACCTGTCTCTTCAACAGCAGTTCAAGTTTTGGACAGGTCTGGGCGGGAAGGTGGGGTAGGGGGTTGGAAGCCGTTGAACTCCCGTCCCATAATCTGCCCCTGAAGCTCCCCACGTCAGTCTTGCCCGTCCTAACTTTTGTACAATATTTCTAAAAGGTCATGCTGAAGATTCAGAATCGAGGAATTAATATGTATCTGAAAATAACTGAAGAATAATATTTGCCTACTTGTTCTATTCATACACTGAGACCTGAATAATAGATACAGATAAATTCGGAATT
>CM060305.1:32276722-32284222 GCA_030674185.1 Monoplex corrugatus | reverse complement strand
AGTTAAGCTGATTTCGTTATGCAGCATCACTAATCGGCAGAAATGTTCCCCTCATTCCCCATCTCCTATAACCACTATGTTTTATGTATGCATGTCAGAGAAAACATTCCAGCATGGTTCAGTTTCAGTTTCTCAAGATGACGTCTCCGCGCTCGGAATGAATTCCATATGCACTAACGTCACAGGTGCCATGTGTATGGTGATTATGGCACAAGCCTTAAGCCTACACATAAACCCATGAGCTGGCCAGGTCCTGAGGCCCTCCCACCTAGCCTATGTTTTACCAAGTCTAAATTTTATACTGGTATTTTATCAGCGTATCACTGGAATAATCTTAGTTACATGTAAATGACATGTGTATCTGTGTATCTTACTCTTCAAAAAAAAGTGTGAATCACGAAATCACTGTCTATATAGATATTTGAAACTGCTTTGGTTAGAAAGTGCATGTACAGGAAATAAAATTTCAAAAAAGTGCTAGATCACATGGCATGTCCTTATACATTTTATACTTAACAAAAGTGATTACAGGGACAGCCTAGAAGAACGAAGTAAGGAAATTCATTCTTTCCCAAACCTCAGTTGATAATAACAACATTCCTAATACATCATTCTATACAGCATTATTATCCAAACCCATCTGAACTCATACAGCTTACGAATTTAGAGAAGCACATATATCACACACATGCGCCAGCGCGCGCGCGCGCGCGCACCACACACAAACACACACACACACACACACACACACACACCACACACACACACACACACACACAACAAGAAGAGGCATTCTGAAATCAGTCACCCCTTTTTCTTTCAGTCATCCGATTTTTTTTCAATCAGCTGTTTGGGTAGCTGGCTTCTAGCCGTGCACTAAAGCTGTACAGACAGCTTGATAAGCTGTGCCGTGTTTAAAGTGCATAAGCCATAGACGGGGTTTCAAAGAGGGGCAGTAAGAAAGTCGGTTCGGTTTAACACGTTAGAACCCCAGGTTCGAACCCACAACCACTGGCACGTAAAATCTAAGCTAAAAAACAAAAGGGTGAGGGTGGGGAGCTATTCACTCCCCCTCTGAGGCACTGAGGTATGTATTATCATGTTTATTCAGCTCGTAATAGAAAGAACTGTAAATATGTTCATTACATATGCTCAGGTTAACTCCGTTCGATACACAATCCCACCCGAACGTGAACATACAGACCGAAAGACTGACAAACACACACACACGCAAAATACGAAAACCCACAAAAGGCAATCCTTATAAACAAATAAGCTCTTTCAAGCACACAAAGAAAGTTAATTAAAAAGCAAGGAAAATTCTTCGAAAAAATACAACTCATAAAAACTAGGTGAACATTTTAGAATGACCGTCGGGAGGGGTATGCATGTATGTACATATTCGTGCGTATCATTGTCATGTCTGTCTGTCACGTATGTATGTGTGTATGTATGTATGTATGTATGTATGTATGTATGTATGTATGCATAATTATGTATGTATGTATGTAATTATGTACGTATGTATGTATGTATGTATGTATGTATGTATGTATTTATGTATGTATATATGAAAGTACGTATGTATGTATGTATGTATGCATGTATGTACGCACATACGTATGTATGATGTATGTATGTATGTATGTATGTATGTATGTAAGCACGCACAAATGTATGTGTCCATGTTTCCTATCATCATCCTCATCCTCATTCTCATCACCATCATCATCACCATCGTCGTCATCATCCATTTACTGTGAAGCTAAGATAAAAGTTGTACTGACCCTCTCCATGTGTGCGTGTGCGTGTGTTTGTGCGCGCTCGCGCGCGTGTGTGTGTGCACGTGTGGATGTAAAACAGTACATCAAGGCTGTTTGCACTGCTCCATCCTCATGAGGTGTTTCGAGAAAAAAAAAAAAAAGACTTCAAAGACAAACCTGAAACACAACGCACCAGCAAATAATTCTAAGAACAACGGGGCGGAGGGAGGGGCTTGGGATAGGGTTGAAGGGATGCGAGAGGATGCGTTGATCGGGAACAGACCGTAACCAGACCAAAATGAAACGCTCAACACATCGAATACCATTAAAACTAATGCTTTGATTGTGAGCCGTACTTCAGACTTTTATCGTTATCCTTAGCACAATACCTACTTCAGACTTTTATCGTTATCCTTAGCACAATACCTACTTCAGACTTTTATCGTTATTCTTAGCACAATCAGCCAGTATCTGGTATTCGTTTTGGATCTGATGGAATCCCACGGCCTTTCAGCTCGCTACTGTCCGTATGCCCGCTCTATCGCCACATCCCTAATGCCACTAGCGGACAGATAAAAGAAACGAAAGAAGGCAGTACATCATCATGCACGACCGATGCTTTAAATCAGGGATTGATTGTAATAACACCCACGCACTCAAGCAAACACACACACACACACACGCACGCACGCACGCACACACACACACACTCTCTCTCTCACTCACTCACACAGAAACACACACACACGCACACACACACACAGACTCACACACACATACACACACACACACACCACACACACACATACACACACACACACATACACACACTCACACAAACTCACTCACACACACACATACACAGACACACACACATACGCACGCACACACACAACACACACACACACACAAACTCTCTCTCTCTCTTTCTCACACACACACACACACACACACACACACACACACACACACACACACACACACACACACACACACACACACACACACACACACAGAGTGTCCAAAGCTGTCAGCGAAAGTTTCTTGGTGTCCAACATGAGCATGTTGAAACATATCACATTGTCATGGGCTTCACCCTACCATCTGATATTACACCTTTTCTTCCTCTTCTTCTATTTTTTTGTATGTTACCACGTTGATGCGATATAAAAGTATGACGATGACAATGATGATGACAATGAAAGAGTGAGGCCTAATTTTGGGGTCAGAATGACCCAACAGGCTATCAACATTTTCTCTAGTATTCTAAGATATAGCCGACGTCAGGTGCAGGGCGACACAGTCTTAATTGGGGCATTACATGTACTTTTGATTTTCAGGCTTTTTATCTGTTTGTTTTGTTTGTATATTTAACCCTTTGACTCCCCGAGCCTGTCCACCACCATCGTTTTTGCTTTATCAACCATGACAGCAAAGCAAAAAACTTAACCCTCTGACTCCCGCATCCTATCCACCAACTTCGTGCAGGAAACTGGTGAACAGGGTGAGAGAGTCAAAGGGCTAAACGTTTGCTGGTTGTGGACAGGGTGCCAGAACCAGAAGATTCGGTTCCTATCTTCTACTAGTCAGTTTTAAGTCTCTTAACAACGATGTACCACAATTCAAACACCCATTTTAAGTCTCTTAACAACGATGTACCACAATTCAAACACCCATTTTAAGTCTCTTAACAACGATGTACCACAATCCAAACACCCATTTTAAGTCTCTTAACAACGATGTACCACAATTCAAACACCCATTTTAAGTCTCTTAACAACAATGTACCACAATTCAAACACCCATTTTAAGTCTCTTAACAACGATGTACCACAATTCAAACACCCATTTTAAGTCTCTTAACAACAATGTACCACAATCCAAACACCCATTTTAAGTCTCTTAACAACAATGTACCACAATCCAGACACCCATTTTAAGTCTCTTAACAACGATGTACCACAATTCAAACACCCATTTTAAGTCTCTTAACAACGATGTACCACAATTCAAACACCCATTTTAAGTCTCTTAACAACGATGTACCACAATTCAAACACCCATTTTAAGTCTCTTAACAACGATGTACCACAATCCAGACACCCATTTTAAGTCTCTTAACAACGATGTACCACAATTCAAACACCCATTTTAAGTCTCTTAACAACGATGTACCACAATTCAAACACCCATTTTAAGTCTCTTAACAACAATGTACCACAATCCAAACACCCATTTTAAGTCTCTTAACAACAATGTACCACAATCCAGACACCCAGTCATGCATTCGTGAAGCGAAGACATACAGCTCAAACCAAAAAAGATTACGATTATATACGGCCTGACCATCTTATTTAATGACTTGTTTTTAATCCATCCAGCATGCTAGCGCGGCCTCCCAAACGTGTAACCAGTAAACGAGGACAGAGTAAATGGAAACACCTCACGAAAACAAACCGCTCAGGTATTGGTTTACAAATAATCAGTTTGTCTTCAGCACTGCTCCTGTTGGAACGCTGAGGGCAAGCGAGTGTGCTCGCTCGCACGTGCGCATGCACGTACTGCAATGCACGCACGCAAGCACGCACACACACAGACATACATAAACAAACACACAAACAAACAAGCACACACACAAATAAACACACACAGACACGCGCACGCACACACACACTCCACACACAAACACCCACACAAACACATACACACACACGCACACACACGTGCACGCGCGCCCGCACACACACACACACACACGTGCACGCACGCACACACACACACACACACACGTGCACGCACACGCACACACACACACACACACACGCACACACACACACACACACACACAAACATGAAGCAGACGTTTCTCATTTTATGTACAGATCTGTTCCAACGACGACTGTATTTTTCAACAATATACGTATAACCATAAACATATCGCTAAATCCAATCAAACTAGAGTCTGCTCAGCAATGTCTTTTCTTCTCCCCTCCCACTCCACACACACAACACACACACACACACACACACACACACAACACACACACATTTTACATTTGAAACAAACATCTGTTACAACACCCACTACGCTTCTTTTATTCCATCAGAAACGTGTCAATGTATACTGCACAAATCTGATCAAATCGCAGTCTGTTCATCACTATAATCCCTCTCACCTTCTTCCATTCCCCTCACACGAACACACACACAAAATCACGCATATATACACTCTCGCTTTCCCTCTCTGTCTCTTTCACACACACACATACACACACACGGACGCGCGCACACACACACACACACACTCTCTCTCTCTCCCTTTCCAGGCATGGGAATTGGTATAAGGAGAATCCTCTGAAACTAGGGGGGTCCGGGGGCATGCCCCCCCGGAAATTTTTTTTCTGCTACATTAAAATCTGCGCAATCTGGGCATATCTGGGCATCACTTTCAGGCATATTTCCATTGTAAAATTATTCAAATTCGATTAACAATTCTTGCCACTGATGATATCTTCAATCGCTCACTGGAATGTGTGACTGTTTTTAAATCATGCAACCGCTCACTGCCTCGAATGCTTCAAAAAGAAAAATGGCCGCTGAAGGGATAGTATTGCTGCGTTCAAAGCCGCTGACTCACTTGCAAAAGCGGATGTGCCCGGCGATGCAACTACCTATAGAAAGCGCGGACGCTGCTAGCAGCATTAGTGGGCGGCTGCAAAGATTGAACGCTACACCGGAATCGCGCACTATAAAATTCTGGATCGGCACGGTTACGAATGTTTTGTTTTTTTTTGCCTTTCTCGAGAATCCGAGGAGCTCAACTTTTTTTTCCCGAGGACGCTAGGTTGATTTCCGCTGAAAATAGCGGATCCGAGGAGAATTCCCATGCCTGCTTTCTTAGTATAACATAAGTGTGTCGAAACTGCTGTTATCTAATAGTATTAATATTTAACTTTGTGTGAATAAAATGTACTTGTGCCACTCATACGAAATCTGAACAAAAGCGACACCCAAGTTCGAGCAAACAGGAATCAAAAACAAAACAAAACAAAACAACCCCTCCCCCCCGCCCCCGAATCAGAACGAGCATTTAATGCCAGAAAGCAAGACAAGACATAAATTTTCGGTCAACTGGCCTTCGTCAAACGTGCACAAAAGACAACAGAGAACAAACACACGAAACGTAAAGGAAAAACATCAAGACTTCTCTATTGTTTCGTTGAGCAGGAGACAACTGACCGGAATGAAGTCAAGAAGAGTTTGTAACCGAGAGAACTGTAACAATGTTCATTAGTAATATACGTATGCGGGTTACCACAACTCACACACACTTTATGATTTCATATACTGTACTCCACGAATCACCAGGGAAGTCTCGTTCCCCCCCCCCCCCCTCTAAATTGTGTATTTGTTCTCTACTGTGTTTTGTGTACACTTCACAAGGGTCAGCTTGTCGAAAATTTGCGCCTCTCTTATTTTGTTACAATGAATAGGCTTTTTGATTCTATTTTGGTGTGTGTGTGTGTGTGTGTGCGTGTGTGTGTGTGTGTGTGTGTGTGTGTGTGTGTGTGTGTGTGTGTGTGAGTGTGTGTGAGTGTGTGTGAGTGTGTGTGTGTGTGTGTGTGTGTGTGTGTGTGTGTGTGTGTGTGTGTGTGTGTGTGTGTGTGTGTGTGTTTTCTTTGTGTGGTTCATATTCAGCCATATATATTAACAATTATCGATGTTCGCAAGAGCACACCATATGCTTAAGATTTTATTGATGCTCAGTATTACTGTTTCATTATTGTATTCATAAATCGCTGGACATTCTTATGAAAAAAAAAACCCTCACCTTTTGCTTAACCCTTTGATTCCCGCACCCTGTCCACCAGCATCCTGCATTGTCAACCATGCTAGCAAAGCAAAAACTCTTTTGACTCCCTCAGCCTATTCACCAGTTTCCTGCAGGAAGCTGGTGGATAGGCTGCGTGAGTCATAGAGTTGTTTTTGCAGTTGGTTAATAGGGAGCAAGAGTCAAAGGGTTAAACAACAACAGCAGCAGCACACACTCCAGGGTCTTTTGATCTCTCCACCCCTTCCCAAATTAAAGGATAGTTCAAATTCGGCGCAGTGTATGTACACATCATCATCATCATGTCGACCTTGCTCGGCTATCCATGACACATTTCTTCCATCCTTCTCTGTCAGACATTGTGGTAGGTAGTTCATCATACTGACAGCCCGTATCATCCATCAATTGGTCGATGAAGGTCTTCTTTGGACGTCCTGGTCTTTGTTTGCCGTGGCTGGGTCTCTATAGTAGAACATCCCCCACCAGTTCTTTTTCGCTACGCCAGCAGTGTCCCACGAAGCGCAGCCTTTGTTGACGTATTGATTTACTGATTGGTGGGATCTTACCATATAACTCTTATTTAGTTGGATGTTCTCTCCAGGATTTGTTCAGGGCTACACGCAGCATTGTGTGTATGCTCCATCAATCTTCCTCTCCAATGTCGTTGTTAGGGTCCAAGAGATTGAGCCATATGTAAGAAGTAAGAACGGACTCTACTGCTGCTCGGAAGAAGTTCCTTTTCAGGTTGTCTGGTAGATTGGATTTCCAGATTTTGTCCGGTTGATTTAGTGCGCCCCCGGCATTTCCGAATCTGGTGTTGACGTCTTGTTCTGTGGAGTCAATGTAGCTGCTAAGGTATATAAAGTCTTGAACTTGTTTGATCGTATCTCCATTGAGACTTCTCAT
>CM060305.1:32256722-32271722 GCA_030674185.1 Monoplex corrugatus | reverse complement strand
TTTGGCAGCAGAATGCTGGTAAATGTAGCGTTCTGGCTGATTGTGTGTGTAAGTGAGTGAGTGCATGAGTGAGTGAGTGAGTCAGTGAGTGAGGTGAAGAGAGAGAGAGAGAAGAAAGAGAGAGAGAGAGAGAGAGAGAGAGAGAGAGAGAGAGAGAGAGAGAGAAAGTAAGACAGAGAGAACAGACAGACAGAGAGGCAGAGACAGAGAGACAGTGTGTGTGTGTGCGCTGCCTCTGAACCAAATTATGTAAAGATTCGTCTACAACATCAAGTGCTGGAGCTTTACAACATTTGGGCCTAAAGTTTGAACAAAAACAAAGAAAACAAAAAAGTTCCGTTCGTTCGCTTGGAAGCAAAAGACAAATATCATAAATGAACAGGGAAAGGGCGTAAGAGAGGCATTTTTTTTTGGGGGGGGGGGGGGGATTATATATATGAAATAGCCCTTTAATTTCCTCCCATTGTATATCTACCATATTACGACTGTTCGAGTCTACTACAGTTCACAGTGTTCCCGAAGTTTTACAACCACCAGAATTGTTAGTGTCACAGTGGCATTAGAAATAACAAAATCTGGATTATACTAGGTAAAGCGAAGTCTCGTTTGAGAAATTTCATTTCTGATAAGGTTACCGTGTAAGAATGCATTTTAAGAAAGCTAATAGTTGAAGAAAGAGTCTTTCCATGAAAGCTTTTTTTCAGATTCATGGGTCATGATGTTAACTTTGTGAGCCGCAAACTGTCTACTAAAGAATAATAAAAATGCTCCTGCTCTGACATTTTAAGATGTGCGTAAAAGTTTATACTTTATTCAATTTTAAAAAGAAAGAACAACCCTCCTCTCGAATAACAAACACACAAACAAACAAACAAACAAACAAAAACAAGCAAACAACAACAATAAAAACAACAAAACCGTATCCAATCCACAAAAAACAAAACAAAAAACCAAATCATTTTAAAATATCTTCTCTCTCTTCTTAAAGGTCGCACCATGACGACATAGAAAAAGGAAGGGGAAAAAAGACAGAGAATGGAAGAAAGGAAAGGCGGAGCAGAAAACTGAAGAAGGAAAGAAGGAAAAAAAAAAGGAGGGGGAATGATGACTGAAAGAAAGAATAAGGAAAAAAAAAACACAAGAAAAAATAACGAGACAAAGAAAGAAAGGATAAAGAATTAAAAGAAAAGGAGAGACGACCAACACACATAAAACACATCTGCGCCAGACTATCTATTTTTTGCTATCAATTCACTTCAACTGTGATAAACTGACAGACTGAACTGAAATTTGTTGTGGAAGGGAAAAAATTGTTGAGAATTACTTATTTCATTCGCGCACCTGCACACATATAGCCTCCTTCCTCATGTCCTCCCGCCTATCTCTTTTCTCTCTCTCTCTCTCTCTCACACACACACCACACACACACACACACACACATATATATATATATATATATATATATATATATATATATATATATATATATATATATATTATATTATATCCTCCCCAATCTTTTCACTAGCCGAAACTTCTTTAAATTTCTTACCACTTTTCAAACGGTCATTTCACGACTTCAAAAGTGATCGGATGTTCGGTGATTGCATGTATAAGGATCGATTTCACCAGACAGACAGCGTTAAATCACGGCTGGAACAACAGACTCGGAGGCTAAACAGACCATCATCAGATATCTTTTTATCCTTAACGGGTGGTCTTGTTTCTTTGTTGATGATGATGATGATGATTTATGCAGTCTCTCGGTTGCAATCCACGCCTGTCTGCATTCGTCTACAAAACACACGTTCGTTAACGCCGTATCGGTACACTCAGCCCTATCGGTACGGAAGCAGTTTTCCAGCCGCACATCCCGACTAACAACTCCTCCCCAGGAACACTTAGCACTGGCAACCGGATCTGTTAGATGTATCTCATCACTGGCATCGGTGGTCAGCCAGCATGCATAGCCACGCAAAAAATATACATACCACTTTATAATTTATCTACATCCCTTCTGTTTTAGAAACATCACAAACTTGTTGATATAGAATGAATTAAAAAACATTTTCTTTAGTGCGTACTGTCCTTTCAATAATTTGTTGGGGGTGAAAGAAAAAGTATCACCGATCGCTGTAAAAGTAGACGAAACCGAAAGCAGGTCAGGATAAGGAGGCCAAATTGTGCTAAGCAGTTTTAAATAAGTGCATTTCTAGTTCAATCGCGACCTTTTAATTTTCATTGAGTATACATTTATAATATTCCGAAACAATATGTTGAAACGTTAAGCTTTATATTTCGTAAATATTGTTGTGTATGCTGTTTTCAACGAAATATACTGATAGGGCTGATTATACCGATAGGGTGTTAAAACGCGTTCTTGCTCTCTTTTTACGAGCTCTTGTAATGTACTCGTCTACCTTACATAACTGACCAGTCACCATAGTGTAGTGGTTAAAGTAACGGACCATAGGCTGTAAAAGGCTGTGAGTTCGAATCCCCATCAGTCCATTCAAAAATCATTGTGGAATTTTTCGACTCTAACCGGCTTGTACCCAGAGTTGCGCGAGCTATGAGCCATTGGGAAGACTGGGACTCGACCACACAGTCGAGTCTCATCCACTTCACGGATGCGTCATTGAGGGTGTTGCTTTAATCTTTTGACCAACACCGCAGGCGTCTATATCTCTTGGGCCTGGTTGACGTCAGGATTTATTATGATAATAAGCGTAGCCTAAAGCCCTCTCTGTCCTAGATCAAACTCCACAGTATCATGTTTATCATCGTCGTCATCACATTGTAAAAACTGTGCCAGCACCTGCGGCCATTAAGGTGGCACAGAAAATGACCGGGGATGGTCATAAAAAACAACAACAACGACAACAAAACCACCACCACTATCACCAACAACAACAACCACAAAAACAACAACAACAACAAAACCCAAACCAAAAACAACAACAACAAACAAACAAAACACTTAGCTAAGGGAATCGCGGTAACAGGGGCTGGGTAGCGACTCGTCAGTTTGGAACAACAACTAGGGAACAACAACTAGGGAACACAAACTTGTAAACAAACAAACAATAGGACAAAGAAAACAAGCAAAAACCCCTGTTTGTGGAAAAAGTAAAGGGTGCAGAGTACCAGGCTCATCTGTCTTGCCTACATGAACACATCAATGAGAGCCTAAAGGTGCTAACCCCAAACCACAATATTAATAATTAGTATACAATATTAAAACAAACGAACCAAAAAAAACCAACCAACCAACCAAACAAACAAAAAACACAAACCCAACAAACAAGCAAGCAAACAAAAAAATGCAATATAACAACAACACCCTCCAGTGTACCAGTCCACGTGGCCAAACACTCAGCACAATCGACTACTGACTGGCCAACTGTGTGTTTGAACCAAGATTAGTCCACCACTGACTACAAGGTCGTGGATTCGAACCACGATCAGTTGAAAGCATCACTGTGGGATTTTTTAGCCTGGACCCACATATCAGTATGATGTGGGCTCGATGGGAGGACTGGTACCACACAATCGAGTCTCACCCACTTTACGAGTGGGTAATTAATGGTACTGCTCAATATTCATGACCAACACTTCAGTGTGTCTGCCTGCATCTCTCAAGCTTGGACGACGCCTGGATATATCATGAAAGAGGGCTAAGCATAACTACAGCCCTGTCATGCAGTCTCAGTCCGAAATTAAACTCCATAGCACAATCATTGTTATTCCCACTCTCATCATCACAGCACTGTGAAAAACAAACAAACAAACAAACAAACAAACAAACAAACAAACAAATTGTTCCAGATTCTGTGGCAATCCAAGTTCAGGCCCTCTTCTCGTTATAACTTCAGTTTCCGTACGTCAAGAAACGTGTTGGAGGACAGAAATGACTGGCGTGGAGGTAGTGACACAAGACCAGAGGAAAAAATGGGGCAGTGAAAAAAAAAAAATCACAAGTGAAGGTCTTTAAAAATCTGACAGTAATGCATTTAATCTCGCACTCTGAAAAAGTATAAATACGATGACAATTACAGTTTTGGAATAATCAGGTCTATAGACATTTTCCACATGTGATCTACCATAATAAATTATGTAAGAATAATACACCCGATCTGACACTATGTAAACATGACGACATTTACAGATATGAAATTCAACACAAAAATTATTCTGGTTGGCATTAAAAGATGCGGAAAGCCAAATAACTAATGTAAAGATGGCCAGCCGTTAGACACTCTTGATCCCCGGCTGATACACTTAATTTTTCACATAACATCTGTGGTGTCAATGTGTATATTAAATTCATTCCAAGCACCTGATGCCAACTTCAGAAGTGAAACGGAGTTGTTTTTACGTGTACTCAGAGGAAGAGGGGGGGGGGGGGGGGGGGGGAGAGACTCATACACACACGAATACATACATTTCTATTTCGCGAGTCCTATTTCAGTTACAAATGTCATTTTGTCATTTTTGTTTAAAGCCAGCCGACTGTATATATCGGGGCAAGTGTTATAAATTACACTGAAAGTGGAACGGTCGGCAGCTCTGGGAAAGCAAAAATCGACTTGGTCATACACTTGCCGCGATTACGACTCGAGTCCTGCCCGGCAAATAGTCGAAAACAGTTCAATATCTGCCCTAGGCAAAAATCTGAAAGGTCCATCTCTTCCCGAATTGACCGGTAGCAGTCTGAGACGGTCCCCCACTGTGCAAACAACTCAATGGTGAAGCTCGACCCTGTAAGTAAGTGCTGACATTAGTTATCAGATCCATCGTAAAACACATATACGCGCACGAGCACGCAGACAAGTACACGAACGCGCGCGCACACACACACCACACGCGCGCGCGCGCGCGCATCAAGAGACCCTAAACTCTTTTGAAATGACTCATCAAGAAAAAAAAAAATGGCCAGAACGTAGGTCTACGAATGTGTTCAGCACCCATACCAAGAAACTATTAGTTCATTTTATTATAATACGCTTTTGACCCCATTGTTACAGTATAACACCTGAAACTCTTCTGTTATAGTTGTCAGGGATTTTTTCTTTTTAACGATCATCGTTCTAAGGCAGATTATTAGTCTAGTGGTAAATTTTTTTTGTATCGCACTAAGGGAGATTACTCTTGTGCTCAACTTTTTGCTTTGTGTCCCATTTTCTACTCCACCTTAATGGCCATAGAAGGTGGCACAATTTTTATAATGCGATGATGTTAAGTGATGATGAGGATTACAATCATGATGTTATGGAGTTCCATCTAGGATTGAGACTGCGTGATAGGGCTGTACGCTTACTATCATAACACATCTTTGCGCCACCAGGCCCGAGAGATACAGTCACCTGCGGTTTTGGTCAGAAGATTTGAGTAACACCTTTTAGGACGCATGCGTAAAGTGGATGAGACTCGACAGTGTAGTCCCAGTCTTCTCACTGAGCCTATAAAACGCTCAACTCCGGGTAAGAGCCGGTTTCAGCCAAAAAACAACAATGACTTTTGAAGGGACTGATGGGGATTCGAACCCAGTCGGTAATCCACTGCGCTAACCACTTCACCACGGCGACTGGTGTTTTCGGGGAAACATCGTCACAGTTGTTTTTGTAACAGTTGTTTGGGAAACTCCGTCCATAATCTGTTCGCATTTTGCATGGTAACATCCGGTTTGGTCCGTGACCAGCATCTGCTGTTGACCATAGGTTTCATTTTTAGTCCAACGTTCTTAGGCAGATTGGAAAGTGGAAAGGGGGGGGGGGGGGGAGGACCAGAGACAGTCGAAGATATGTGGTAGTGAACATCAAACCCCAGAAACTCTTTCTATCTTGTGGCTGTATTGGAGAGGGAAACTCACCCCTGCCAGCATAATTATGATCTATACGTATACGTCAGAAAGAGGAAAAAGCATCTGCAGCAAACAGCGATCGTTGAAGCACTTAACATCTGTACACTGCGTTTCCTGAGTCGTCGACGAAGAACAAATTTCACAGAACACGTGTATTTGCCAAAAGAACCGAAGCAAGGGCTATGTGACACGGACTGGTTGTAATAGGTCGACGTAATGATTTCAACAGTTACTGATTTCATATTTTGTGTTATCATCATTATCATCACCCGACATGAATATGTATGAGTGATTAAGAATCCTTCAGTTTTCCCAAATGCATGCAACATAAATATATTCTGCATGATGTATTTGAAATTACTTATCTTTCTTTCATGTAAATCATCTAGCTTTAGCATAATGGATTTAGACTGATTGTTGAAGAAAGTCTTGTCCTGTTGTATTGAATACGCGTTATTATTCTTTTTCAGTGTAATTTTTTTCTGGTTCCTGTTCGCTTGAACGCGAGCAGTCACATTTGTTTTGGATTTCGTATGACGGTTGAAGGTCGCTAGGAACAAACAATTGGTTTCTGTTGCTCCTGTATTTTCATATGTGTTGATATTTGGATGAAGTGTTGATTAGCCACACTGTGAAATGTAAAGTAACTTTTCTTGTGAAATGTGGGCAACGTTTAAAAAGTTCATATTTCAGTATGACTTTTACAGTAGGAGAGCTCAATGATATGTGAGAAGGCAGGACGTGTCCTTGGCCTGTTTTGCGTGGTGCTGTTGAGAACTGCACTGCTGATGGAATTTAGATCCCTTCGGCAGTAATGGTAGTGGTTTAGTGCTTGTGGGTTTACGATCTAAAATGTAAAGAGTTTCATATGACATTACTTAAGTATGTAACCCATTCTATACGACGAAGACCAAGAAAGTGCAATTTTTTTCTTAAAGGACTTGGATTTTAGCGGTCAAAGCATTCATAACACAGAAATTCTTACCAGAGGCGATTCGAATAAACTGAAACAGAATGTTAATGGAAAGTGTTTTGTTTTGTCTTTGTTTTGTTTCTGAGACGTAGGGGTGATTCTGATTATTCTGTTGTGAATAAGTTTTAATCCTCGAACATTGTGACAATATGCCTTTTAAATTCGAGTATTTGTATTGCATGTGTATTAATAACTTTATTTTGATAAAACTCCCCTCAACTAAATGGCTGATTGATGTGGAGAGCTCATGTATGTATTTTCCTTATATTATTGTTTATCAAAAGAGGGAACCTTTCTGCTTTACTGCAGAAAGAGTACGTTTTCTGAATCGTTTTCATCTCTCTCGATCTTCTTTGTGGCAAGAAAGGAATTTCATCTTTCAACACACAAACTGTACATTTTATATCCTCTTCACAGAGAGAAAGAGAAAAGAGAGAGGAGAGAGAGAGGAGAGAGAGAGAGAGAGAGAGAGAGAGAGAGAGAGAGAGAGAGAGAGAGAGGAGAGAGAGACAGAGAGAGAGAGAGTGAGAGAGAGAGAGAATAGAGAGAGACGGACAGACAGACATACAGAGTGTGTGTGTGTAATGTTAATTCAGAGGCTTTTTCATTATTTCTAGTATTAGATCAAGGTGACCTGGGCATGTGTGTGTGTGTGTCTGTGTTTATGTGTGTGTGTTTGTGTTTATGTGCGTGTGTAAGTGTGTGTGTTGTGTGTGTGTGTGTGTGTGTGTGTGTGTGTGTGTGTGTGTGTGTGTGTGTGTGTGTGTGTGTGTGTGTGTGGTGTGTGTGTGTGTGTGTTTTCCCAGATGATATTCATTCATGAAACTGACCACCAGTTCATTGGTTCAGTCTTAACTACATATCATATATCATGTCATGTCATATATCAATCATATATCATATCATATCATATCATATCATATCATATCATATCATATCATATCATATCATATCATATCATATCATATCATATTTCATATCATATCACACACACACATACACACAAAAGCACGTAGAACAAAGAGTACGCAAGAATAAACTGTGAAGACAGTCCCTTCAAAATCCAAATGTTTGCCCCAACACACACGCACGCACACACACACACACACACACACACACACACACACACACACACACACACACACCAGAGACAAAGACACACACAGACACACACCTGCACTGACAATGTGACGAAATAAAACCCTAGTGTTGGATATTTAGAGAAAAGAAGTGGTCAGATGGTAAAAATAAGCCACCAACGCAGTAATAGCAAAGAAGAGGGGGGGGGGGGGGAACAAACGGTGGTAACAGAAACAATATCAAGTTTAAGTGATATGCCTAAAGGAAATGAGACAAAAACAACAAAATAAAACACACACACAACTTCCTGCCCCAACCAACCAAACAGACATGAAAACAATCAAAAAACAAAAACAGCACAGCCATCCAACCAAAAATCTACACACCATTCCGAAAAGGTTATAACAGCTCAACGAGACATCGCTGACGTAAAAACACACATTAATCTGTCAATGACCTATTCTGATTGAGACTGCCAAGGGCCAACGACTGAAACATTATCACCGATATATTTCAGAGAGTGGAAATGCTGGCATTATACTATGCTGTCACAGTGAAAAATATTACAGCCAATGTATTTCACGGAATGGTACTGCTGGCATTTTATACCGTCACAGTGAAACAGAGTACTGCCTCTATATTTCACAAAACTGGAACAGCTCGCGTCTTCCGACTGTAACAGTGGACTTAGCAGATGCACCTGTCGGCAAATATCGGTCTGTCTGAGATGCCCAATCTACCCCGATCTTCTGCCATTTTCTTTCCCCTTACACAGCCTTGATCAACAGAAATATTCAAAGCCAAAAAAAACAAAACAAAAACTGATCACAGACATTGTTTTCATCGTGGTAAAGGGCCTCAAGGGTGTGTTTTTAACCCTCTGACTCCCGAACTCTATCCACCATCTGCAAAAAAAATTAACCCTTTGACTCCCTCATCCTATCCACCAGCTTCCTGCAGGAAACTGGTGGATAGGGTGAGGGACTCAAAGGGTTACGTTTTTTTGCTTTGGTAGCATTGTCGACAATAACAGATGCTGGTGGACAGGCTGCGGAAGTCAAAGGGTTCACAGAAATATTCAAGTTAGTCTTGTCTACTTTTTAACAAGCCGTTTCTGGGGAAGCAATTCCAATCCAGGAGGAGGCTGTTCTGAAAGAAATATCTGACACGGAAACTTTCAGGGGAGGGGGATTTAAGTCAACAGCAGACACTGTGATGGAATAAATCAAGGCAGTGTATCCTGGAACACCTGAAACGAGTGGTGAGAGGAAGGAAAAAATCTACAGAGGCAGTATAGATTAACTCAAGAAGGGAATAATCAAAAGAAGTGAATTAAGGAGAACAAAAAGAAAAATAACTGAAAAAGAAACATTTGGTGGGAATAATAATAATAATAATAATAATAATTGATAATAATAATAAATATTATTATTATTATTATTATATTTCTACTTCTTCTTCTTATTATTATTACACGGCGCTAATTCTAGACATATAAATCGAAGCGCACGATTCAGTACCATAAAATGAAAACTTTTACAGAAAAAAAGAAGGGGGTGGTGGTGGTGGAAGAAACAGAATTAAATGAACAATGATAATAACAACAAAAATGACTTCAAACCGAAAAGGCATAAACCGAAAACCAAAAACAATTAAACAAAAACAAACAAAAAACAAAAACAAGCAAAAAAAACAAACAAAAACCAAAAAACGCCAGCGAGATCATCCAATTTATCAAATCCATACAAATACAAAATCTATTTCGAACCACTCCAAACACAACATTCATTACCACTAAAATGTCAATAACAGTTCAAACGAGAGATCACAAACGTAAAAACGGCGTAGACCTGTCAATGACATATTCTAGTCGAGTTTGTTAATGGTCTGACTGAAACAGTATCGCCAATCTATCTTATATAATATAATGGAACTGTCAGCTTTTTCTTCTTCTTCTTCTTCGACGGTGGACTGCACCGATGCACCTGTTCGCGTGGTGTGTCTAGGATACTAAGTTCACTCCCCTTCCCTCCCTATCTCTTTCACAGTCTTGAATGATTTATACGATACAAAGGCCAACTTCAAAACACCGTAAACAGTGTTAAACGTTGTGTGTGCGTGGGTTCACACACCCTCTAGGTGCTGCACCTCTCATTTCCGTTCAGAATTACAAGGCAGAACAACGCATTACAAGGCAGAACAACGCAAAACAGAAGTTGTCGCAGCTGGTCCTTTCATTCCACTATTAATACCAGTCAAATGTACTGATCCTCTCTCTCTCTCTCTCCCTCCCTAAAGAAATTGTTACAGCAAAGAAAGACGGGAATATAAACAGTTTTTGAAGTCTACACAGCAGAAGGACATAAATGTGCAAGTTCAGAATTTGCTACATCAGTATACAACCCAAAATATTTCAAGTCGGAAATAAAGAAACACAGACGAAAAGTGATGCATTCCAGTGAAATTTCAGAAGAGACACGGTTTGACCATTTTAGAAACATACTGAATTTGAGTGAACCAGAAGACGAGGTCCATGTCATATGTCTCTGTTCTCAATAGACTGATCTGAGAACCACGTTTCTGAACATCAGTCATACTATACAGTTTCACATTCAGATAGTTAAATTGTTTAGTAGTGAAAATGAGGATGTCGCTTTCAAATACAGAAAATTCATTTATTTCATATTATGCAGGCAGCTTAAGTTACTGGGTGACCTACTGGATAAATTTGCTGTTTTGTCTAATAATACAGTTGGAAGGGGAAAAATGACTGCATGTATGTGAATGATTATGAAAGTGAACTGTGGAACGAGTGTAGTATAAACCCTCACGTGAGTGTTTATTCAGTATTAATCAAGGCATGGTTCAATTTTTAAGCGACGATGGTTTCAACACGACGTTTACCTACATATGTTTGATATTTGATATACTGCAGTTATCTATCTTTGTGCGTTTGTGAAACTGCTGTAACCTCTCTACATGTAGTAAAAAAGCAGTTGGCCTTTTACAATAAATTTCGTGTTCGTGTTCACTCTCTCCCTCCCTCTCTCCCAGCGACTCACGCAATACAAACATTACGTAATCTCTAAGAGCAGCTATACTTGCAATAACCATTACAACTCAATACGTTACTTATTTATCGCTTTATTACAGTTCTTCTTATCCTTCGAAACCCCATCAAACACAAAACAAAACAAAACAAAACAAAACATCCAACACAAATCAGCGTCTTCCAGGTCGGTCCTTTAAAATCATAGCAACCCAGTGCAGAAACTTCTCTTTTCTCTGTTGCAGATCTTAAAGCCCTCCAAATCACACAACACACAATCATGTCTACGTCAAGAACAATCGTTCCATCAGCGGTTGGTGGCTCTTGTGGCTACCACAGCTGTTCTCCTGGCCCTTCTAGGGACGGCGCAGGGCCAAAACTACCACTACAGCAACGGCTGGCATCCTGGCAAACGAGGGAACGGGGCACGTGACAAGGCGGCATTCTACAGAAGCATTGCCAATGAAAACCTTTGCCGGTACAAGCCACGTGTCCTCAGCGTCATAAACAAACTTATCCAGGTCAGTGGTTAACAAAAATGGAATTAAAATTCATTTACTAAGAATTCGTTGCGCTCGGACAGTTTTGTACACGCTCCAGCCAAATCTGCCAGCAAATTGCTTGGCAGACTCCTTGAGCCTGCGCAAAGGCACGACCGCTGACGAGATCAGTTTGTGGAAAAAGGGAGAACTTGTATGACAAATCAAGCTGACACCAACATATTGTTTGGCACATTAAAACCCTTTGACTCCCGCACCCTTTCTACCTGCATCCTGCATCGTCAACTGCAAGGAGCTGGTGGACTGGGTGAGTCAGTCGGTTAAGTTTTCGCAGTTGAAGGATAGGGTGAGGGTGTCAAAGGGTTAACATGGGCAACGAGCATGCTAGCTTTTATGTTGTGGTATGGGATTGAACGCGAGATATCAGTCTATGTATACAGCCATGCGCCAATCAACCCGCTAAGCATTCATCAGAAACAATCGGCAGCGATACCGTTGTTGCATCCTGAAACTAACAAGATGAACTAACAAGTTCCATTCCATAATGGGAACAGGCCGATCGCCAGTTTAAGTGACGAGAATCGAATCCACAACTTTCAAGTCATTAGTCTTCTTGTGCTAGCCGCTTTGAAACAGTAGTTGGCTGGTCAACCATTTTCACACACACACACACACACACACACACACACACACACACACACACACACACACACACACACACACACACACACACACAAACACACGCACGCGCGCGCAGAGAGAGAGAGAGAGAGAGAGAGAGAAGAGAGAGAGAGAGAGAGAGAGAGAGAGAGACAGAGAGAGACAGAGACAGAGAGAGAGAGAGAGAGAGAGAGAGAATATATCACATGTTTAGTACTTTCCCCTATTATTTTCTCCAATCATCAAATTATCACTGACGGACGATCCACTTTTAGTGAATTAGTAAACAAAGCTAAACATACCAACAAAAAAAACAACAACAAAAAACAAAAACAAAAAAGACACAAAAACAAAACACAAAAACAAAACAACCCCCCCCCAAAAAAAAACACCAAGATTCAATTCAATTCATATTGCTTATAGCCCAGCCGACCACTAGAGCCATATCAGGGCTAACACCACGTCAAAAGAAAAGAACAACCCGTTAAGATAAAAAACAACAGATAAAAACCATGCTCACGTTTAACCTTACAAATCTAAACTGCCATTAAAGAAAAACAGGTAAAAATTACATCAAGTGAAATCTATTGATCTCTTGTAAAAACTGGAAAATTGTATCAGGAGGGACGTTTCGGAAGAGCTCCTTTAAGGAATCTGCCTTGTAGTGCTTTTGTCTCACATCGTACAAGTCCAAGCAATCGAGGAGGTGTCGGATGCTCAACAGCTCATCACACGGTATACACCATGGTGCTTCTTCATTTTTCAAAAGGTACGAGTGAGTATAGGATGGGTGACCCGTGCGTAATCTACATAACACTGACTCTTTCTTACGGTTTCCTACAGCAGCTGAGAGAATTTCATTCAGGTTAGGGCGGATTTGGAAAAAAAAGTTTATCTGTCTGTTCATTCCAATTCTCCTGCCACAGATTTCTTAGGTAACTGTGTACTTTCGATTTGACATCTGTGTAAGGGATCAAGGACTTTGTCATTAGAGCCTTCTTGGCCAGGCAGTCAGCCTTTTCATTGCCTCCGATACCAACATGACCATGAATCCAGGCAAAAACAATCTCGTAACCTTCATCTGCTAGAGTAGAATACAGTTCAAAGAACTTCACAAGTTCAGGGTGACTAATATTTCGGCAAGTGATTACCTGCAAAGTAGAAAGGGAGTCAGAAAAAATGAGAAACTCTTTGTGGTTGGATTGGGACACCATTTTTAGTGCCAAAACCAGAGTAGTCAGTTCAGCAGTGTAAACAGAACTTTCAGATGGAATACGTTTTGAAAATGCTTGATTGGGAATCTCGGTGCAGAAGGCAGCGGCAGCAACACCTTCATCACACTTGGACCCATTAGTGAAGATTCTGCGGGATGATGGAGATTTTTCACACAATTCCGCATAAAACGATTTGTACGCCAGTGCACTGGTATTGTCTTTACGGAAGGAAGCAAGATCAAAACAAACCTTCGGTGTTTTCAACGTCCATGGTGGACTATCTGGAAACTTGGAGAAGTCGTTAACAACTGCTAAATTAATATCTGCCTTTTCCAAATGGGAACGGACACGCAGCCACAAAGGAGGAATAATAATTAATAATTACAATATTTATATAGCGCAAAATCTTGATAAAATCAAATCTAAGCGCTGAAGCAGACACACACGCACGCACGCACGCACGCACACACGCCACACACACACACACGCACGCACGCACACACACACACACACACACACACACACACACACACACACACACACACACACACACACACACACACACACACACACGCATGGCTATAAATGGGGAGAAAGAATAAAAGCAATAAAAGCAAGAATAAAAGCAATGGAAAATTATAGAGAGCATAGCATATACAATTATATATTATAACCATGTGATTCCCCTCCGAGCGGAGACAGGCTGCAGAGGGGGGGAGGGGGGGGGGGTTGAGTGAGGTTAGGATTTTATGCGGAGGAGAAAAGGTGAGTTTTGAGAGCGGACTTGAAGGAGACAAAAGTGGGTTGCTGACGGACTGAGAGAGGAAGTTTGTTCCAGGAGAGTGGACCAGAAACAGAGAAGGCTCGTGGACCATAGGTATTGAGCTTAGTACGTGGAAAGCGAAAAGTCAGAGGATCGGAGGCAGAGCGGAGGGTACGTGAGGGAACATAGATCTCAAGTAGGCTTGACAGGTAATCGGGGGCTGCGTTATTGAGGCTTTTGTAGCACATGGTGTCTAGTTTGTACTGTATGCGCTTTGATACAGGGAGCCAGTGAAGTTGTGCCAGGAGAGGAGATATGTGGTCAGCTTTTTTCTTTTTGAGTACAAGGCGTACAGCATTGTTTTGAATGCGCTGTAGGATGTGAATGGTGGAGGCAGGAAGACCAGACAGGAGTGAATTGCAATAGTCAATGCGAGACATTATGAAGGAGAGAACGAGTTTTGCAGTTGTTTCGACAGAGAGATACTTCCTGATGAGCCTTATATGATGGAGATGATAGTAGCAAGATCTGGCAGTTTGAGAAACAAAGTTGTTCATGGAGAGGGTAGAGTCAATGCAGACACCAAGGTTTTTAGCTGAATCAGAAATTGGGACTGATGTGTTACATAATGGGAGGGAAAGAGGAGGCAGCTGAGAAAGTTTCTGACGGGTGCCAATGAGGATAGCTTCTGTCTTGTCGTCATTAAGCTGAAGTTTGTTGAACGTCATCCAGTTCTTAATGTCCGAGTAACACTCAGTGGTGCGAGTCAACAGGCGCTGTATATTATCAGGTGAGTCACTGTCTTGAAGTTGGGTGTCATCAGCATAGAAGTGGTGTTTTATAGAGTGGGAGTTGATGATGGTGGACAGGGGGGAGGTGTAAAGAGTGAAAAGAACAG
>CM060305.1:32171722-32249222 GCA_030674185.1 Monoplex corrugatus | reverse complement strand
TTAAAAATAATAATAATAGTAACATAATAATAATGCTAATAATAGCAATAACAATAATATTAATATTATATCATCATCATCATCATCATCATCATCATCATCATCATCATCACTGTATTCATCATATCATCTCTTAGTTTTATTGTTGTTATATTATCATTTATTATTATCAGTGTTGTTTGGGCTTTATGTCCTGAAGGCATCTTCTGACCAAATTCAAGGTAAACATTGCGTTAGCTTGCAGCCCAAACTAGAGCGATCGTGCACCACACCACTCAGCATCAGTTGGACACGGTAAAATGTGTGACGCTAAAACTCTACCTTTGTGCTTTGTGTCCAGGGAGCATCGATGCACTCGGCAGAAACTACTCGACAGAAACTGGAAGAAGCGGTGGCTGAGCAGGAGGAGGATGAAGCTGAGGCGATGAACAAATGGTGAACGGACTTGGGGGTACCCTTGGTCAGAGAAGGCTTAGAGGTCTGCGTTGAATCTGGAAAACTTCTCACCCGTTCCCCACCCCTAGCATCCAAATATCACACATCTCCGCCACGACCTACCCACAGAAATGTATACGAATCCGTGGTACAGTTTTCTCCAACAGTTACTACGGTCGTAAGAGCTCGTGAGAAGACAATTAATTCCTTTGGTGGCTTGGTCGAGGGCTCGTTGTGAACGCTACACTTGTTGCTTGGATATTGGGGGTAGGGGCAAGGGTGGGGGTGAGTGGGTGCGAAAGAATTGAGGTGGCGTCGGTGATGCCTCTAAATGTAAAAATTAAAACTGCACTGCAGACATAAAATGTTTCCTTGGCTGAGTCAGTGAGCGCGCGCGCGCGCGCACGCGCGTGTGAGCGTACATGAATGTGTGTTCGTGTTTGTTGTGAATTGTGCGCGTTCGGCGTAAGTGTGAGTGTGTGTGTGGTGTGTTGTTGTGTGTGTGTGTGTGTGTGTGTGTGTGTGTGTGTGTTGTGTGTGAGTGTGTGTGTGTGTGTGTGTGTGTGTGTGTGTGTTGTGTGTGTGTGTGTGTGTGTGTGTGTGTGTGTGTGGAGAGAGGAGTGAGTGAGTGAGTGAGTGAGTGAGTGAGTGAGTGAGTGAGTGTGTGTGTGTGTGCGTGCGTGCGTGCGTGTGTGTGTGTATGCGTGTGTGTGCGCGTGTACGTGTGTGTGTGTGTATGCGTGCGTGCGTATGTGTGTTTGTGTGTGTGTGATGTGTCTGTATGTGTATGCATGTATGTGTGCGTGTCCCAGCGCGCGTGACAATCAATGCACTGCATCCAGAGTGTTCTTCTCTGAATTTATCATCTCTACGCCCAAGAGGCTTACTTTCGACATCATCATTCATCATAATCATCATCATCATCATCATCATCATCGTCATCATACTACTACTATTACTGCTGCTGCTGCTACTACTACTACTACTACTACTAAAACAACTATTATGACTCCTCCTCCTCCTCCTCATCATCATCATCATCACCATCCTCATCATTTCTGTATAGTTCTATTCTCTAAAGCAGTTTGGATGGAATAACTTCGCATTACATATCCATAAAACATTGTGCAATACACACAGAAGTACTGATACTACACGCCACATGTACTCACATATCCAAATGAATACATACTCACAAAATCTAATAACACACAACACACACACACACACACACACACACACACACACACACACACACACACACACACACACTCACACACACACACACACACACACACACACACACACACCACCTACACATACAATACACACATTCAGACATATGCATACACAAACGTTTATACAATGCAACACAATCAGTATTGTATAGATAGAAGTGATAGTATAAACTGGTCGACGAGCAATGATTAGCATCAACAATGGAAGACCTGAGTGAACAAGATAAGTCTAACTGTGACTTTAAATTAAGACAGTGAGGGCAGACACTTTTTCTTTGAAAAGGCGGACGATATTCTTGTCTATGTATAACATTCCACAATAAACTGATTGGCACTTGATATTCTAGTTTAAAAATCTTATATGTACATGCTATCCGTCACTGAAACGTGCACTGTTAAATATCACGACCCAAACTTGTCCAACGTCCAACTCAATGTGGCCGCGATTTCTTGTCAACATATGTTGACATTTTAGTTACAGGTAAAAGACAGAGAGAGCGAAAGAAAGAAAGAAAGAAATAAATAAAGAAAGGAAAGAAAGACAGACAGAAAGAATGGAAGACAGAAGGAAAGAAAGGAGGAAAGAAAGGAAGGAATAAAAGAGAAGGAAGGAAGAAGAAGGAAGGAAGGAAGGAAGGAAGGAAGGAAGGAAGGAAGGAAGGAAGGAAGGAAGGAAGAAGGAAGGACGGAAGAGAGAAAAACACAGAAATAGTAAAAAAAAACCAAAAAAAACTGGGGGGTTGGGGAGTGGAATGTCCGATCAAACACACTGTCGTGTTTGATTGGGCATCCCTTTCCCCACCCACACCCACAAAGACACCCCCCCCACAAAGACACCCCCACACACACACACACACCCACGTACAAAGACACACACACACACACAAATACACATCCACACCCACAAAGACACACACACCCACACACAAATATACAAAGACACCCACACAAAGACAAACCCACAAAGACACACCCACGAAGACACCCACACACCCACAAAGACACAAATACAAACACCCACACCACCACAAAGACATCCACCCACACAGACACCCACACTCACAAAGACACACCCACCCAGAAAGATACACACCACACCCACAAAGACACCCACAGAGAGAGAGAGACACCCACAGACACACCCACACACGAAGACACCCACACACACAAAGACACCCAAAGACACACACACAGAGGGTCTCTGTGCTGGATCCCAAGTTCACAAACTCCAAATGAACAAACAAAAACACTAAGCAAATACATTGTTCACATATCCCGCTCCCCACACACACACACACACCAAACCTATACCCCCCCCCCCCCACACACACACACATACAGAAAACACACACACACACACACACACACACACAACACACACACACACATTCACACACACACCTCCAGCCACTGGAAATAAAAGGTCACTGCGATCGAATTAGCTACTATTTTTCAAATACGTCACGAACAACATGTTATTAATTATAAACTTTGAACAGGGGCAGGGTGTGGGGGGGGGGGGGGGGAAGTCAAGATAAAATTAATCAAAGACTGTAGGTAAGTGATACAGATCGAATAAATGCCACATACTCGGACCAGAGATAAACACTGCCCTCCGCCAGCAGCAAAGAGACACGACTGTGACGAACATAACCCGGACAACAAGTGAACTTTCCATCGATTTTTCATTTTTAATCTTAAAACGGCGACAACACATAATTATATTTCTGTTAAGCTGCTCACTTCAATCACCAAAGCCGTCTGTCAAGGCAGACTGTCCTGTTTTAACCTTCAGGCTCCAAAGGCCATCCATAAATTGTTGGTTTGTTATTTGTTGTTAAGCCAGTTGGACGAATCGCTTGTTTCGTTCATTCATTCACGACAAATCATGAAACATGCAGGGTGAAAAGAAGGTACTGAGGTATACACAAGAAAGAATTAAATTCAATTAAAACGACGCCTGTTGTATTGTAACGCACCCCTCCTTTTTCCTGAAATCACGTGTGCCCGGTGGATGCCTATTAACCTTTCGATTCCCGCACTCTATTCACTAACTGCAAAAACTTAACCTTTTGACTCCCTCACCCTGTCCACCAGCTTCCAGCAGGATGCTGATGGATAGGGTGAGGGAGTCAAAGGGTTAAGTTTTTATTTTGCTAGCATGGTTGACAATGCAGTATACCGGTGGACTGGGTGCAGAAATCAAATGGTTAAAGAACTGCAACATATCATGAGTAAATTACAAGATTCTTTTATGCATACTAACAACTACACTAATAACAACATTGTCTTTTTTCTCCCTATCATAAAAAAACAAAAACAAAACAACAACAAAAAACCGAAACAAACTAACACACCAAAAGTAACTGAGTGACGTAATTTCTTGAGACAATGCACACCAAATAGTTCTTAATATTTGCACTAAAATTTCATTTCATCCACACCTTGCAAAAGGGCTGAGAGATTTCCAGCCACTGTGCCCCCTAAATCAGGCAACGCCTACATTAGCCTAGTCATGAATGGGTACCTGGCTTGAGCCTAGCTATGACTGGGTGCCTGACTCGAGCCTAGCTATGAATGGGTACCTGGCTTGAGCCTAGCTATGAATGGGTATCTAACCTGAGCCTAGCTATGAATGGGTGCCTAACTTGAGCCCAGCTATGATTGGGTACCTGACTTGAGTCTAGCTATGACTGGGTGCCTGACTTGAGCCTAGCTATAACTGGGTGCCTGACTTGAGCCCAGCTATGAATGGGTATCTAACCTGAGCCTAGCTATGATTGGGTACCTGACTTGAGTCTAGCTATGAATGGGTATCTGACCTGAGCCTAGCTATAACTGAGTGCCTGACTTGAGTCTAGTTATGACTGGGTAACTGACTTGAGCCTAGCTGTGAATGGGTACCTGACTTGAACCTAGCTATGAATGGGTACCTGACTTGAACCTAGCTATGAAAGGGTACCTGACTCAAGATTAGCTATGAATGGGTACCTGACTTGAGCCTTGCTATGAATGAGTACCTGACTCGAGATTAACTATGGATGGGTACCTGACTTGAACCTAGCTATGGATGGGTACCTGACTTGAACCTAGCTATGGATGGGTACCTGACTTGAGCCTAGCTATGAATGAGTACCTGACTCGAGATTAGCTATGGATGGGTACCTGACCTGAACCTAGCTTTGGATGGGTACCTGACTTGAGCCTAGCTATGAATGAGTACCTGACTCGAGATTAGCTATGGATGGGTACCTGACCTGAACCTAGCTATGGATGGGTACCTGACTTGAGCCTAGCTATGAATGAGTACCTGACTCGAGATTAGCTATGGATGGGTACCTGACCTGAACCTAGCTTTGGATGGGTAGCTGACTTGAGCCTAGCTATGGATAGGTAGCTGACTTGAGCCTAGCTATGAATGGATACCTGACTCAAGATTAGCTATGGATGGGAACCTGACATGAGACCAGCTATAAATGGGTAACTGACTTGAGCCTAGCTGTGAATGGGTACCTGACTTGAACCTAGCCAAGAATGGGTACCTGACTTGAACCTAGCTATGAATGGGTACCTGACTTCAACCTAGCTATGGATGGGTACCTGACTTGAGCCTAGCTATGGATGGGTACCTGACATGAGATTAGCTATGGATGGGTACCTGACTTGAACCTAGCTTTGGATGGGTACCTGACTTGAGCCTAGCTATGAATGGGTACCTGACTCGAGATTAGCTATGGGTGGGTACCTGACATGCGTCTAGCTATGGATGGGTACCTGACTCGAGATTAGCTATGGATGGGTACCTGACATACGTCTAGCTATGAATGGGTATCTGACTTGAACCTAAATATGGATGGGTACCTGACTTGAGTCTAGCTATGAATGGGTACCTGACTTGAGTCTAGCTCTGAATTGGTACCTGACTTGAGTCTAGCTATGAATGGGTACCTGACTTGAACCTAGCTCTGAATGGGTACTTGACCGATGTTTGGGTTGGGGAACGTAAAACAGCGAGGAAGAGAAGAAGGGCACCGTCTTTTATTAGTTTTAATGCTGACAAAAAAGGGAAATAAGTCTCTACTACTTCACTCCCCAACTTATTCTTCTTGATCTGACTGATAAATGTTATAAGCTGATCTGAATCCACTTCCTTCTTTTCTAAGGAAGATGGGGAAGGCCACACACACACACACACACACACACACACACACACACACACATACAGAGAGAGAGAAAAAGAAGCACAGACAGAGGTGGACAGAAACACAGAAAGACAAAAGAAAAGGGTACGATGGCAAGGTGGGGCTTAAAAAAAACCACACCCAAAAACACACACACAACAAACAAACAAACAAACAAACAAACAAACAAACAAATAAAGGCCAGTTGGCCCAAAATTTGCGCCTGTCTTGTCGGGTTGTATTAAATACGCGTTCTGATTCTATTTTCGTCAAACAACGTTTTCACCATGAAGTAACACCTTGCATCGTATTGACCAGTAGCACTATTTTCGTGTTTTTTTCTGGTCACATTAATTGTCAAACAACCTTTTCACCATGGAATTAACACCTTGCATCGTATTGACCAGTAGCACTATTTTCGTGGTTTTTTTTTCTGGTCACATTAACTGTCAAACAACCTTTTCACCATGAAGTAACACCTTGCATCGTATTGACCAGTAGCCGTAACCTTTCACTCCCTTCTCCTATCCACTGTCATATTGCAGCAAGTGGGTTAGAGTACGGGAATGAAAACGTCAATACCAGCCATTTTAATGGACAATTCTCAGTAGTACTCTCCCAGCTCCTGACCCCTAAATCTAGTATACGACCACTCGCAATTCACATATTCACACATTTAATCATTTATTTATTTACTTTATATATATGGTCCTTTTTTGAAGGTAAGATACGCACATACACATGTCATTTACATGTAACCAAGATTATTCCAGGGGTAGACTGATAAAATACCAGTATAAAATATACACCAGGTAAAACATAGTCTAGGTAGGGCTTCAGGACCTGGCCAGCTCATAGGTTTATGTGCAGGCTTAAGGCATGTGCCACGGTCACCATCAGTGACACCTGTGACGTTAGTGCATATGGAATTCGTTCCGAGCACGGAGATGTCATCTTGAGAAACTGAAACTGAAATTGCTGGGTGGCTGAAATGGTTGAATGATGGGGGAGGTGAATTGGAGATAGTTCTATATCATAACTGTCATGGAACTGAAGTACGACATGAGGCTTCAAGTTTGCTCTCATTAGGCTGCTAATTGTCCGAGTCATGGTTATAATAACAGTAATGATAATAATAATAATAATAATAAATAATATAATAACAACAATAATAATAACAATAATAATCACAACAACAATAACCGTAACAACAATAATAACAGTAATAAAAAAACAATTAAAAAAACAAGTCATTATATGGCGCTAAGTCTTGTCAGTTCGAATCAAAGAGCGCCAACGCACCAGACATACGCACGTTACGTACTGCACTCTAGTGATACCAGCGATAGGGAAAGTCTTGAAGAAAATGGTAGGCCTACTTTTCTTTCTAAAGTAGCTCTCGGTGCTGTTCTGCGTCTTTACTTAGATGCATGGACACATCCTCCTCCCCTTCAGAGGTCAAGACCACAACCCCCACCCCGCACAGCAGCCAATGAACCTAAGGCCTCTCTGCCAGCAGAGTATGCATTAGTCTATGGCAAATGCTAACTAAGACCTTCAGACTGCAGACAAAAACGGCCCGGCCAGGGTCTCAATGAGACTTCGTCCCATGACCCACAACAAAATGTTATTGCTAAATGGACACTAAGTGGTAGAGTGGACGTAGACATGCATTCTCACCAAACGGCTGTTTTTTTTTTTTTTTTTTCCCTCGTTCCAATATGTAAAATATATCCACAATTTTACAAACAAAATAAATGGATCAAAACACTGCAGGCAATCAAAAAAAAAAACTTTGTGAATTTACCTCATTATCTACAAGAATACAATTATCCACTCTGAAAAATGATACAGACCGTGATAAAAAGTTTCCATTTTTGCAGAATAACGTGGATATTTCATACATTCACGATCAAAAACTCTCGCGTGTGCAATGACATCACAAATCAGATACGCACTTAAATTAATCAAAAGGAGAAATATGTGTGGTACGTATTTTGATATGCAGCTAAGCTCACTCTTTTAGGCAGAAATTAATCAGCTGATCAACCAATCATTAAAACATGATGATTAAGGTAAATTCTCATTTTTGCGTCCACTTTGATAGATTTTATAAAACAAAAAAATCTAAAACAGGTCAAGGCCACTGAAAAGCTTACATTTTTCTATGACTGATTGTTCAGACAAAAATCACATGAAGTCGGATAACGATTCGTCAAGAAAACGAGATGTAGTGATCAACCTATGGATATTTCTCAAATCTACTAAAAGCTTGTCACATTTTTTCAGAACTATTACCTAAAAGCTTTTTGAACAAAAACACGTAAAACTTCGTAAACAAAAAGAATGACAAACGAAACCTGACTCTTTAACAGTCAAGTTGGCAACAGGTTATCGAACTTACTGTCTTCATTTTCCATGCACCAGAAATATTCAGTGATAAAGACAGCTGCCAAATGAAAAAGATTATGAGAAAAACAAACAAACAAGCAAACAAACAAACATGCAAACAAAAGACAACTGAGAGTGATCCCATTTGTCTCGAGTTCAATCCCAGCCTACATCATAAAACTGTCCTGTTCACTGCACACCTTTAATGCTCTAACCATTCTGAGGAGTCAATTTAATGTTTGGTAAGTTCCTTTCCCTCATTCTCCCCATTCAAAGACCTTGCCAACGCATTAGGTTTTGTGCAGGCTCAAGGAGTCCGTCAGATAATTAGCGGCAAGACTTTGGTGGACCACACACGGATTTGTCTGCCTGCGATGAATCCCTTCTGAACAATCTCCAGACTAACGAGGAACACACTTATCCCCTCCCCCTCTGCCACCCCCACACACAGGCAGATGTTTTAGCTTAAACTGTAGTATCTTTATTCCATTCCAAAATCCTGATGTACTGATTTCTTTTCAGGAGATGCTAACATTCTCCGGGGACAGTTGGGTCCCGTTTTACTGCACCTTTCACTCGTGTGATTTTTCTCTTTAATCTCGAAAGGTTAGGGATCAGCAGCCTGTGGATTTGTCAAACTAAAAGATCGAGAGAGACAGAGTCAGTCTGAAGAGGACCTTAAAGTAGCTGACCATCGGTCAGACTTAGTCATTAGCAGTGGACAGGAACCGGGAACGCCCTTTATCTTTAATGTGGATCAAGAGACCAGGGAACGAGGTCACCAGTGGTCAAGAAAATCCTGATAGAGGAAATAAGTAATCCTCGCACCTCTAAAACTGACACCCAAATTAGGGTGTGGGTTTATTCCACCAGGACCTCCATTTTAGGTTTTCATGAATGACACTTTATATTTTAATGGGCAAATCATCTGGGATGGTCAGAATGTCGTAAGGAGCTGATGTACTTCTTCATTAACACCTCTTGGTGTTGTATCATGCCAAGTTGTGATAATGTCGAGCACATACTGATGCCCCGGATGAGTATGCGTGTACAAACATCCTGCTCTTTAATCTTACCATACGAGTGCGAACAAATAACAAACACTCTAAAACTATTTTTCACATTGAACGACGAATAAATCTAACTGGACTGGATACACATACATATATACGTACGTATGTACACACACACATACGTACACACACAAACACACAACACACACACACACACACACACACACACATATATATATATATATATATATATAAATATATATATATATATATATATATTGCTTACCACTTGAATCACAGACTGCTCTCCCCAAGTAAGGCATGTTACAGCATGCAATATCCTTTTATTTTTCTTTCTTTCCTTTTTGTTTAATTTCCTCCAGTAAGCGTGCATTTTCAGTTTATTTACCAGCTTGATTTTCTATGAAATTTCGCGCGTTAGGGACAATGTCGCTGCAGCTCCTTTTAAGAGTACAAAATGTATGGATCACAAAAGACCTTATGTTACTGTGTCACCCACTTTCTCATCGTCTTTCCTCGATAGATATTCAAACCGAGTGAAAAGCAGGCATAGCTAATGATTGTGGGTTCGAATCACAGGGTGCGCTACATTAAAAGTGGCCATCTCACTGTCCCATCTTAACATCATTGTTGTTCTAGTGGTGTCAGTACAGGATTAGATAACCCCCCCCCCTTTCCCCGCTTCCCTGGGATGGTTCTCCCGGTCGGCCATATCACCTAAGGTAGGTGCCGATGTTAAAACTAAACCAAACCAACGTAGACATACCATCTTCAGGAGTAACCCAAATAAAGCACAAGTGAACTGTTTCTGAAAATATTCAGATGGAGGACTACTTGGTAACATGATTTTTTTATCACTATGAATGCAGCCACACTTGAATCAAGACCGACAGACTGAACATATATTATGAATTATCATTGAAAGATGGATATCTAAGCCGAGCGCATGCCGGTACTTCATGTTCCTTATGACGAGTACAGAGTGACGGATCTTTGCTGGATATACACACAAGTTAACTCACCATTTTCATTTCCATCGATTGTCATCCTACTTTCGCTGAAATATTTCATAATCTTCAGAATGTCTGCGCTTTCATAGAAAAAGTATTGCACTGTCAGTCTTCAGAATGTCTGTGTTTTCACAGAAAAGTATTGCGCTGTCAATCTTAACCTTTGTATTTTTGTTCCTTTGTCCACACGTTTTCATTAAAAACAAAATTAAGAAACAAAAACAAACAAACAAACAAATCCCCCCACACACACAGAAACGCTGCGGCAAATGACCGTTGTTTTTTTTTTTACAAATTACGACTTTTAACATCATTGCAACATTTCACTCTAATGAACAGAGCATCAGTTGACGTTTCCTTAATATAAAAAAATTAATTCTGATGACACTTAAATCGTCTAACTGGTCTGATTCTCCAATACACGTACAGTCTGAGTATTCAACTGTTCACTTGTACTGAAATATCCTTCCCCACGGCAATTCCTTTAAAAATAAATTCTGGTGACACTTAAATCGTCCACCTGGTCTAATTTTCTGATGCATGTCCAATACAGATGGAAAACCGTTCTGGGCACATCCAAGGTTATACCAGTTTGAGTACTAAATTGTTCACTTGTACTGAAATATCTCTCCCCAAGAAATATTCACTCGTACCGAATTATCACTCCTCAAGAAACAGTAAACTCAAAAATTAACTATCACATAATTTAAAAGCAATAGTACACTACCGGCGGTGGCATGGCAAACACACACACACACACACACACACACACACACACACACACACACACACACACACACACACACACACACACACACACAGGCTTCCACACTTTTCAGCAGACACCTTCACTTATCCCCCCGTACATCAGATACGTCAGTAATTATTGCGCACTCACACAATAAATTAAAAAAGTTCACAAATAGACTCAAACTTGACG
The DNA here is from genome assembly GCA_030674185.1 of Monoplex corrugatus. Taxonomy (NCBI): domain Eukaryota; kingdom Metazoa; phylum Mollusca; class Gastropoda; order Littorinimorpha; family Ranellidae; genus Monoplex; species Monoplex corrugatus. Next base: position 32,237,993 of record CM060305.1, on the reverse strand, counting down.
CAAGTACATAAAAAAGTGCAAGTTTTTGCAACGTAATAGCTGTTTTGTAACTCTAGTCCCTTGGCAAATGACAAAGAATACATATAGATGGTGTGTGACACGCACAAACACACACACACACACACACACACACACACACACACACACACACACACACACACACACACACACACACACACACACACACACACACACACACACACATTCATACACACACACACATTCATGACAAAATCACAACAAACGAACTTCAGCATACCAAGCAAGCAACATATAATGAATTAAAACTGTAAACATACTACGCAACCAACCAATCTGCTAGTTACACGCCTGAATTAGCACAACATGTACAATCGTTGTACCAAAGTCGTGTCTCCAACAAAACATCTGCACTAGAAGAGTTACTACCTTGACATTCGTCTTCTGCTCAACCTTCCAACCAGCCAACCAAACCATATCAGCAAAATCTAACCAACCCACCTAGCACTGAGCATTTGAACATGAACAGTTACTACCTAAAGTAGAATCTTCAATATTCCAAACAATCAACCAAATCAGCCCAAATCTGTTTCAGTACAACTCAATGGTTTGAAGTGGCACTGTCATCACAACATAATTATGAAAAGCCCCACGTTGAACAGTTACTACCTGAAATGGCAACTGCAACGTACTGACCAACTAATCAATAAACCAACGCCAGAACTCTGAAACCCAGTTAACTTTTCAGCACCACCAGGTCAATACAAGCATGCTATATTCAAAGAAAGATAGAGTAAAACTGTCCATGCATATTAACTGCAAATATGTAAACATATGAAAAGCACAGTTTGGAAAATGTGTTAACAAGACGGAAGAAGTAAGAAAGAAAGAAAAAAGAAGAAAAGAGTAAAACAAAAACAAATATGAAAATAAAATAAAAGGACCAATGAAGGAGGACATATACAGCACTTCAAAATCGGTAATAGAGATAGAGACAGACGGAGGGAATCAAAAAGACAGAGAGAAGCGGGTGGGGGGGGGGAGAGGAAGAGAGATGGGGAGGGAGGGAGGGAGGAGGGAGAGGAGAGAGAGAGAGAGAGAGAGAGAGAGAGAGAAGAGAGAGAAAGAGAGAGAGGAGAGAAGAGAGAGAGAGAGAGAGAGAGAGAGAGAGAGAGGAGAGAGAGAGGAGAGAGAGAGAGAAGAGAACAAGAATACAAAAAAAGGTTTCCTGCATACCTGTATGCAACTGACGTGCATTAAAAAACAAATAAACAAACAGCCCCACCACACACACATACAAAAAAAAAAACTTCATCAGAAGAACAACTGACTGAATATGAGGGTAAAAAATTCCTCTCCTTAGTTATCCACTCCAAATTTTGATGTTAATAGATTTGAATAGAACACATAAACTTTGGAGCTATCCAAGACTGGCAAATCCCTTTTGCACAAATCTCAGTTCTATCTGGTTCCTTTTGAAGAAATTCCACTTCAATTTGGGGCAGAACAGGGCAGAACAAGTATCATTTATATCATTGTTTGCATCCATTCCGGTGTTTTCTTTTTAAAATTAAGAGATGTAAATACACATGTCACTACAATGTAACCAAGCGTTCAAACAAAAGACATACAAATATAAAATACAAAACCCATCCGCTTGGTAGGCTAGGCCCTCAAGACCTTGCCAATGCACAGACCTTATGTGCAGGCTTACGGCTCATGCCATGATCATTTCGGACCTTCTTCCATCACAAGGCATCAAAGTCTTCAATGCGTATGGAATTCACTCTGAGTGCGGAGACAATATCTTAAGACACAGAACTGAAAATGTGACTGCCATACAGAAAGTGAAATACTGAACATATCAACATCAGACACACGTACATATATAACTGACCTGTAATTTGTTGTACATGTCCAAGTTGATGGCCTTGATCTCCTCAATCTGTGCCCTCAGGCCCACAATGGTGTCCTGCTTTTCATGTGTATCTCTCTCCAGCAATCTCAGGGCCATCTCCATCTCCGTTTTCATGCCTATCTGCAGCTCTAGTTCTTTTTCCACATCCTGAAAAAAGAAAACAATATTAAGTTTATCCTAGGGGTTGGTGATTTAGTCTAAAGTGCGTCTACAGAGCTTATGTGTCTACCATCTATTATCTTACAGACTCCTGCACAAATCCCTGTGCACTGGCAAGGTCGTGAAATTGGAAAGTGGGGGAATGGGGGTAGAGGAAGGGGCATATAGAACTAGGCTGACACCACCAGAATGATGGAAACATTAAAACAGTCAGTGAACAGGCCAGCTTTTAATGTTGCAGGCTGGAATTGAACTCAACATATCAGATCTTGGGTCCAGGCTCTATCAAAAGGACCCGCCAGCCTATGTGACCTGCATGAGTGTTCAACCCCACAACCCACGTGTTACGAGCATGGCACTCTGACAACTAAGCTAATATGTCACATGCCTTTGTAGCACATGACAATTTCTTGGCCGTCCTAAAATTTCATTTCATACTACACATGTCGTCAACAGTGTGGTTCAATAATACGTTGTGAATGTATTCGTTAAGTGGGCATGGAATAGGTTCTTGTGTCAAAGTGAAAGAAAATGTAAAACAGAAAAAAAAAAACGTATCTAAGCCAAATTTAATTCAATTCTCTAACAGCAACAACAAAAACAGTTGTCTGTAAAACTATTTCCAAAGTGATTTCTACAAACGGAAATGACCAATTCTGAAGGTCTAAATAACAGAACATTTCTAATGAAAACCAGAAGAACAAGAAAACCAATGTAAGCGCGTCTCCAAAAAGACAAAACAAAACAAGCGCAAATTTTCGGCCAACTAGCCTTTGTCAAGCGCGAACGCACGGTCACAGACAAATCACAGACACCAAACAATGGATAATAAAAACGGGACTAAAAACTTCCCTGCCGCCTCGTCCAGTGGGTAAGAGATGGACGAGGCGGCAGGGAAGTTTTTAGTCCCGTTTTTATTATCCATTGTTTGGTGTCTGTGATTTGTCTGTGACCGTGCGTTCGCGCTTGACAAAGGCTAGTTGGCCGAAAATTTGCGCTTGTTTTGTTTTGTCTTTTTGGAGACGCGCTTACATTGGTTTTCTTGTTCTTCTGGTTTGTGTTTGCTTGGGCGCGGGCAGTCACTCTTGTTTTGAATTTCTAATGAAGCTAGAAAATGAAAGACTGCTCATGAATCTTTTACCAATTTTCCAGTCTCTCCCTGAAAGGGTTTACTTGTTTCTTTATTTATTCATACATGTACTTACTGATTTATTTATTCATATAATTATCGTTTGCCTATTGGTTTGTTTGCTGCTGTTTCAGGGCCCAATTTTCAATACCATCACGACTTGTCTGTTTCGTACAAATGTTCACATTTGATTTCACTATAATTCAAGTTTATTCTACTATTTTTCTTCACGTTCACAAAGATCACCTTGAAAAATCAAGGTGAAGTTGAGATTGAAAAAGTGCTTCTTCATTTTCCCTGCTTTATTGTAACTGCTACCGCTGAAAACCCCAAGCTGCCCAATGGTGATAAACACTTATTTTCTTACTGTTGAGACATTAACTATAAGTGTTTACGTAGTAAGAAACTCTGGGGAGAACTGGACAGCAGAAGGTCCTCAGAGGATAAACCTCTGTCAATCAAGTCTTTCGGCTATAAACTCTTGACACTCTAAGGGGGCCCAGCTGCGTCCTGGTCATGACTCCTAGATGCCCCTCTGCTGTAGCAATTTTTTTTAAACAGAAATTTGTCCTCCACCGGGAATCGAATCCGCCCATCCTAGGTGGTCAGGTTTCCCAAGGCAAAGTCACCCTTTGGGGGGATGTTTTAACCACTTGGCTATCAGTCATCAAGCCTTATGAAGTTCACTTTTGTTCCTCCTGGTCCAGATCCAATCCAGCTGGAGCTTTTTCCCGCTGCTTTTGCCACTGCCTTTGGAGCTCTGGTCCTCTCTCTCCCCGAAATCGACAGCTGTTTCATGAGATCATAGGCTTGAAAGCCAGATGTCCTCAAGTTGCTGACTAGACTGGCATACTTTTCAGTCTTGTAGACATGGGCTTCCTCCAATCCACTTTCGTATGGTACAGTTAGCTCGATTAAAATCACGTACTACTGTACTGTACAACTCTCTACATCTTCTTGGCTGATCTGTTCACACGAAATCTACTGAATAAGATGCATACAGACTTTTTGTCATGGCAGCTGCGGAGTTAACTCTCTCCTCTCGGTGCAGACAGGAGCCCATGGGCGCACCATCTGGATGAGTGACTGTTTGCTTGTTGTTTGTTTGTTTAACTTTTCTTTAGTTCTTGTTCAGGTGTCCACCACCCTTTTGATCCCATGTGGGTGCAGTGTACATTCTAGTTTCGCAATAAGATGAAGCCTGGCTGTCTAGGGCAAAACAATATATCAGTTTCTCTTCCTCTCTCTCTCTCTCTCTCTCTCACACACACACACACACACACACATACATACACGCACACACGCACGCGCGCGCGCGCGCGCACACACACACACACAAACGAGCGCGCGTGCACACACGCACGCACATACACACACTCACGTATACATACTCCAACACACACACACACACACACACATACATACACGCACACACGCACGCACGCACGCGCACACACACACACACACACACACACACGAGCGCGCGCGTGCACACACGCACACAAACACACACTCACTTAGACATACTCTAACACACACACACACACACACACGCACACACGCACACACACACACACACACGCACACACACACACATAATCTAGCCAAACAACAAACAAACAAATAAAAGCGTTTGCACTTTCTGTGCAGACGCTGCACAGCTGAGGCATCGCAGAGACAGCACAACATTTAGTCACATTAAAGACACCTAATAAACACCCTCACTAACCCTCTCTCTTTCTCTGTTTAATGTTTGTCCCCCTTTTATCCACCACTTAGCTCTCTATGTGCAAGAAATGTTTTCACTGGTTCTGCAATCATGTATTGCGACACACACGGTTGACAACTACCCCACACACTTATAGTTAAAAAACAATTGGCTAAATTCACTAACTTATTGTTCAAGAAACTATACTTTCAGATTTAAGTTCGAAGTTATGCAAATACACTATATTGCATGAAGAATATAGACTACACGTGGGCTTTACGATCTATAAAATGTTTTAGTCGCCCGTCTTTTACAGTGCAACTGTAGACTCTGTTCTCACTCAACTCATTTTGTATCTCATTCTTTGTTGTTTCAATATCAGTAGATTAGCAACAACAGATACCCAAACTGGCCTTATGTGCTAATACTGTAATTTATACAGTATGCTGTTGGTTAACTTGACTTCATATCACTTCTTGAATGCACCACCAAATCCACAAAACTGAGGTTATCATGACAAAGGCCACAGAATCTGGGGCAATTTTTCCATAATGCCGTGATGATTATTGCTAATGCTGAAACGACGCTGATGAAGATTCCACTTTTGATTAAGATCACCGAAAGGGCCGTATTTCACGCTTTACTTCATTGCAAACCTTGACATTAACCAGGCCTGAGAAATACAGACACCTGCAGTGTTGGTCTGGAAATTTGAGCAATATCTTTAACGACACATTTCTGACATAGATGACACTCGATTGTGTGGTCCTAATATTCCCAATAAATCCAGAATACTTTCAGCTCTGCAAATGACTTCAATGAACCAGTCACAGCTGAAAACTCCCACAATGCTTTTGAGAGATAGTATTCACGCCCTGAAATTTATGGCACTAACGGATTTGCCATGGCTACTGGTGACATTAATATATTATCTATTTTGTTCCAACCATCAATATTCAATTAAAAAAACGTTCCTGCAAAAACCAACAAGGGGGAAGGGGGAGGGGGAGCAGGAACACACACATCCATGTACATAAAGACACGTGTACATGAACATACAATCACTCTCTGCTATGCAGACATGGGTTGGTGAACCTCTTCTACCTCTGTCTCTCTCTCTCTCTTGCTCACACACACACACACACACACGCACGCACACACACACACACACACACACTACACACACACACACACACACACACACACGCACCCTCTCTCTCTCTCTCTCTCTCATAAGCTAAGAAAAACACGGCACTGGACCTTTTCCCTTTAATTTCACAGACCTGTCACAATCACACACACCTCTCTTCACTTGTCCGCCCTTGTCTCCTGTCTTTTATTCAATTGACTTAAAGCTTGGCTATGACCATTTTTATCCAACTGCGTCGTTATCTGCGTCACAGAGCCTCTCATTTCATTTTTGCCCACACAAAAACTTCATTGCCTGTGTCGTTTTGAGATTAGATCATCATCTGCGAAACCTTCAATTTCTCCTGTGTTGGATTGTTGAGAAACCATTTAAGGTCACTAACAGAAATAGACAAAACAAAAAACAAACAAACAAACAAACAAAAAAAAAGACTTGAACAAAACATCACCAAACAAGTTCACTATCAGTATCATGGCAAGATCTGCTCTCTGGAAATGGTAAAACCATACTCACAAACCTCCTTTTCCCAAGTCTTCAGGAAAAGTATTGCATTGTATTATACTGTATACTGTCAACATTATTCTTTCCCCCGAAAAACACTTACCTGTCCTCTCCAGGTAAAGAGCACCACCACTGTGCAGCAGCTCCCCCTCTTTTTTCTCCTCCCGTGTTTCGTTTTGACCAAGTTACTATTATAGTGGCTTTTTGTACATAATTCTGAAAGGTACAACTCCTGAGGGCTGTTCTTTTCTAAACACTCGTGGACTCAAGATCTGATATCTGAAGTTCAGTATAGCCTGCAACATTTAAACAAACTAGCCTGTTCGCTGTCTGTTTTAATGTTTCCGCCATTCTGGTGGTGTCAGCTTATTGTTTTACAGGCGTCTTCTCCCCCTCCCCATTTCAATTCCGTTATTCTGGTGGGGTCAGCTACGTGTTTTACAGGTCTCTTCTTCCCCTACCTATTTCAATTCCATCACATTCTGGTGGTGTCAGATACATGTTTTACAGGTCTCTTCTTCCCCTAACTATTTCAATTCCATCACATTCTGGTGGGGTCAGCTACGTGTTTTACAGGTCTCTTCTTCCCCTAACTATTTCAATTCCATCACATTCTGGTGGTGTCAGCTACGTGTTTTACAGGTCTCTTCTTCCCTAACTATTTCAATTCCATCACATTCTGGTGGTGTCAGATACGTGTTTTACAGGTCTCTTCTTCCCCTAACTATTTCAATTCCATCACATTCTGGTGGGGTCAGCTACGTGTTTTACAGGTCTCTTCTTCCCCTACCTATTTCAATTCCATCACATTCTGGTGGGGTCAGCTACGTGTTTTACAGGTCTCTTCTTCCCCTACCTATTTCAATTCCATCACATTCTGGTGGTGTCAGCTACGTGTTTTACAGGTCTCTTCTTCCCCTAACTATTTCAATTCCATCACATTCTGGTGGTGTCAGCTACGTGTTTTACAGGTCTCTTCTTCCCCTAACTATTTCAATTCCATCACATTCTGGTGGTGTCAGCTACGTGTTTTACAGGTCTCTTCTTCCCCTAACTATTTCAATTCCATCACATTCTGGTGGTGTCAGCTACGTGTTTTACAGGTCTCTTCTTCCCCTAACTATTTCAATTCCATCACATTCTGGTGGTGTCAGATACGTGTTTTACAGGTCTCTTCTTCCCCTAACTATTTCAATTCCGTTATTCTGGTGGGTTTAGCTGCGTGTTTTACAGGTCTCTTCTTCCCCTAACTATTTCAATTCCATCACATTCTGGTGGTGTCAGCTAAGTGTTTTACAGGTGTCTTTTTCCCCTATTTCAATTCCATCACATTCTGGTGGTGTCAACTAAGTGTTTTACAGGTGTCTTTTTCCCCTATTTCAATTCCATCATTCTGGTAGGGTCAGCTACGTGTTTTACAGGTGCCTTCTTCCAGAACTTATTTCAATTCCATCATTCTGGTAAGGTCAGCTTCGTGTTCTACAGGTGCCTTCTTCCAGAAATTATTTCAATTCTATCATTCTGGTGGGATCAGCTTAGTGTTTTACAGGTGTCTTCTTCTCCTACCTATTTCAATTCCATCATTCTGGTGGTGTCAGCTAAGTGTTTTACAAGTGTCTTTTCCCCTATTTCAATTCCATCACATTCTGGTGGTGTCAGCTAAGTGTTTTACAGGTGTCTTTTTCCCCTACCTATTTCAATTCCATCATTCTGGTGGTGTCCGCTAAGTGTTTTACAGGTGTCTTCTTCCCCTACCTATTTCAATTCCATCATTCTGGTGGTGTCAGCTTAGTGTTTTACAGGTGTCTTCTTCCCCTACCTATTTCAATTCCATCATTCTGGTGGTGTCAGCTTAGTGTTTTACAGGTGTCTTCTTCTCCTACCTATTTCAATCTCACCATTCTGGTGGTGTCAGCTTAGTGTTTTACAGGTCTCTTCTTCCCCTCCCAATTTCAATTTCACCATTCTGGTGGTGTCAGCTTAATGTTTTACAGGTGTCTTTTTCCTTTCCCTATTTCGATTCATCTTTCTGGTGGGGTCAGCTTAGTGTTTTACAGGTCTCGTCTTCCCCTTCTCCGTTTCTATTTCAAAACCTTGCCAGTGTGTAGGGTTTTGTGCATGGAATCTACCACATAACCGTTGGCAGATTTGCGCGGAGTGCATTATGGTTTGTCCAAATGTGATGACTCCCTATTGAACAAACTGTGAACTTTGTGGGTGCTTTTATGTGCGCAGACTGTATGCTCCAGGCTTCGCATCAATGTATTGTCTCATCCAATATGTTGACAATCAAACTACAAATCAAGGTCGACTGTAATAGGAGGGTGGGGTGTAACAAGAAGAATCCTGATCTAAGCCAATATTCGAATGTAAGGTGTCTTACGTCCCAGGCAGATGCTACAACCATTAAGCCTCTACTCCATATAATCTGGAGTGTCAGCAACGAAACTGCTGTCAACTACACTCGAACACAATGTTCTGAACAACAGAAAAAGGTTCTCGAGGTAATCATTAGAAATACTCTGATCGGAAGTGCTCTTGGCGTGTGTAGGTTGTCCAGCTCTTGCTACTGCAGAGAAAGGCTCTGTGCACTGTGGTGGCTGTGGTAAGCTGTTATTTTCCCGTACCCTTCTGGACAGTTTGGCCATGGTAATGGCAGCTGTTTATCTGACCATTGAGCTCTGGGTCGAGGGACAGGTTACTGAAGATTGTCAACTTTGGCACGTGAATTCATGGTGTGATCACCAATGCTGATGTTGACGTTCTGCCCCATGATCTCCATCTTCTTCAATAATAATGAGGTCAAACACTTGGCAATCTTGCACTAGGGAGCTGACTAGCCTCTGGAGACCAGACTGAGATGTGTGAGATGAGAAGGCAGCATCTTCAGTGGAGAGAATCGTCCAGATGATGACATGATGCATTTTTGTTCTTGCCTACATAATTCACTTAACAGAACCGCTGCCATCTTCTACTGTAAATCAGTACTGCCTGCACATTTCACATGATAGAATTGGTGGCATTTTATACTGCAATGGTGAAAATAGCACAGTATACACTGCCTTTTTTCAAACATATTAAAAAATGGCGATATTTCAAGTGGAATAATTTGTTTAAACAGAAAAATACACCAAGGGAATGCTTTAACCATGGAAAAATCCCCCAAGTAAGTGCTTTAATCAACAAAAAGATGCAAGTGGAAAACCACGGCTTTACAGACGGTTTCCAGGGAACAATCTGATCCTTGAAGATATAGTTGCTGAGGAAATATCTGAATGACAGAAAAATTCCAGGAAGAAAGTTCATGGTAACATTTTTTACAGACAACTCGCACTGATAGTTTGACAGAAAGAAAAACAAACCAATCAAGGATTGGATAATGGAATAACAGAAAGAAGTGATCTGAGGGCAAAAAAATCCTTAGAGGCACTATAGGAAAAGAGGAGGGGGTAAAAAATAAAACAAAACAAAACAAAACAAAAACAAACACAAAAACAAAGAAAGAATGATAACAGAAATAATAACAGCTTTTAGTGCCAGGCATAAAGGCAACTAAAAAGCTCAACAAAACAGGAACACACACTTACAAAAACAACAACAAACAACCAACCAACCAAACAACAACAACAACAACAACAACAACAACAAAACCCCCACCAGCAGCAATAAAATAAAAAGCAGCATGGCCATCAAACTTACTAAGCCCTTGCCAGATCTATAAAGAACAATCCAAACAAAATACACTCACTATTCCGAAAAGGTCAACAGTTTAAGAAGAAATAACAGACGCAAAAACAGTGTAAGTCTGCACTGATTTATTCTAGCTTAGTCTGCCAAGGGCCGCTGACTGACATAATAGTGCCAATACATTTCACATAATGGAACTGCTGGCATTAGATATTGTAATAACAGTGAAAAATTGTGTCTCCTCTGTAGTTCACACCATGGAACAGCTGGCATCTTCTACTGTAACAGTGGACTTAGGAGATGCAAGAAAAAACAACAACAACAACAACAACAAAAACTGATAAGCAAACGGCACTCACAGAATGCTTTACGACAGCACCAACTCTCAAACGAGAGTTTTAACAGAAATATTCAAGAGTTAACTGCCTGAATACATTTTAACAACTGGTTTCCAGGGAAATACTTTGATCCATGAAGTGGCAGTCCTCCAAGAACTAACTCTCTGACATATGAAGACTTTGAGGGGTTGGGTGGAGGGTGTGGATGGGGATTTTAAGTCAACAATTCCATACAGATACAGTGATGGAATAAATCTAGGCAGAGTATACCTGGAACATTTGCAGGGAATGGTGAGAGAGTAAAAAAGACCAATTGAAGCAAAACAGTTTAACTCATTAAACGGAACAACCAGAAGAAATAATGAAATTAAAAAAAAGTGAAAAAAAATGATATAAAGTACTATCTATCAAAACATTAAGAAATCGAGGGGGGAGGGAAGCACAATCACAGCAGCAAAAACAACACTGATTTCAAAACAGACACAAAACAAACAAATAAAAAACAAAAACAAACACAACAACAAAATCCAAGCAGGGTCATCAAACTTATTAAATCCAAACAAATATTCAAACCAACCAAACACAACGCACTTTCCTCCTAAGAGGTCAATAAAAGTTAAATGAGAAATTGCAAACATAAAAATGGTGTAGATCTGCCAATGACTTATCTTAGTTTTGAATCTGCTATGGGTCTGGCTTAAACGATATCGCCAATATATTTCATGTACTGAAACTCCTGGCAATATTTTTCTGTAACAATAAATTCAACAGACGCACCTGCTTGCAATTATTGACGTGTTGGGGCTAACTTAACCTAATCCCCTCCATCTCTTCCAAGTTATCTCTCTTTCGTTGCTTTGAATGACCTATATAGCATACATTTCAAAACACCATAAAAGTGTTGGTGTTTATGTTCAGTGTACGCTCATTTATGCAAGTGTATATGTGTGCACTGATGTGCTAGACACAGAGAAAAACTGGAATAAGTAAAAAAGTGAAAACAAGCAAACAATGACAACAACGAGGAGCAATAAAACTACCAACAAGATAAAAAAAAAAAGAAAGAAAAAATAAAACAGTGCTACCAAAACTTGACAAAACAAAATAAAAACAACAGTGCCATCATAACCCATTAATCACAAACTGGATCTACTGAAAAAACGAATGACAGATAAAAACAGAACAAACAGTAACAACAAACAAACAAAATAATTATAATAAAAAAAATAACAGAACAGTAACAACAAACAAACAAACAAAATAATTATAATAAAAAAGACAAAATAAAACCCAATCAAACAAAACATACTCTATTTGTGAAAAGGTCAATTAAAATTGAATGAAAAATTGCAGATGTGCAGACTAGTGTAGATTTGCCGATGACCTATTCCTGAGCCTGCTGGTGGCCCCTATAGTATTGCCTATATATTTCCAATAATGGAACTGCTGGCATTTTATATTGTAAGAGACCTTATTTTGCACTGTCAAAGTGGACTTATTACATGCACCTGTTTAGAATTATTTGTCTGGCCTACTCCATCTGCTCTGCACTGTCAAAGTGGACTTATTACATGCACCTGTTTAGAATGATTTGTCTGGCCTACTCCATCTGCTAACATTCTTCATTCCCCACCTCTTTTTAATAGCTTTAGATGACCTAGTATTTCAAAACAATATAGAAACTCTGAACGGAAAGTGACAAAGAGACAGAGAGAGAGAGAGAGGATGTGGGGAAGTGAGAGTGAGACAGGGAGACAGAGAGAGAAGGAAGAGACACAGAGAGAGGAGGGGTAGAAAGGGGGAGATAGAGAAAGAGAGAGAGAGAGAGAGAGAGAGAGAGAGAGAGAGAGACAGAGAGAGACAGACAGACAGACAGACAAGACAAGGAGAGAGGGAGAGGAAGAGAGACAGGCAGGGAGACTGAGAGACAGGGAGGGAGAGACAGAGAGAGAAGGGGTAGAAAGGGGAAGAGAGAGAAAGAGAGAGAGAGAGAGAGAGAGAGAGAGAGAGAGAGAGAGAGAGAGAGAGAGAAGAGAGAGACTCAGAGAAATGAGTGTGTGGTGCATGGGTTGGCAGATGCAGAATAATGGTTGGTTGTGTGCTAGTGGATGTGGTGTGTGTGTGGTGGTGGGTGTGGTGGTGTGTGGTGTGGTGTGATGAGATGAGGTGGGGTGTGGGGTGGGGTGGTGTGGTGTGGTGTGGGTGTGAGATGGTGGGTGTGGTGGTGAGGTGTGGGTGTGTGACACTGACACAGTGAAATAGAGACTCTGACATTTGGACACTCTGCCACTGTAGTTTCATAAACATGAGTTTTTATGGCATGAGGGAGACAATTTTGTTATAAACACCCAGCGACCTTTACAAGACAAACTAGTGGCCACGTCAACACAGTTGGTATGAGGGCCATACTTACAACTGAAAGGTTGTAGTTTCAACCCTCTGCAGACCACAGATTTCTTTATAAGACATGACGTCAGTAGGCTTATGAACAGGTATACGGTTTCTTCCAAGCCTTTTTTGGATCTTATTTATCACATGGCATCTGTGGCATCAGTGCATACAGAATTTACTCTGAGAATGGAGATGCCATCTTAAAAAAATTGAAAATGAAACAGACAAACTGCAAAACGCAAAATACAACGCCTAAATACATTTCACACTTGTATACTCCACACATCTCCATCCCTTTCTCTGAAATATGTCTCACCTGTTGTATGCTCCATCTTTATGGTCTTTTCAAATTTCTAACAATTATAATCAACAACACACAAAGAAAGAAAAACACTTCCCCGAGAGAATTATAATGCCTTTATCAAAGGCAAATCAGCAATCCAGATACTGATCTGTTTTAAATATTTACACCATTTTTACTGTTTCATAATAATAAACATTATATATATATATATATACATCTGAATACACAGAGCATTTCAAAGTCTCTTTCAACAGCTTTGACACACAGACAAGTGTTGGCCATTCCTACATCCGTTTCAAACCCTTTTTTTATGCAAATAAACTCCTACAGTTCTTGTTCTAAACATAGCCACAGCATCTATATATTATATGTTTATTAAAAACCACTATCATATACTTATAAGTCTGGAGAATACTTTTTAAGGGAAAGGAACTAATCATTCCTCCATTTGGGAATGCCAGTTCTGCTGAATGAAAAAAAAATCCATCTGTCTTTAAACTCTTTTAAAAAAAAGTATTTTTCAACACCTGCCCTTTGATTAAACCAAACCACCTGCTATCTATTTTCAGTTACAATCTTAACATAATAAACCCTGTTTAGTTTGCCTGCTTCAAACAGTTGATATACACATCATATGCTAGTCCATGAAAGCAAGATACAGGCAATTTCAAAAGTTTCAACAAATATCTCATACATTTTATGTAAGCACAATGTACAAAGAATATCTACCAATCTCCTTACAATTTTTTCTGACATATGATTTTTGATTACATAAAGGATTTTTTGCAGTGAAACTGTTTTCCGACAAACCCCACACTTGTGGTGTATTTGTAGGTATTTGTTCAATCTGAGTATTGAAAAGTTCCCAACAGATAGATGGGTCGACATGTTTCAGCTTTTTCTTCTTTTCCATCCACCTCATTTCCATCCACCTTAAACTTGATTTGGTCATGAAAAACATCTCAAAATACTTGTAACCACTGACTTTCCAGCCCTAACACACGTAACCTCTTCTGCAGACAATAAAAACGACAATATTAGTTTTATCCAGATTTACTGTCAAATACAATCCATCTGCTTCTGCTTTAAGAATAGTTAAAGCTTCTTGGCCTTCAGGAACTTCCCAAACCAAACAGTGATGGAAAATTCGGTACACTACCCATGTAAAACTCGGCTGGCTGAGAAGAGCTCCAGATCTGCTTCGGAACATGACAGAGAGCAACAGCTACCATTGCCGACTTCCTCAAAAAGGATCAAGCTGATGAAGCCTGGTCAGAAGCATCTACAGTGGTCCCAGCTGCTGAGAGGCATGCAAAGCCTGCTGCTTGGGATACTTTCACCACAGTTGGGGCCCAGTCCTCCAAAAGACTAAGGAGGGAATCATGAAAAACCATGCTTAGGGGTCAGTGGAGAGCTCCTTGTCATACTACCCCTTGGAATCTGGCCCTCCTGATGAGCACAGGGATGCATTTGAGGACTCAGAACGGTCCCTTAATAGGATGAAGTCTTGTAGAGAAAGCGCTGAAGATTGAGGGTAAAAGCTTAAAGGCAGATGCCCCTGTGGGCTACAGCTAGAACCATATGCACAAGTCATGGCATGAGGACCCATATTGGGGTGGAGCAAGGCTCCCCAAGCAGCAAATTGCTGCAAGAGCATGCCCTAAAGAGGACAGCCCTTGCAGAGAGGTTTGTGGATGTTCCTGTCCACAGGGAGAGGAGGACCTTGAATCGTTGCTTGGGGACCCACAGCTGGGGAGCATAAGGACCCCCAGCCAGCCAATTGCTGTTCCTGTCCACAGAGAGAGGAAGGCCCTGAGCCATGGCTTGGGTACCCATACCTGGGGCGGGTGGGGGAGCATCAAGACCCCCAGCCAGCCAACTACTGTTCCTGTCCACAGGGAGAGGAAGACCCTGGATCATAGCTTGGGGACGCATACCTGTAAAGAAGTGAGAGAGAGAGAGAGAGAGAGAGAGAGAGAGAGAGAGAGAGAGAGAGAGAGAGAGAAGAGAGAGAGAGAGAGAGAGAGGCAGACAGAGCGGCCTTGATGATGCAAGGGATGCAACCCATGTGCTGGTGTGCCAGACAGGGTCATTGCCCTTGGGTAAAAAAAACCCTAAAAAACATCCAAGCCTATTGCATTGTTCTGCAGCTGTAGCTGGTAAACAAAAAAGGCAAACGTGTTTGCTACCCCCACTACAGTAAAGACATAATTAGAATGGGGGAGGAATGCTGGCCAAACTTAATCACTAGTGTCCCATGCTGGCAGGGGAAATAATGGACAGATGAGGATGAAGAAGAAGGGAGAGGCAACAATCTAAGCTGCATGGAGGGGCTAGCAGTAGAAGCGGGATCGGAATGGGCTGAAACCTTGCGCACCTTAATGTGAATGTCCAGTTTTGGCCCACATACCTCTCCCTCGGAGGAGGAGGAAAAAAACAAAAATGAACAAGCAAACAAACGACAGATCAGAAAAAATGAACAAAAGTGAGAAAATCACTGGGCTGAAATAGGAGTGGGGACAGGAAAAAATGGCTGCCAGAAAAGAGGAATTCATAAGACATGCGTTCTACGCCTTCAGATCTGCAATGTCCGCTCTGTGTGGCTGATTATTGCACTCGTGAGACACTGTACAGTATGCGTAATTAAAAATAACACCACTACTACTAGTACTACTAAGACATTTAATACCAGTTGATGAATACATCAAATAAAAACGCATACTCTCAGCGTTCAAACGTTCACTCACAATGACAAAAGCAATGTAAGGATAAAAAGCACATGCATACTGGGAGAGGTAGGACAGGAGAGGAGTGGGATGAAGGGTTTTGTGGGTGAAGAGGAAAATCACTGCTAGGCAAAATGGTATATCTAGTTCAATCACAATGAGGAAAGAATTTGGCTACTGAAGAGACAGGAGAAACTCATTCCAGTTGTATTGACCAGATACAGAAAATGAATGGTGACTGACTGAAGAACATCTGTATTGAAGAATTTGTAAACAAATAATGTAAAATCCCAAACAGAGAGGTTGGGTAGGGGTGTACATCAGGAGGTGGTCACAAAGATAAGACCATGCAAAACCACTGAAGATGGACACACTGGTTTTGTAAAAATTCTTTCATTAACAGGCAACCAGTGGAGGAAATGAAGGGAGTAACATGGTTGTGCTTCTTTGTACCAGTGGAGGAAACGAAGTAAGGAAGTAACATGATTGTGCTTCTTTTTACCAGTGGAGGAAATGAAGTAAGGGAGTAACATGATTGTGCTTCTTTTTACCAGTGGAGGAAATGAAGTAAGGGAGTAACATGATTGTGCTTCTTTTTACCAGTGGAGGAAATGACGTAAGGGAGTAACATGATTGTGCTTCTTTTTACCAGTGGAGGAAATGAAGGGAGTAACATGGTTGTGCTTCTTTTTATCAGTGGAGGAAATGAAGAAAAGGGGAGTAACATGATTGTGCTTCTTTTTACCAGTGGAGGAAATGAAGGGAGTAACATGATTGTGCTTCTTTTTATCAGTGGAGGAAATGAAGAAAGGGAGTAACATGATTGTGCTTCTTTTTACCAGTGGAGGAAATGAAGTAAGGAAGTAACATGATTGTGCTTCTTTTTACCAGTGGAGGAAATGAAGGGAGTAACATGATTGTGCTTCTTTTTATCAGTGGAGGAAATGAAGAAAGGGAGTAACATGATTGTGCTTCTTTATGAAAGACAAAACAAGCCACAGAATTCTGCTAGATAGCTAACTGGCAGATCTGGATGGGGCAAATATGGAACTGTCAGAGTGCGAGGACTTCCTCTTGAACAAACTCCAAACACACTTGTACTCTCTTCCAAGACCAACCTGATTTCTTTTGATTTGTTAAGTATAAAATTTCAGCAGTAAAAACATGTTTTCCAAGCTTCATCAAAGCAGTCGTACAGAAATCTGACAGGGCAGCCATTTGATTGCACACATTCTCAAAAAACAAAAAAAAACAAAAAACAAAAACAAACAAAACCCCCCAAAGCTTCCAAGCGAAGCTATTCTGTAGATGTACACAAATTATCATCTATCATTATATAATCATACTGTACATCTAAAGAGTTGCTTCTACTGATTATTGTTGCTGAGATCAAGTACAACTGTTCTCATTCTCAGCTTGATATAACCTATCATGCACGAAAAAACAGCATGCCATCGTCCAAAAAAATAAAACAAAACAATGTGCATCACTGATATGCATGTGAAAAATGTATGTGATTTTCTCATTTGTATGCACAAAAAAAAACCACAGCCATAACATACAGCCACGCACATATCACACACAAAGTCAGGACAGCAACTCACCAGTCTAAGGCGAGTCTCATCCTCTAGCTGTTTCTTGATCTCTGTGTACATGGTGTCAAGACCAGCTCTGGAGGTTTGATACACTTCCCTCTCAGCAGTGATATCTTGTTCAGCAGCCTGTGCAATGAACACACTTTTATTCAGGAGTCTGATGGTAAGAGGGTGGAATACATTAAACAACCATTACATCACTACCCCCCCCCCCCCCCCCCCCGAGCAAAGGGTAGAAAAGAAGGTAAGTGTGTGATAAAAACAGAAGGAAAACAGGAAAATATGAAAAACAAATAAATCAACAAAGACACACAATACTGCCTTTTTATGTTTTTGTTTATATGTTGTTTTGTTTATGCATTATGCTGTTAGTTTGTGTTGTGTTGCGCTGTATCGTGGTGTTTTTGTTTATATGTTTTTTGTTTATGCATTATGCTGTTAGTTTGTGTTGTGTTGCGCTGGATCGTGGTGTACTGTAATGGATATATTTTCAAAACATATTTTTCCATGTAGGCTACGAGTACATTTCAGTCTGCTCTCTCTCTGAAAAGAGCATTTGCTACAACTGTTGCAGCATGATTTTTGTGTACTTTACTACATGGGGTGCATATCTTTTTAACAGTAATATGAAGAATTTCGCCAAAGACAAATCTTTTATTGCTGTGCATGTATAATGGTTGAGTGCATGTGTGCATGCATGTACGTGTTCATGTGTGTGCATACAGAGTCTGTCTCCTCTTGATCTCTCACTTCACCATCTTATTTGAAAAATAAAAAAGCATCCCAACCACCATACTAGCAAAGAAAAAAATCTGCACCTGGTTCGGATCTGAGTTTGTGAGTGTCCCCATTGCAAGGTCCTATAATCACAAAGCACTCATTCAACCTACTGCATCAACCATTCAAACTTTGTATTTTCTTCTGGAAAAATAACCTTCTGCAAAATAATGTCTTTTCCCTTTTTTCTGTCTTTCCTTATTTTACTTTTTTCTCTTGTTTTTTTTTTCCCCTCTTCATGAAAGCCTCACCTTTATTTTCAACTGCAATCTCCTTAGAAGCAGCGTCTCTTTCATAGGTGAGCGTTTCATTTTGTTCCTGGAGAGAAAGGATATTGTTTTTGCTGACAGCCAGGTCTTCTTTCATCATTGTACTGGCAGCCTGCACTTGGTCCAGCTTTTGCTGCAGGTTGCTGACTGTAGCACTGTAATGTGACCAAAATGATGTTCTCATTAAACAATGCGGCATAATTAGACAAACTCCAAATCATGAAAGACTGACTTAATTTTCAAACAGTAAACAGACTGGCAGAAAAGCAAGATCAGAGATAGACAAACTTCCCATCATGAGAGACTGACTCACTTTTCAAAAAGGAAAGACAAAGATACAATATGACAATACCTGATCAAATGTACATGTCCTCTGATGAGTGAGAGAAAAAAAAAACCAGGCTGAGGGGAGGTTAGGAAGAGTTATGTTTACTTTTGCTTCCTCTACTGATCAGAACTGTTCTCCAGTTTATCATAAAGGCAAACTATATTATAGAACACAAAAATAGCAGCAGAAACAAATATCTACCCCGTGACATTGCAAGTGATTTGCCAGATCCAACGTCAAAACAAGACATGGAGAAACTGGCCGTAAAGCATGGATTCCCATGCAAGTGATTTGCCAGATCCAACATCAAAACAAGACATGGAGAAAACTGGCCATAAAGCATGGATTCCCAATCAACACAGTCTCTTTTCACAAAACTTTGTGCACCTAACTGATATGTCCCAATCAACTGACACAACATTATAGAAAATGTTAGTACACAACAGATTACACGACCATTAAAATAATAAGTCTAATATCCAAAAGTTAAAAGAAGCAAACATCCAGTCAGAAGATAGACGAAAGTAAGGTGTTCCTTTAAAAAATGATTACTGGTAGGCATGTGGAGCTAAATACTTACTTTAAGTGGCGATTTAGTTCTTCTAGGTAATTCTTCTGGTCAAGGATGGTGGCCATTTTTGATTCTACGCTCTCACTGAAAAAAAAAAAGAATCAATCAGACACAAGCATACTATTACAATCCAACACATTTATACTGTAATAAAAAAATAACAGAAATTCACAGAGACAACAATCAGTACATTTCAACCAGAACAGAATTAACATTTACAGAATTAACTCTTTCATTGTCCATACTTTTCTCAGACTAGGATTTCTAATCCTATATGACAAAAAAAAACAACAACAAAAACATTACATGCCTTACACTAGTAAAACTCAGATTTAGACATGCCATTTCTTTCTGATAATAACAACAATATGATAACAGATTTAATAATAATAGAAAAATAATACTAATGACAACAACAACAATAACAATACTAATAATGATGATGTTGACTAGTTGTACAGCCCCTCATCTCATAGGAACCCTAAGTACTTCAAGAAAACATGAGTGAAAGGAAGCTACAGGTAAAGCAAATACATGCAATACCTCATCGTTAATATGAAAACAGATGAACTATAATGATATAATTTTAAAGAAACAACAAAAAAGAATTATAATACAATATCCACTTCAAACTGTCAACCTGTCTTGCAAACAAAACAAAAATAAAAAAGGAAAAAAAGACTGAAATGACACAGAACAAATGATGTCAACCATTGCTATTGTGTTGTTGTTGTTTCATTCTATGTTTCAGTGTCTGAAATACAATAATACTTGTTCAAGTCTGTTTTCATTTCTTTATTTACATATTATTTATTCGTTTATCTTGACCAGTCATTCATTCA
Source organism: Monoplex corrugatus (assembly GCA_030674185.1). Classification (NCBI taxonomy): domain Eukaryota; kingdom Metazoa; phylum Mollusca; class Gastropoda; order Littorinimorpha; family Ranellidae; genus Monoplex; species Monoplex corrugatus. Next base: position 32,217,621 of record CM060305.1, on the reverse strand, counting down.
TAAATCCACAATCCTGTTGTTAAGCACCTAAATCATCCTAGATGCCACACCTAAGACATCTGTAACAGTCTGTTCATTCTTTTTCCGAACCAAATTTATCATAATGCATGAAAAGTCAGATTCCAACTTTATTCAGACTTCAAAATTTTATCAGCACAACTAAACCTGTCAAGAGATATTCTAGATGCATGCCTAAACGCTATACATTAACACTTGCTTCTGTTACAGTGACAGAACACTGGAAAAGAAAACATCAAGCTATTTTCTTTTTTTTTTTTATGTCTATAATGATAAAATGGAAACTAAAGGGGTTGGTAACATAGTTTGGTTACTTAGGAAATAAAAAAAGAAAAAGTGGGTTTGTTCCCTTTGTCTGGTAAATGGAAACATGTAGTAAAAAACTACAGTTCTAAATCAAACTGAGAAGCAGTCAAGAAAACTGCTTCTTAATGCTGCCTGACACTTTAGATACAGTCACACCAATGATCACATGCCTCGGTGTACATCTGATTTGTGAATTGTGTCATGACTTTTGACAAAGTTTCAACAGAAAATTGTAAGAGCTCATTCATCGCACTCAAATCAAAAACTATAACAGAGAAATCGCGTGTGCGTGTGTGTATGTTGTGTGTTGTGTTGTGTGTGTGTGTGTGTGTGTGTGTGTGTGTGTGTGTGTTGTGTGTGTGTGTGTGTGTGTGTGTGTGTGGTGAGTGAGTGAGTGAGTGTGTGTGTGTGTGAGTGAGTGAGTGTGTGTGTGTGTGTGTGTGTGTGTGTGGTGTGTGTGTGTGTGTGTGTGTCGCGCTGCGCGTGCGTGTGCGTGTGTGTGTGTGTGTGTGTGTGTGTTTACAGCGTAACAGCTACTTTTACTTACTTTTCTTCACCATCATTGTTTGGACTGAATGCTGTATCTTTCATGAATAGACTGAAGTCAATAACACCCATCTGAAAAGGAAAAAAGAAAAAAACCAGAATTAAACTTTTTACCTTTGTTTTTAAATCTGATCTAAGCGGAAATAGTAGCACAGATATTTGGTAATGGCTAGATTATTTACAAAATGACAACAAAATAATAACTACAACAAATTTTAATGTTTTCAAAGCTAAATCAAGCAATAGAAAAAAAAATTGGAGTAGAGGACATAACTACCCAAAGTTTTCATACTAGTTTGTAATGCCTTTCACAGACTAATAGATGAGCTCCTATCACTAACGTTAGACGAATGGGTGGCTTACTGGTTAAATGTGCCTGCCTGGAGAATCACAGGATCAGAAAACTCCTCCAGGATTCAATATCTCACTGTCCAGGGATCCCCCTTCCCCCTCACCTCTTTTTCAACAGACTCAAGAGATGTTCTGGGTGCACGTCCTTCAGAAGAAAATAATAAACTGAGGTCCCAAGCGCAACAAGCATTTGCACTGTCCCAATGCACTTTCAGTGAGCAACTGTTCCTTCCCGCCACACACTTGCACAGCATAGAAACCGTTGTCGACTGTGCAGGTCAACTGCCCCTGCCCCAACAGGAAAAGGTCTGCTTGCTGGCCAAGTGCGCCTGACACATTGCGAAAGACTTAAAAACCCCACACAAATGAAGAAGTATTCTTGACAAATCTCTGCAGGGAAAAAAATCACATGCAGACAAAACAAAGTGATAGGTTATGGACCAATAATGCACTCTGCCTGGTGAGACAGCTTGGGTTTAATGCAATAAATCTGTTGTTAAAAAAAAAAAAAAAACAAACAAAACAGACATCTCCCCCCAACCCCCCAAAAAATGATGGAAAAAAAATAACAAAAAAGAAGATATTTCTACAGTTGTAGTAGCACTCACAGGCTGGTCCAGATCCTCGCCCTTGATGCACATGTTGCAGTCCAACACATTGAGTCCCACCAGCAAACCAGCCATCACCATGCCCTCTTCTTCCAACAGAAATGCTCCACTGTCATAAAATTCACTGCAAAGCAAAATAAGTACTCTTTCTGTTAAACATATAACATCATCAAATGGCAACAGAGGCAAGAATCAACACCATCCAACTAAACGCATAGCTTATACTAACTACAAATTAAATACTACTGGACTAAAACCTACCACAGTCTACAACTTTTAAATGTAACTCAATAAGTAATGAATACTACCAAGTAACTTCATTGACCTGTCTTGTTTTGTGATTCAAATATACGTTCTCATTTTATTTTTGTGTGTTTCTGGTTTTCAGCTGCTTGAACGCTGGAAATTACTTTGATTCAGAATTCTCCTGCAGTATGTGCAAGTATGTGCTAGACTATAATCCCACATGAGTATTTTTCAACGGATCAGCCAACTCTACTTGTGTTCTGCTTTTAATGGTGTTAGCTGGGCTTTTGATTTTTATAACATATCAATATATATTCATCAATTCATTAATGACAGCAATAACAAAGTCAATAACAATGAAAAACACATAAACAACAATTATGATGATGATGATGGTGATAATGTAACGATGATGGATTCATTATGCTGTCAAGACTATATGCGTAATCTCACATTTTTAGGCACATAAAATCTCTGTCATGTGTGTGTGTGTGTGTGTGTGTGTGTGTGTGTGTGTGTGTGTGTGTGTGTGTGTGTGTGTGTGTGTGTGTGTGTGTGTGTGTGTGTGTGTGTGTGTGTGATTGTGTGATTGTGTGATTGTTTGTATGTGTGTATGTGTGTGTGCATGCGCGCATGCGCTGTATGTGTGTGCGTGCATGTGTGCATGTGCTCATATGTGTGCTCATATGTGTGTGAGTGTGTGTGTGCGTGTGTGTGTGTGTGTGAATGTGCGTGTCTGTGTGTGTGTGTGAATGTGCTCATGTGTGTGTGTGTGTGTGTGTGTGTGTGTGTGTGTGTGTGTGTGTGTGTGTGTGTGTGTGTGTGTGTGTGTGTGTGTGTGTGTGTGTGTGTGTGTGTGTGTTTGTGCGTGCGCGCATGGGTGCATGCATACATATATGTGTGCACAAGCATGCATATGTATGTGTGTACATGTATGTGCATGTCTATGTGCTCTTGTCTGGACACATGAAGGCAATGCCGGAGATGTGGTGTAGAACATGAGACCCCCCCCCCCCCCCCCAAAAAAAAAAAAAAAAAAAAAAAAAAAGAAAAAAAAAGAAAAAAAAGAAAAAAGAAAAAAGTTCACACCATATATGATATATAGGACAGATATACGGTTGTGGGTTTGAGTATACGGAAGAGAAGTGTGGTTGTGATTCTGAACAGACGATAGATTTCATTAGGGAAAAGAATCAGTAATGAATTTACCACAAAAGTTGTTCCCTTTTCTCAATCATGATTTTGAAGTAGTCTGCAAGTGTTTTCTGCATCATTGCAAGGCGCAGCCATGCCCTGGCCCTGCCCAGTGATGTCCTAGAAAGAAAAGGGGGGAAAAAACAACAACAACAAAGATTAGGAACATTATCCTTTAAAATCATAATAATGAATCTATAAACATGCCACTACATGTCACACTGATTTGAAAGTATGACACAAAGTGGTATCATTAAAATAAAATTAAAATATATCAACTGCAAACAGAAAATAAGGAGTTTCAATACAACTCCAACCAAATGAAGAACAGACGTAAGTGGGGCAAAGGGGGATGAACAGTTTGGGGAAGAGTGGGGAGAGAGAGAGGGAGGACACAGACAGAGAAAGAAAGAAGGGACAGAGAGCGAGAGAAAGAGAGGGGGACAGAGAAAGGGTGAGAAAGAGGGGAGGAAGAGAGAGAGAGAGACAGAGACAGACAGACAGATAGACAGAGGGATTCAGAAGAATGGTCAAAACTAGACAGAGACATAGACAAATGGACAAACAAAAACAGAGACAGACACAGAGAAAGATTATGATAACAGAAAAAGGAACATGTGATCAACACACACCAGACTTTGAAAACTCTTCTGAACCAATGCAGCTGCTTGAACCATGAAACAATAATTACAACAAGACAAAAATACTTTCATTCTCACTTGATATTTGGCATGTCTCGAACACTGGTGGTAATTTCCGCTGCCTCTGGGGCAATCTTCTCCACACTCTCAAGCATCGACCAAAACTCATTTTTTCGGGCCAGCATTCCCTTCTTGGCTGAAAAGAAAAACAACATGATCATACCATATTAACAAGATAAGCATGAAGGGTCTTCTATAGTAATATATACCACATTAACAAAATAAGCATGAAGGGTCTTCTATAGTAATAATCTTCTTTCCTAACATCATTAACAGTTTTTGTGAAACTCAAACTAGCATTGAAAAAATACAAAGATGCAGGCTTATTTCAAACTGACAATTCATGAAAAATGATAGGCGCTGATTAAATACATACTCTAATTCTCATATTCATGTTTCTGGTTTGTACTTGCTGATAGTCATTTTGATTCAGATCAGGACTCAAAAATAAGCTATACACATACAATCCAGCAAAATTGTGAGCCATCATCAAGCAAAACATACTACACGAAGACAATAATTATCCTGGGCTGGCTAATTCTGTCGACAGAGCTATGAACTAAAGATCAGATGTCTTGATTTCAATCCCAGCCTGCATTATAAAAACTTTTGGCCTGCTGTTTGCCTACCTTAATGCTGCAATAATTTTGTGTGGTGCCAGTACAGGTTTTCATAAGCCCTGCTCTTCCTATTCCACTCTCCCCATTTCAAGACCTTGTAAAAGCAAAGAGTTTTGTACAGGTTCAAGTGCCCGCCACGTAACTACAAGCAGATCTTTGTGGAGTGCATTGAATTTGAACCACAAATTCCTACGTAGAGACCAGACTCATGGTGACATAGTTACACACAATATTCATGCAGACTAGTAAAGTAATATGTATTACATTTCTTTTACTTTCCAAAGGAATATCAAACAAGAATAGCAAATCTACTGGAACACAGTTGAAATGAGCATTAGAAATATAAGCATACACACACACACACACACACACACACACACACACACACACATCATATATAATATATATATATATAATATATATATATATATATAGAGAGAGAGAGAGAGAGAGAGAGAGAGATACATAAGACATGAAGAATTGATCAACCAACTGGAGAGACTTAACGTTGATGGAAAGATCACGGATAATCAGAAATATGTACTGGGAACAAACAGCTGCAATGAGAATAGAAAACAATATAGCTCTTTCCAAAACATCAAAGAGGCGTCAGACAGGGTTGTGTTTTGTCACCAGATCTGTTTTCACTTTACAGCGAAAACATCATGAGAAACCTAGAAGAAGACCCTGGATTAAAGGTTGGAGGAAAAATGATAAACAACATTCAATATGCAGATGACACCATGCTAATTGCAGAAAATGAAAGGGACCTAGAAAACCTTGTGAAAATAAAAAGCAAAGGTAAGGGGTTGGAACTAAACAGCAGGAAGACTGAAGTCATGGTGATCAGTAAAAACATGAAATCCCCTCGTGCAAAATAACAGCAAATGGCACAACCTTGAGACAGGTTGATAAGTTTAAATACCTGGGAATGATTATTTCATCAGAGGCAGATGCACATCAGAAATAGCCGGCAGAATTGGCCAAGCCAAAACAGCATTCAAGAAGATGACAAGCATTCTTACCAACAAATGCCTATCAATAAACATCAGGAAGAGAGTTCTTGAATGTTATATAGAACCAATACTGTTGTACGGTTGTGAAGCATGGACAGTCAACAAGCAAAGCCAGAACAAGATTGAGGCAGCCAATATGTGGTTTCTGAGAAGAATGTTGAGAGTTCCATGGACAGCAAAGAAAACAAACGAGACAGTCTTGCTGGAGGCAGACACAAGTAGATCATTCATAAGGAAAATTAGGAAAAGACAGGCAACATTTATAGGCCATTTTATGAGGAAAGGGGATTTGGAGCACCTGGTCACAACAGGAAAGCTGGAGGGAGAGCACCAGGTAGACCCAGGGAGAAAAAAATAGACGAACTTGCAGAGTGGCTAAGACATGGAGGGTGGAGGAGATGCTTGAGGCAACAAGAGATAGAGACAGATGGAAATCCATGATCACCAACGCCATGCAGCAGGGCACCTGATGATGATGATGATATACATACAAATGCTCTTACACACACACAGACACAGACACAGACACACACACACACACACACACACACAACACAACACACACACACACACACACACACACACACACACACACACACACACACACACACACACACACACACACACACACACACACACACACACACACACACACACACACACAACATAAAAACAACGAAAAAATACATTCACAAGAAAAAACTCAGGAAAGAAATGAAAGCAGTTAATACGCTATCCTAACAAAAATACACATAGAATTTTTCGCAACCTACGTTTTAGGCCATGACGCAAAACATGCTCCAGCACCACAAAGAACTGCTGCAGGGGAACATAGTCATCGTCAAGCATCCGCCCATGGGCCAGTGATGAGTCGATGAGTTCCTTTATCAGCAGTTTGGACACATTCATCAAGTTGGCACGCTCAATTGTCTTGGGGTCTTTTTCTGCAACAATGACAGAACAACTGAACAACTTTCGCCTTGAGCTAAAGCACTGCATATGCTAAAGATCTGGTCAATTTTCTATCAACTCCAATACCAGACCTTGACATTATTCGGCTACTGCTTTTAGATCTGTGTAGCAAAATTTACTTTGATGAGAATGTGCTGTCTCATCTCATATTGTGTAATTCATATGCGAAAACACACACACACACACACACACACCACAACACACACACACACACACACACACCACACACACACACACACACACATTATATAAGTAAACAGACAATTTCAAACCAAAAAAGACAGTTTTACTACTTAGTAATACTAATTATTAGTGAGGACAATTTCAAAACTAAAGAGACATCTTGACCACTTATTGGTACTAATATTATTACTCATATTAGTGTATTTTCATATTAGTCTTTTACTACTTAGTGATACTAATTATTAATGTATTTTCATATTACTATTAGTCTTTGATGGCTTAATGATACTAATTATTAGTGTGTTTTCATATTAGTTTTTTACATCTTAGTGATATTTATTATTTAGCGTATTTTCATATTAATCTTTGACTTTCTGGTGATACCAATTATTAGTATTAGTGTATTTTCATATTATCAGCAAGTTTCATGGTATGCATTACACACACACACACACATAAAATATATATGAATACAATTCCAAACTCCCCTTTCCCTCACACACACACACACACACACACACACACACACACACACACACACACACATTCATCTAAAAGCACATATGTGAACAAATGTTACAAGAAATAACAAACGAAGAAACACACACACAAACTCCCCTTTCCCTCACGCACACACACACACACACACACACACACACACACACTATGCCAGCATATACATATTTTTTCAAGTCCATGCAAATTTCAAACAAATGCACAAGATAAAAGAAACATACTGGAAAAAAAACAACAAACAAACAAAACAAAACAAAAAACCCACAGCAACTGATGTACTTGGGTACAAAAATCAAACGATAATAATGTAACTTCAAAGACTGCACTGTAACCTTCAGCAAACCTGCAAGATTCTATTTCTTGATGAATCCGTCCACAGAAGCTAATGTTAAACTGCAGGAGAAAATCCTACATCTCCAACTACAATTTTGCATTGTGTGTGTGTGTGTGTGTGTGTGTGTGTGTGTGTGTGTGTGTGTGTGTGTGTGTGTGTGTGTGTGTGTGTGTGTGGTGCGTGCGTGCGTGCGTGTGTGCGTATGTGTGTGCGTGTGCTGTGTGTGTGTGTGTGTGATAAAGTATGTGTATGCTATACTGGTGTACTTGTGTGTGAATCTGAGTTTATACTACATAGAAATTATATCCCCACTCCCCGATCTCACTATTTTTATGTAAAGCTTAAAGTGCAATGAGCATTCTTTACATTGACTGTTTATGCTATACACATATGGAACCATTTACTATTGATATCATTATTAGTGTTACAAACAAGAAATAAACATAACGAATAAAAATGGGAGGTCTGACAGTTCACAATGAATCCAAAAAAAAAAATTCTAATGGCCAACAGTGGACTCATAAATAATGCAGAAGAAAGTCCATAAAGAAAAAGAAAATAACAAAATAACAGACAACTTACGTAAGCACAGCATCTTCAACATGCCAGTAGAATCCATAATCAGAAGTATTTTCACAACACAAACACTCAGAAAAGCAGATAAAACAACGAAGCTGACCCACCATCGAAGTCTACAAAATGACAACTCAATCGATCACGTCCACAGTTAAGCCACAGACACCATCTGACCCACCATTTGTTAAATGTAATATCAAGATGGGTCAATTAGTGAGCCTATATAAAGACACAACAGCCATAATCCCAGCAGCATTAGTGGTAATGGCACACCTCATCTTTTGTTTTGCTGCCCTTCCAAAGACACTGATAGCTCAGAATAAAACACGACACAGATTTAAATGACACACAGTACTGAATATTTCCTGGTGTGTTGTTTCTGTGATAGCTGTTCAGATCATGTGATTTCCCATTAATTCAGTTCAGATGTTCCCCAATCCATCATGCAAAGGGCAGCCAGGCAGTACAGAGCTAATTATAATGCATAATAACCCTAGAGATGAATCACATTTACTGTGTCCTATTTCCGATCTTCAGAGTGATGAGTATCCACACACACACACAATGAGTGTGTGTGTGTGTGTGTGGTGTTGTGTGTGTGTGTGTGTGTGTGTGTGTGTGTGTGTGTGTGTGTGTGTGTGTGTGTGTGTGTGACTCAGAGAGTGTGTGTGTGTGTGTGTGTTGTGTGTGTGTGTTGTGTGTGTTGTGTGTCTGTGACTCTGTGTGTGTGTGTGACTCTGTGTGTGTGTGTGTGTGTGTGTGTGATGTGTGTGTATGCATGTGTGTGTGTGTATGTGTGTGTGCATATGTGTGTGTGTATGTGTGTGTGCATGTGTGTGTGTGTATGTGTGTGTGTGTGTGTGTGTGTGTGTGTGTGTGTGTGTGTGCATGTGTGCATGCCTCTGTGTGTGTGTGTGTGTGTGTGTGTGTGTGTGTAGCATGCATGCAAAAGTGTGTATAAGAGTGAAAGAATACCTTTTCTGTTTCAATCATACCGCTGAGTCATTATTTTGCAATCTCCCCATCTAAAAATGAAAGATGGCAGAGATAATGGCAGGTGGGTGACTTTTTTTTTTCTTTTCTCAAGCATATCATTAGCATCTCAGTGTGTATCACTATATATATCTATGTGTGACATGTTCTTCCCCAACTGGAGTATGGAGGATAACAGCAAATAAAATTATGACATTCCAATGGTATCAATATATAACAATCACAGCCCAACAGTAGTAAGTATTGTAAAACTGTCTTACAACAGGATATTCAAATGTTCAGAGTATAACCACAGGCCTACAATTTGAGAAAAGTTGATTAATTTTGCTAACTTCGATTGGTCTTTTTTCCTCCCAGGTACATAATTTTAAAATGAAAACACTGATTTAACAGACAGATATTTCTGTGGAATAAATTCCATCACAGAACTTAAGACAATCAATTATATCACAGAACTTAAGACAATCAAAAATAAAGTGAATCTCACTGTCTGTGTGCACACTACATGCATACTTACATTATATGTGTATGTGTGAGCATGCGTGAGCATATGTGTGTGTGTGTGTGTGTTTGCGTGTGTGTGGTGTGGTGTGTGTGTGTGTGTGTGTCTTGCGTGTTTGCGTGTTTGTTTCAATGGCTGAAGTACAACAATCTTTTTGACCTGACCAAATGTATCCTGAAACAATCAACAGAAAATGTCTTCCTCCAGGCCAAAATCATGCTTATTTTTCACCAAATTCAAGAGAATGTGTGATGTGTTCAAAGCAATGACACAAAACACACACACACAAACAGTGACACACAAAATATGTTTTTTGATAATGTTTTCAGTTTGTATGGGATAACATTCTAGAAGGAATACTGGTACTTTCAGTGATTTGCTGGTTTCTTTTTTTCAGCAATATATCACAAGGGCTTTGAGATTCATAGAAAAGACTAAATTGCCAGGTATCAAATTAGCAAATAGTTCAACTATAAGTATAACACATGGTAATTTAGTACTCATAAGCAACCGCCTGGTAAAGTAAGTCAAGTAGTAGAAGACTGAGAGGTTGGAAAATTGAACCTAGTTTTTCTTTTTTTTGTTTGTTATGGTCCTAACTGATTTACTATCAAGAGGTGAGCATGCTATGAGCTCACTTATTAAACTGGGACCACAAATTCAAGTCTCATTCACTTCTAAGCATCATTCAGGGTGCTGTTCATATTTTCTGGCTAACACTCCAAATGTTTGTGTCTCTCGGGCCTGCTCTGACGGTGATCACAGTTTTGTTGGTTGTGGAGGTGTTGGAGCCTAACCAAATAAGTGGCTTGGGACAACCAAAAAAACGCATGAATAAACAAACAAATAAATGATGACACATTCTAACATACCACCATTGCAACATGGCGTGGACATGTGAATATTTTCAATTCCAATGGAGAACAACTCTATTCATACACCAGTAACAACAAGAACAACAACAACACGACGACAATATGATAACAATAGTAATGATAATAAAAATAATAATATTATCATTATTATTATTATTATCATCAGTGTTATTATTACTACTATTATTATAACTAGTATCATCTTATTTTTACTATCATATATAATATTGTTGTGGTTTAAAGCTCTGCGGACTGCGCAGAGCCATATCACAACTATGATCATTTAAAACATACAGTAATATAACATCTTGTTGAAACAAAAAGAATAAGAACAACAATGGCAACAATAACAAAGAACAACAACAACAACAAAAATCACATACACACACACACACACACCCGGAGTACACATATCAATGCCTTCATGCACACAAGTCTAAGGATATGTCCTGGCCTTGAACCCATTCTGCCCAATTTATCACCAGGAGGTTAAAAAATTTGAACAACAACAACAAAACTGAATACAAACTTAAAGATAACTGAGGCCTCCAAAACAAGTGCGACAACCCACATTCAAGAATGTTTTTTTCTGATAACTGAGGGCATCAAAGTATAATGTAAAATCTATTCTAAGCTACTTGAAATTGCCTCAGTACATCATATTTCCTTAGAGCCAAAACTGCACTTAATAGAAGCAATACATGTATGCAAGAACAAGACTGAGGCATCCGAGATGTGGTTACTTAGAAGAATGTTAAATGTTCCATGGACAGCAAAGAAAACAGACGAGACAGTCCTGATGGAGGCAGACACAAGAACTGAAGATGATCACTGATAAGAAAGGTTAGGAAAAGACAGGCAACATTTATAGCCATTTTAGAGGAAAGGGGACTTAGAGCATCTGGTCACAACAGGAAAGCTGGAGGGAAAGAGAGCAACAGGTAGATCCTGGGAGAAAATATTGGACGGACTTGCAGGATGGCTGAGGACAGAGAGGGTAGAAGATGTGCTTGCGGCAACAAGGGATAGATACATATGGAGGGCCATGATCGCCAACGCCATGTGGAGGGCACATGATGATGATGATGATGATGATGATGATGATCCAATTATCCATCCTAGGAGAAAGTACATAAGGCTTTATACAACACAAACATGTGAATGGACCTGCAAAGCACAAAATAATATAAAGAGATGACAGAAAGCAAAGGAGGAAGGTAGAAACAAAGAGAGTGACAGAAAAGAGGAAATTCCTAACAAAGAATTTCCAGACAATGGGGATACTATTTTAAATTGAAAGAGTCCATGGCCTCTCCACTCATTTGCTCACCAAATCAATCATTGTTGCATATCACTTGTGTACTGATAGTCTTACACAAAATAGCTCTTCACACCAGCTGCCCTAGATGGCATCTCTCAGCAATGAGCCAGAATATCTACTCTCAAAGCAATCATGTATGTCTATTAATGTAGAAACCATGTGTACGATCTTCAGGCATCCCTCTCCTACCACCAAAAAAGCACACACACACACACACACACACACACACACACACACACACACACACACACACACACACACACAACACACACACACACACACAAGCTATGATTAATCTTTAGAAATGTAGACAAGTCTACATTTATGACACTTACATAGTTACAACCACAAATCATAAATGAGCTTCATACATTCCAGGATGTGTGCCTCTAAATCATGAAAAAAAATCAATTAGCTCTGTTTTAATGAAAAGTATTCTGACCTTGATCTTGGGAGTTAGAAAGTCTTTGAGGCTTAGTTAATGACATGAAAATATCGTTGATCCCATGGAACACCCTTACAGTGTTACCTGTAAGTGTCATGACAACCAAAGCTGCCATAGGCATGATCATCAAAGTGTTCAAAATGATGATAAAGCCGACATCTGACAACAACAACAACAACAACAACAACAAAAAAGTCTGACTAGAATTAGTAGAAAGAACACCTTTTGTTGGGATACATGTACTGTACTGACTGGCAAGTTTACAAATTTGCTTTGCCGTCTGGACAGTTCATTCCCAAAAGCATTTCCATGTCTCTTTGAACTGAAAGGATAAATCATGGAAAAGAAATCTGGTCATACCCTATCAATGCATTTGCGACCACAATCCATGGACATGCCACTGACCACTCCATCCAATTTATCACCTGATGGTTAAAAAAAAATCTGAATACAAATATAAGCATAACTAAGTTAGTAAGTACACTAAAACATATATTTCAAAACTGGCTTAAATCACCTAAAATTGCCTGTGCACATCACATTTCCTTAAGCCAAAAATGCAGAAAAAGTATGTAATGCTTATGGAAAACATACAGATAAATGGGCCAGCATGGCAGAAAATGATAGTAAGAGATGATAGAAAGCAAAACAGCAAGAAACAAAAGAGTGATAGAAATAGGATATTTCAAGCTCAGAATTTTCAAAAAGGTGGGGATACTTTTTATACTGAAAGAGCTCCTGGCATCCCTTGGGGGAAGCAAATGCCTGTGACATGTTTCAGAGAATCTGAATGTAAAGCATGAGAGTGGGCAAATTCTAAAAAACATAAGGATTTCCACAAAATGTTATCCAAAAATCAGGAAAATGACCATACCCTGTTAATTAAAAGTGTTTGGTCTCATACAGTCATAGACAGATTTTTCAGAAAAGCCTTCCCCTGTATATAAAACAATTAATGCAAAAACTTAACTCTGAAACCATCCTAGTTATGGCCTGTCCAGAAAAGAGGTCAGATATAATGATTGAGCAGCCTCAAAATGATGTGAATGAATATAAAATCAGCTTCATCACGGGCCACAAAACAGGCGCATGATACTAAAACAATACAAAACAACAACAACAAACAGAACCTATCTCATCACATGACTTATGGAACAGGGATGACAGAGGGAAGGGGTTGAAAATGTATGGGGATTTGAGACTGGAAGCAGAGTGTATAGTACTCTTCATCATTCTCTCATGCTTAGATTGTCTGAGAGCTTGCAATTCTGCTTTGTTTCATGGGCTTCCCATTTCTAACTTATGTCTTTTAATATTTATGCTGAAATCTCTTTCTTCCTTTATCCAGCGCAATTATACTGAAATCTCTTTCCCATAGATCTCCAACTGCCATTTTATATAAATTTCTTTCTTCCATTCCTATTGCAATCTTGGCAATTTTCCATCTTCTTTTTCATGTTTTGATTTCTTTAGTTCTGTTTCATTTTCTTTTCCAGAATCCCTTTCTCTTTGGCTCTCTCAGTGTCAGTCTCTGGACTCTATCTTCACAATGTGTAATGAAAGTGGCAGGTCATGGTTTTGCATGAATCTATCAATGCATGTTGTTCTACTTCTAGCTGTGCTGCAACTGCAAAAGCCATGAAAAACAAACAAACAAAAAAAACCCCATCAACATTAATTTTTCTCTTCTGGAACCAAATGATTACTGCTGATTTTATGAGGCTTTATTGTCACATCACTCTGTCTGGGTGATGCTGATAAGAAGCCACACTGTCAATAGTCAAGCCAGTGCAGCAAGCTGAATGGAGGAAGCACGCATATTTTGTATCAAACACTTGCACACAGGTGACACATAAACAATGCAATCAAGATCATGGTTAGAACTTAGATGCATGGGTTTTAGATTTTGCTTGTCTCAATCAGTAAAAATGTCTATCCTTTCCTCACCTCTGCTATTTTTTTGTTCAACCACACTCAGTGGAGTCTTCTGCTCAGCAGAAGATTTGCTGTCATACTGATTCATACCACACCATGGCCAGGAAGCAGGATGCAAAAAACAGGACTGTTTAGATTTCACACATCAAAGATTTCTGAGGCTAAGTATTGGGTGAGAGTGCAAGTACTGCAACTGTTGTTTTGTCTTGCAGTGAAACAGTATCTCACTTGGCTGCTAAATACTGTGATCATGGCGAGGGCTGGATGAAATGGAGAAAACAAAAATACGGTTGTTTATAAATTATATCACTATCCTCGGAAATAAACTTTATTTTTGTTCTTGATACCACTCTGCATTGTTCTGTATGCATCTCAAACCAGCGTCTGCCACATTTATACAAATCCAAAGTGTGGTTTTGCATTTTGTTTTGGGGTTGTTTATTTGCTTTCAGAAACAGCACACACACACACACACACACCACACATACAATACAATACAATACAATATTTTATATAGCGCAAAATCTTGATAAAATCAAATCTAAGCGCTAAAACAGACACACACGCACGCACGCACACACACGCACGCACGCACGCACACACACACACACACACACGCACATGCACACGGCTATAAATGGGGAGAAAGAATAAAAGCAATGGAAAATTATAGAGAGCATATTTGAGTTTATTTGCTTTCAGAAACAGCACACACACACACACACACACATACACACACACACACACACAATACAATACAATACAATACAATATTTTATATAGCGCAAAATCTTGATAAAATCAAATCTAAGCGCTAAAACAGACACACACGCACACACACTACATCAAACTATACTTTAAACAAGGTATGTTGACTTTTTTTTTTTTTTTTTTTTGAAGAGGAGGGGATTGGGATGATCATGTGATTGTTACATGGAATACTAAAAAAACAGGTGGAACTTAAGTCTGCTAATCTGTTGTCAACTTTTCTTTGCTGTTGTTCTCAGACCTGCCAATAGGCTTACAACAATGGTGATAATGGTGACTTGAAAAGTCACCATGAAACAATAGTTACAGCTGACATCCCTTTCATGAGTTTCGAGTTTCTTACAACTTCACTGTCACCTGACTACATCAAACTGTACTTTAACCCTTTGACCCCCGCACCCTGTCTACCAGCCTCCTGTATTGTCAACCATGCTAGCAAAGCAAAAACTTAACTCTTTGACTCTGTCACCCTGTCCACCAGCTTCCTGCAGGAAGCTGATGAATAGAGTGAGGGAGACAAAGAGTTAAGTTTTTGCAGTTGGTAGATAGGGTGCAGGAGTCAAGGGGTTAAACAAGGTATGTTGATTTTTTTTTTTTTTGAAGGGGAGGGGGATGGGGTGATCATGTGATCGTTACATGGAATACTAAGAAAACAGGCAGAACTTAAGTTTGCTAACCTGTTGTCAACTTTTCTTTGCTGTTGTTCTCAGACCTGCCAATAGGCCTACAACAATGGCGATGATGATGACTTAAAAAGTCACCTTGAAACAATAGTTACAGCTGACATCCCTTCATGAGTTTAGTTTCTTACAACTTCAACCATTGTCAGTCTGCAAAAAACGATGCTAAGTCATAATTCATAACATCGTGACATGCCACGCCCTTCTACTGATCTCGTCTGAAGGCGTGTTGCACGCAGTGACAGATCTCTCACGAGACAAATCCATAGCAAATACAATAAAGTGAACGTAATTGGTGGCAAAATTTATGTACACACAACCACAGCAATACAGGACACATATTCTATTATTCATACACACTGCACTTACAAACGGTAATAGGAAGAGCAGCTCCAAGTTCTCAGTAAAACACTAGCTGAGTGTCACGAGTGTGATTTAGAAAGTACTTTCAACTCACGTTCACGAAGAAGTTTTGATCGAATACTGTTTGCTTCTTTCTGTTGCTCCAAGCGCATATTCTTCGCATCTCCTGGTCCATCTTTATTTGGTGGCGTGGGTGTAGATGTATCGAATATTTGTGCAGAGTCAGGCGCTGATTCCTGCAATTCTTCCAACAGGGACTTCCCACCCCCAACTTGTTTTGGTTCGATGTCCGCCATCTTGTACAAATCACGTTATGGAATCTCAGACTTGCGTGAACATTTGTGTTCGGATGTGTCTGAGTATTTACATTTATTTGATATACGTTGACATAATTCGTTATATATACTAGCACAGTTTCTTTAGATTAGACAAATAATAACGCAGGATAAAACTGGATATATTATGTCCTGCTTTGTTTAGACCCCCTAGAGTTGTAAATAGTGGGAAATATTTTTTTTGGGAAAAGAAAAAAAAAACATGCCTATGGAAAATAACTGTGATTGGGTTACACAAGTACTAACTGTACTAGATGATTTCTTTTGCAGTCATTACAATTTTGCAATAAAAAATTGTAAAGGTTTCTATTAGAAATTTGTCTCAGAGGTAGTAAGTTTACTGGGGCTTAAATACTAGCCTCTCACCGACATTAGTGTCGTCTGCCACCGCATTGGCATACCGGTGTGTACGTGATCTTTCATCATCAACTCCCATTGCATAACTCTAGTGTAGATGTGTAGATCTGTCTCATCGTCGGTGCATTAATATCACCTTCTAAGCTTCCTCCCATTGTCTGTGTTGGTTTTGTGTACTGACATTTTCGAGGTTATAAATGAATTCTGCAGTTTGGTTACGAAGACTCAGTGCCGTTGGTGTACGACTTCTTTTGGCGCAGGGACGATGCCGACCAAATGTTACGCTCCACAGAGGAAGACAGCAGCACGTTTCTGCAAAGTGTGTTACAAACTTTTATTTTTTAAGAATGTAGGCCTAAATAACAATAAGTGTGGTCGTATCCTGCAGACATGCATGGCCTCGCAGGTATCTTTGTCAAGGCTGTATCTGTGTATGTATACATCTGGATCACGTGGATGATTTGCCATCGGCCATGAATTAAAAATAGTTGGCGTTACACTTAGTGACTTACACTGGTTACAGGCTAGGGCCTGTGTGTGTGTGTACTGTGTGTTGTGTGTGTGCGCGCACGCGCGCGCGCGTGTGTGTGCGTGCGTGCGTGTGTTGTGTGTGTGTGTGTAATTTATTTATTCAAAACAGTGAAAAGTAATTTTGTGGGGTTTCTTTTTTGCAAGAGAAAGGTGTCAGTATGTTTGGTTTACAACATTTAGAAGGTCCAGATTATTTTTGTTTTAATACATTGAGATCTAGTGGTCATACTATGCTCATAATCTGTTTAGTTGAAGATCTTATTTGTAATTTACATCAAGTAAACTGTAAAGTAATACGGTGGAGCCCACCTACAATAGAATTTAAGGGAACCTAAATCAGTAAATGTGTTCAGTGTAGCAGAAGTTTCTATAAAATACAATGTACTACAAGTAAGAAATCCCAGTGACCTTACACAATGCTGAGTGAATGATTGCTGCCTTGCAGGTGGAGTTGAAATGTAATTTACAGCATTCCTTGTTTCATATGTTCATCATTACGATTTTATCAGTCCCCTGTTTTATGCGTCACCATTATGATGTTTATTCTGTCCCCTATTTTTACATGTCACCATTATGATGTTTGTCATTATATGTGTATGGGTAGCGCAAACTGTGTTAGATTTGAGAAGTTCTACAACATGGGAGATAATTCTTACGTGACTCAAAAGTTATGTTCTTTGGTTAATATTAAAAAATTCTCCCTGCTTCCCTCTTATTTCCTTTCGTATTACCTATATGCCTTGGAAGCAACCCTGTATGTTCTGTCTTGTCTATTGTGTGTGTGTTTGGTCAGTTCAAGAATAAATGACTATGAACATAAGACCAGTACATTGTATGTATTTCTCTCCTCTCTCATAGTTGTGTGTAGGGTAGTTGCAGAGTATAAAGGTAGGCTTGGGCATTCCTTTTTTGAGGAATGTTCTGAGATTACGGTTTTTGTGATTTGTAGCTGCTTCTATGCTAGCTGAATGGGTAGTGCTAACTGTGTTAGATTTGAGAAGTTCTACTACATGGGAGATAATTCCTACGTGACTCTCAAGAGTTATGTTCTTTGGTTAATATATACGATCTATCAGTTTCCTATTTTATATGTCATCATCATGACATACAGCAGTCCCCTTCCTATTTTATATGTCATTGTCGTGACATTTAGCAGTCCCCTAATTTCATGTCATTGTTACCATGTTTATCAGTCTCCTATTTTATGCATCATCATTATGACTTTATCAGTCAGAGTCAGTTTTATCGCTCAATCAAAGAAGAAGCCAAAAAGAAAACACACACACACACACACACACACACACACACACGCATGCACACATGCATGCACACATGCATGCAAGCGAAAACATGTGTGCACACATACACACACATGCACACGCACACGCACACGCACAAGACACCACACATACACACACACACACACACACACACACACACACACACACACACACACTCAGTGACACACACACACACATGGCATACACACATCACTTCTGGCATTTCGTCATACTGATCGCTATGCTGTGCATATAATTGTAGCAGTCTTTAGCGCTTGCTTTTTGTAGGGCAAGATTACACATACTAGCAAGCTTGGCTGTTGTGAAGCAACATCTCATTCGTAAGAAGAGGAGGTCGTTATGTGTGATAGTACATTTTGTTTGTTGTAAACAGTCTTTTACAAGAGGGATTTCAAGAGAAGGAAGTGAGCAGGGAAAACAAAAGAGTTCATTATTCAGGTCTCTCCATGATGCGTAGAATGCATGTTGTTCATGCACTAAACCATTATTTCACTCCATAGTATTAGTAGAATGTTGCTCTATGTGGGTATTTCACTTTCTAAATTTATAACTGAGAGGCAGGCTGACACTAAAACTCATGTTGAATGTGTTGACCTGTCCATGGCCTAACTGTTGGAGCTGACCATGCTAAAATTCACCCCGTGTTTTCACAATATTGCAAAAGCAGACTTTGGATTGGTCAGATTTCCTGCCTTTTGTCCATCATTCAGTCAGACTGGAAACTTTGATGCAAAGCAGAACAGAAAATAGTTTCTTTCACATGTGGTTGAAGTGTATGAGTGAAATAGTGAACCATAAAACATTAAAAGCCATCAAACCATCTATTAGCAATAAATGTACTTTCACACTAGCAATAGTAACATTTGTGTATGTGACTCAGTGTGTGTGTGTGTGTGTGTGTGTGTGTGTGTGTGTTGGTGCTGCTTGCTTCATTCTTTGTTCTTTGTTCTTACTTTTGTTTCTGTTGAATATCACTGTTCTTAGGAAGGGAAGGATTACAATAAATTGAATAAGTACTACTTATGATGATCATAGGCCATTGAAAAGTAGAACCTTGAATTAAGTTTGTTTAGAGATTCTGAAAGAAAGAAGATGGCGAAAGGTTGTATGCAGATAAAAGTTGCATGCAGTTCTGTTGTTCATGTGTGTCCACATGTAATTGATTTCTTCACCCCACATCCTTTCCCCACCCCATCCATCGTCAATGCCCTTTTCTTGTGTTGGCTGATTTAAAATAATGTATGGATTTTAAACTGATAAGCTATTCCTTTACACCAGATTTTTTGTACATCAGTACTATCATACATTGAGTATTTGTCAGGTTTGTCGATCTGTGCATTGTTATCATGCTTAGTATACTTGACCCTTATGATGTGAGACAAAAATGTAGCAATGTCAAACTGGAGAACTGTACCAAGATGAGAAGCAACTGCAGCTATTTAATGGCAGCATTAGGCCAGTAAGAGTTGCGTCCCCTATTGAAAACTTGCCACCTTTCTTTTGAAAATGGCGGCTGGATTTTGGAGTTGGGTTTTAGAGTTTTTAAGCAATATTTGATCTGGTTGCAAATCAAAATTTTTTATGGGAAGTGCTGAAAAGGTTAAAACAATTTACAGTTTAAGATTTATTATCATTTCTGCTACTTATTGTTTTATTTACCACCAGTGATAATATCATTAATGGTTTTAATAAAAACAAATATTTTAATCACTAATAGTTCAAGTCTGGTTGATAGTTCAAGTTTGATCTAGAAGTTCTAAATAAGGAAAATTGACATTTGCTTACTTTCAGACTCTCTGCAGCCAGGCTGATAGATGGCAAGGCCATTGCCAAACAGATCAAAGATGAAGTGAAAGCCGAAGTGGAACAGATCAAAGCATCTGGAAAAAGAGTTCCTCAGCTGACTGTCGTGTTAGTTGGCAGTGACCCGGCCAGTGTGGTGTATGTCCGGAACAAAATGAAATCTTGTCAATACACAGGTAAAACTTTTTTTTCCGCCACTTATGTTTATATGTACAAGATCTTTCTCTTTTCCCCATTTGTTTGGTAATGTAATGAAATATGTATTGTAATTTATATTATATTGATGTGTGTCAGGACTGAAACATTAGCAATAAATGTCTTTTTGTTTTTGCCTCAGATCATCTTGGTCCATGACCAAGGCAGATAACTAAGCATATTGTCCTGTTCTTGTGGGACTGAATTTCCAAACTGCACATTATTGCACCTTTGTTTGGTTTTGGCTTTCATTGTGCTTGTCTGCTAATTGTCTATTTAGTGGTGTGCCTTTTGAAAACATTTTGGTATACTGTTATGGTAGGTCATGTAATCCAGTTTATAGTTTTTTTTCTCTGTTGCTGTAAAGTTTAATTTCATACAGTTAATACTAGTGGTGTGGGAGTGACGCTTGTCATCTCTGTCATTTTTTTTTCGCACTGACAGCTCTGAGGATCTTCCTGTTCTGGAGAGTTTAAGTACATTTGTGTAATTGCTGTCAGAGATGGTGATTTGCCAGGACCTGAGTGAGAATGTTTCCTTAAACCACAGTTTGACATGACTTACAGGGTCTTTTGCATGCATATGTGTTTCTCTGCATGCATTTACACATGGAGGGGGTTTAGGCACTGGCAAGTATGTATATGTTGACCTGTGAGATTGGAAAAATGTCCACTTTTTACCCACCAGGCGGATATGTCTAGGCAAATTGAACCCTGTATTTTACCATCAGATGGAGGTGTCTTGGCAGATCAAACCTTGGAGTTGGACCTCCTGATCAAAGTCTGACTTGTGTATTGTGCCATACTATTGTATCCATAGGTCATTATTAGTTGGTGTGTTGAAAACTAGCCTTCAGAATTTTAAAAATTGTCATGTCTTATGCAGAATTCTTCTCGCTGAATGTCAATACCATCATTTCCTGGCTTAAACAGATATGCAGCCTAATTCAAATTGTCAACAATTTTCTTGTTTATTATAACACTTTGAAGTTGCAAAATACGATTACAGTTACAGTTTGTGTATTAGACATTACAGTGCACAGTTTGTATATCATGGAGTGTGTTTTCATTTATGGCTTTAACTAGATATGACATTTTCTTTTCAGGTATAAACAGTGACACTATACGCCTTCCAGAAACCATCACAGAGGAGGAACTAATCACTGAAATCAACCTTTTGAACAAGGACCCTTCAGTTGATGGTGTTCTAGTTCAGCTGCCAGTTCCTCCTCACATCAGTGAGCGAGCTGTTTGTGATGCTGTTGTACCACACAAAGATGTTGATGGCTTCAACATTATCAATGTGGGCAGGTTCTGTGTTGATGCAGAATCTCTCATTCCAGCTACTCCAGCTGCTGTTATGCAGATGATCAAGAGAACAGGTGATTTGCTCAGTTTGTTGTTGGTGGTCAGTGTATGTTTTGCTTTAGCCTATGCTGTTATGTATGACAAATAGCTCCTCCCCCCTTCAGAGATACTTTCCATGTAATTGTAACATGTATAGAATTTTGAATAAGTCATGTTCTTATGATGTGGTTTCTAAGAAGAATGTTGAGAGTTCCATGGACAGCAAAGAAAACAAACGAGACAGTCTTAATGGAGGCAGACAGAAGAAGATCATTCATAAGGAAGATTAGGAAAAGACGGGCAACAGTTATAGGCCATTTTATGAGGAAAGGGGTATTGGAGCACCTGGTCACAACGGGGAAACTGGAGGGAAGAGAGCACCAGGTAGACCCAGGGAGAAGATACTAGACGGACTTGCAGAGTGGCTGAAGACAAAGAGGGTGCAAGAGATGCTTGAGGCAACAAGAGATAGAGACAGATGGAAGTCCATGATTGCCTACGCCATGTGGCAAGGCACCTGGTGATGATGATGATCATGTTCTTATGATTTATAATTCAACTGTTTTACATAGTCATAACTTTAAATTCCAGTTTGCTATACCTATGGAATATCCAGGATGATTGCATTGAGAATGTTTTATATATCACGTGTGTAATCAGTGTACATTCTCAGTAATGCTATGTCGATGAAATTACCTGTGTACATTGTTTTTGTATGTGTGTGTCTGATTGTTGTGTATTTTTGATTACCTGTTGGCACAGTAATTGAACAGTTTTTGAATGATTGGATTGAGGGCAATAATTTTTTGCTTGACTGTAATACTGTATTTTGACGTGTAAACAGGAGTGGAAACGTTTGGCAAAAATGCTGTTGTGTGTGGACGCTCCAAGAATGTGGGACTACCTATTGCCATTTTCCTTCATGGGGATGGAGAGCATGGAAACCAATCAGGTATGAGATTTTGGGTGGAAGGTGCATGGCTGATCTTCAGGACACAGAAAAGGGGAGAGAGAGAGAGAGAGAGAGAGAGAGAGAGAGAGAGAGAGAGAAAACATTTGTGTAGTTTGTGTTTGATATGTATACATGAAGTATGGATTATGGTAGTGTTGTGGTGTACATGTGTATCTCTGTGTTTACGTGTGTGAGTGTGTTTAGAATAGTTTTTGCTTGTCAGCATTTGTTAAAACAGTATATTTTATATCAATTTCTGCAGCATTATCTGTAACTTTGTTGATAATTTATGCACAATTAAAAAAAGAAAAAACTGAAGCAGAATCAATCAAGCTGAAACTTGCTATCATGTAATATTATGTAGCCTGATCCTGAGATACGTATGTCAGTGTTAATCATTTTATGAATTTTACAGAGTCCAAGTTTATGCCGTCCAAATTGTCTATCCTTACCAGAAGGTCCGAGTAAATTCCAAAAGGCTCCACAATTCTTTGAATGGGTTGCAGTAAATGAATAAATAGGGTGTAAAAGTTTGCAGGCAGACATTTTAACAACAGCAACATCACATATAATACTAATGGCAACACACGTACACATGCACACACTCACAAACATGCGCACACATACATACACAGACACAGACAGACACAGACACACTCACACACAGACACACACACAGACACAGACTCACACACACACACACACACACACACACACACACACACACACACACACACACACACACACACACACACACACACACACACACACACACACACACACACACACACACACACACACACATCACACACGCACACACGCACACACACGCACACACCACACACACACACACACACACACACACACACACACACATGTGTGTGTATGTTTTATGGATGCACATTCATCACAAATCAGTTTATGGACACTTCATTTTGTGGATGTTGCTGTCATTCTTCCAATTTTCTCTGTTTGCAGGCGATGCTACCACAACCATCTGCCACAGGTACACACCTCCGGAGCAGCTTGCAGTGTTCACTAAAACGGCTGATATCATTGTCACTGCAGCTGGCGTTCCCAACTTAATCACTGCAGACATGGTGAAAGAAGGGGTGGTGGTCATTGATGTTGGCATCAATCGAATTGACGATCCAGATAATCCAGGCAAAAGCAAGCTGGTGGGGGATGTGGATTTTGCAGGTGCGTGTAGATGTGTTTTAATAATGACACATACCATGCCATGACTCAGGGGGACTATAGTTCGTTAACTCATGTAAATCATTGAAGGTGTATGTTCAGATATATATTGAATAGACAGATAAATGGACAGACAGATAGATGAATAGTAATTTATTAAGGAATATTTTGTCTTGTGGTCAGACAGATCAGATAAACAGATTGATAGATGAATAATAATTTTTTGTCCCTCTTTCTGTGCCACATTAATGGCCACAGAAGTCAGAACAGTTTTTACAATGTGATGATGATGATGATAATGAGGATTATAACCATGATAATAATAATAATAATAATAGTGAACATTTATGGCGCTTAATCTAAAAAAAGCCCTAAGCGCTTACAGTAAACACACACACACACGCACACACAACACACGCACACACACACACACACACACACACACACACACACACACACACACACACACACACACACACACACACACACACACACACACCCGCACACACACACACACACACACACACCCGCACACACACACACTCACACACACACACACACACACACCCGCACACACACACACACGCGCGCGGGCACAGATTTCAAGGTGGCAGCAGAAGTAAGAGTACAGAACTACAGGCTAGGATTTAAAAAGAGTGGTTTTTAGACCGGACTTAAACGAAGAAAGGGTACAGGTAGAGCGGAGAGGAAAGGGAAGTTTGTTCCAAATAGAGGGGGCCTGATAAGAAAAAGCACGTTCACCAAGAGTTTTGTTGCGGAAGCGTGGGATTCTAAGTAGGTGGGCATCAGCAGAAGAGCGTAGCTCTCTGGAGGGAATGTAAACAGTCAGGAGATCAGAAAGATAGGGGGGAGCTAGACCAGCCAGAGACTTATGGCATAGGAGGGAAAGTTTATAGTCAATACGCTTTCGAACAAGAAGCCAGTGTAGAGTTCGAAGCAGAGGGGAAACATGAGTTGACCTTGGGCATTTCCGTACAAGGCGAGCAGCGTTATTTTGAACTTTTTGCAATTTGGATAAGAGTGTTTGGGGGCAGCCAGCAAGAAGCGAGTTACAGTAGTCGAGTCTGGACAGAATGAGTGCAGAAATGAGAGTTATAGTGCTTTCTTCAGATAGAAGATGACGCACAGAACTGATCCGTCGAAGTTCTAAGTAACAAGCACGACAGACAGAGGATACCTGGCTGTGGAAGGAAAGAGTTTGGTCCAGTACAACTCCAAGATTACGCACGGATGTGGAAGTGTGGATTACCGAATCTTCAAGCTGTGGAGTTCCATCTAAGATTGAGACTGCATGACATAGCTTACTATCATGATATATCCTGGCATCAACCAGGCCCGAGAGATGCAGACACCTGTAGTATTGGCTGGAATTTCGAGCGATAACATTAGTGAAACATTCGTGTGGCCTAGTCTTCTCAGTGAGCCCATACCAGTCTCAGCTCTGGGTTGAAGCCAGTTTGAGCCTGAAAAAGCCAACAATGATTTTTTAAGGGATTGATGGGGATTCAAACCCACAACTTTCTGGTCAGTAGTCCATTGTGCTAACCATTACACCATGGCAACTGGTTAGATGAATAATAATTTGTTAAATAAATATTTTGTAGCGTGGATATGTATATTATGAATGATATTTTTTACTTTGGTTGTGCATGTTTATTAATGAATATGAGAGATTATTTTCTTAAAATACAGTATTTCTGTATCTTCTGTCACTAGTAATGTTAAAGTAAGTTTCATGTTGCTGTCTTTCTGGAATAGTTATTCACAATGAATAAAGACGCTTTTTTTTTTAAACATTTAAAGAATTATTAATTTTTGTGAAATAGTTAAAGAATTATTAAACTGATGTTGATAAATGGTATTTTTTGAGCTTGTGTTAAATTGTGTATTGCTGTAATTGATACCATTGTTTGAGCACTTGTTCATTTTCTTTTTTTTTTTTTTTTCTTATGCATGGTCTATGTATGCAAATGATTTCTTTTCATTTCTACGGTAATGGAATATGTCAGCTTTTCTTCTTTTCTTTCAGCTTTTCGTTTTGCTGTATTAGTGTGTGGTTGTTATAAGGATCGTATATTTTCTCTTGTTTAATTAGTCATTTTGGCTTTGATCTGTTTTCCACACAGTAGCTTTTTGGGCTATCGTGATGCAAAACAATACTTTACGTTTAAGCATGAAGCATGTCTTAGAAACACTCACAAAAATATGACTTTCATGGTCGATATAGAAATCTTACCTTCAAGATGAGAAAGCAGAAAATTTGCTGCAGCATTCTGAAACAAATGACCTTAAAGGTGATATGTTTAAAGTATAGGTTAGTCTGTGTAGATGTAACATAGAAAAGCATTAATATTTCTTTGTTCCCTCTTCCTTGTTGCAGGAGTTTCAGAGAAAGCCAGTTACATCACTCCGGTACCAGGGGGTGTGGGACCCTGCACTGTGGCCATGTTGATGAAAAACACTCTTCTGACTTACAACAAGGCAATCAAATTTTAGAAATAGTATAACGGTACAAAGCAGGAAGCTTGGCAAATATTTCAGCAGCAGTAAAACAGTCTACACAGTTGGAGTGTGTTCAACTATAATAGAATAATGAAATGGTCCATTTTGATAGAGTGAATGGATCTTTCGCCTTTTTCTCTCTGTTCTGCCATGGTAATCATGTATGGCATTTGTCTATGTCACAGGTAATCTGAGAGTTTTGAGGGATTTTTAGATGCTTGTGGGTGGATTTTGCCAAATTGAGGTTATAGATCTGGCCCATGAAGGATCTTGAGAGGACATTGCCCATTCTAAAATAACATTAGCTGACATAAAATTGTAACTACTTCAGTGTTTGGACGGATTTTTAACAGACTTAGCAGATATCAGCACCATAAAAGAGTTCAGTATTTCAGTCAGTTTGAATGGCATGCAGCAAAATTTGGCTTGCATGCAGCAGTTTTAAAGCCACTTGAACAGATATGTATAAAAGGCTCCATCAAAAAATGCCTGCTTTCAGACATGGATTTTGTCTGGCCATGATCATATTTATGTAAGGTCTTTAAACTTGGTCACCGGTACCTCACTGCTGTTTCTGGGAAGATCAAGATGTCATCATTTGTCAGAGTGACAATAATTATGAAAGTGTTGAAACAGACATGATTCAGTGTTAATTTCAAGTCCACATTGGCCAAAACTGTACTTCAAAACAATCAGTTTGGGTTTTTCTGCTGACCGAGTTGACTCAAGTCTGGTAACTTGAATATTGTAAATGAAGATGCAATTGGCAGCGAAAGTTTTGAACAGTTAATAGAAATAGAAAACATGAAGTGTAATTGAGACTGTGGGACAAGTATCTTATTCAGTCATTGTTGACGAACAAAAGATACTCACAGAGTATGCCTCAAGTTTTTGTCTGTATTTTTTTCAGTCCCCTCATCAGAGCAAATAGTCTGCTTTGGTTTTCCCCCGGTGAACTTTCGTTTTTCAAGTCTTCTCCAGAAACCTTCATCAGACCAAATGCTGTGTTTTCCTTTTTTTGTTCTTTGTTATATCATTTTTTAACTTTCCCCACCCCTCCCCATGGTTGTTGCATGACTGATTGACAAGAAGACGTACATGTTTTATGGGGATTTAAGCCCATGACCTCCCAGTCTATAGTCTGTTGTGCTAACCGCTTCTCCACATTGACTGGTTGGACAAAATTCTTTGTTAATCATTTGGGTTGATGAAGGTCTTGGGAGGAGGCAGTCAGATTCTCTAAGATCCTTTGATAATGTTGTTTGATAAATTGTTCTGTTTGACCATGTGGGCTATAGTCTGCATGTCTTCTTTCTTCTGCTTGTGGTGGTGTTTGTTTAGGAGCTGAGTTGTCTTTTGTAACATAATATTTTTCAGTTCATGTCATTAAATGTTGTTTGTTTCATGTTTATCGTTGGTAATTGGGATGTGAACATGTTTCAAAATATCTCTGTGTGAACTTTTTGCTATTCTATTGTTTATAGACATTGTATTTTTATTTGTAGTGTATTTGGAGAATGCACGTGCTATTTACATCGCAGCTAGTCCTTTGTTGAAACAGTTTTAAATCCTGTATTTTTCTATATTTCTTTAATTGACTGAGCTGTTCAAAGTGCTCTGATTGCGTATTTTGTAAAAGTATTATTCTGTTGTTAAATTTCATTATTTTGCAAATGATATTACAGCAAACAGCAAATAATGAAGTTTTTCTTCGTCTTCTTTTTTTTTATTCGAAAGTTATCGTAGAACGATTCTTGAGAGGAGACAGTTCTGTAATTGTTAATGTGACCCATTCCAACCAAGGGGTGAAAAGTCACCAATTGGTCATCCGCAATGGGTTCAAAATATTATTTGAGGTCAGTGACCTTAGTTTTTGAACTTTTGACATATTTTGTATTGATTAATTTTTGAAACTTTTGTTGCCATATCTTTAAAAAATGAGTAATTTTCATTTTCCATTTCCATATCAGGTTGCATTTCCATACCAGAGTTGCAAAAAAAGAAAGACAAAAAAAAAAAAGAACACCAACATGCCTACAGATGTTTTGCATAGCAGGTGTACCAGATAGCCAGGAAAATCAAACAAAAATTCACTATCAAAGAAGCAATGAGTTACATGCAGAAGAAAGTTGAAATATATAAAATAATTACTAGCATGATGTGTCTGATTTTGTGAGTGATGTTTGTTTTTTTGTGTGACATGCATTTATTTTTCTCTAGACATGTCTGCAGGAAGACAAATGTCTCTTGGAGTTTACGACCACTTTATCTGCAACAGGCTGTCTGTTCAGTGAGATGCATAGCTTGGGCAATGATTAGCACCCACGGCATGATACTGGGGCTTTTCTGATTTGAGAATGACTAGAGAAATAATGAAAACATTGTATTAGTAGTGATGGGATTCTGTGAACATTTCTAAATGTCAGTTGATGAGAAATGGAACAGTGCCAAGAAATCACAGTGGACAACCACACCAATTGTAGAAAGCCTGAAAGATCTGATAATCCTTGGACAGCCTAAAACTATAGATGATCTTAAGTTTGGGCTAAGGCGATGTCTTCAGAGGATAAGAACGTTCAAGCGAGTGTCCTTATTTGTTCTGTCTTTGTTGTGAAGGGTGCCATTGCTAGATAGTATTTTCCCATATGCCTGCCTCTGGTAATAATGGTAATGATAATAATAATAATAATAATGGTAATGGTGATGATAATAATCATAATAATAATATTAATGATGATGATGGTGATGGTGGTGGTGGTGATGACAGTGATCATATAAATAATGATAATGATACCAGCAATTGATAGCAACTGTTAACAGTATGATAATAACAATGATGATGATTATAATAATAAAGATGATAATGATGGTGATGATACTACTACTACTACTACTGCTACTACTACTACTACTACTACTACTACTACTACTACTACTACCACCACTAGTACCACTACTACCATTACTACTACTACTGACAATGATAATAATATGTAAAGTACTGTTCTGACAAAATCACCAATAAATTTCTCCATTCAACTTGCACTGGAGGCCTGGAAAGGTTTTCAGGGTCATGTGGTAAAAGTTGGCATTATTGCATGTTTAGGTGCTCTGTTCTTCTTTCTGTCATTTCCCATTAATTTTCTTTAAAGAATTACTATTAAAAAAAGATGATTTTTGTGGTTACTTTGCTGTTTTTGATGCCTACAATCATACAGGTTTATTTATAATGAGCTGACAAAGTGCACCAAAGTTTATCGAAATGCATGAAAGTTGCAAGTTATTCTGTATATTATCTAATGATTGCAAATTATATGAAGGTTTAGGAACTTGAGAAATATACGTGTTGCTGACTGTTGAGTCAGTTGCTTAATCGAAAATTGTTCTTGGTTGTTTTCTCTAAACAGATGATTGTGCGTTAACAGATTTTAAAACGCAATGTCTCTGTGAGTTATCAGAGTAGAGAAATGAATTTGGTATCACTGTAAAATAGAGTGTTTTCTAGTGTATAAAACTTAAGAGTGCAGAATACATCTTAATGGTGATTTTGTGAGAATGGGTCATGTGTGTTAAGAAAATGTTTGATACTACAGCAATCCACTGTGCTTTCTGTGAAGAAATACATTATGCTTTATCCCAGTGTATATAATATTGTGAAAAATACATATCAAGAGCATATGGCTAAGAAAATACTTATGTTATTCTCTCTGTCTATAACCTGTGTTAAACAATTTCCAGGCTTTTGCCTTTATTCTAAAGTTAAGTTTCTTTCATTATTTTCTCATAAGGATTGATTTTGAAGGGAAGCTCAATATCTGTCTCAGCAGTTTTTCAGATCATACACAACATTTGCTTTCCTCTTGCCTGTCTTCATTTTCATATTTGCTGGTATTGTTTGATTCTGCCTACATGACTGTAGCATTTTGAAAGTTTTCATATTGAACATTTGCATTAGATTTATATCATTGAATCAACAATCGCAACATTTGTTGTTTTAAGAAGACCTGTCATGGAAGTTGTCAGTTTCATGTAAAAATGTTTATGTGGGCATGTAAACATGTACACATATTTCGAAGAATATATTTTATTTAATTCTATGGAAAGATGCTATAAGAATGAGTTTCATGAGGTTGATTTTTGAATTTCCAAGATAAAGCACTGTATGGGCAGTAAGTACTTATGGTTTTCTTTATTTTTTCGTCTTCTTTTTCTTGTAATTATTATTGTTAATGTTATTGTAGTTATTATATGCATGCATAAACTGTGGTATATAAATCAGTAGCATCTTTCTGATGTTGAGAAAAGTAATTTACAACTACCGTGATCTTTCTGTTTTGCAGTAATGTATTTTATGCTGCCTGCTGTGAGCTGCGTACTGTCTTATTGTGTATAAGATTTACAGATTCAGCATTAGGGCTACAGAGGTCCTTATTCTGTGGCCCAAATCCAAGATTTGGGGTATGTGGTAGAACTTCTGGTAATGACTGCATTACTACATATGATTGTCTCTTATCACGAATCATGTCGTTGCAAGTGTGTGTGTGTGTGTGAGAGAGTAGGAGAAAAGTTTTTATGCCTGTTTTGTGTTTTGTCTTAATTGCTTTCCTGTTTTTCATTTCCATCTCTCCAGTTTAAATTTCCCTTTCATTATTGACTTTGACTGATCATCCAGTGGCCTTTAATATCTCTGGAAAAATAGCTGACCATTACAACATCAAAATCTTCAGCTACAGTCTGGTATGTACACATGTCAGGCTGACTAAAGTTCTCCCAAGGTGCCAGGTATGTTTTACACAATATCTTATTTGAAATCCAGCAGAATTGCATGGATTGCAACAGCATGTTGGAACTAGGCTTAGACAACAGATGCTTTTTTTTCTGCTGTGAACCTGTGATTTTTTTGTTTTGATTTTTTGGTTTTGTTTCTGGTTCTTTCATTGTTGTGTTTTGTTTCTAAACTTGTGAGTACTTTTAGATTATTTCTATGTCATGAAAACTGAGTACACTGTAATCAGTATGTTAGACTTGTATTTCACTAGAATCTTGCTGAGCTGTTTGTAAAAAGATACATATGCAGATAGTTCTCCATTATATTGCTATATGTGTTTTGCAGTAATGCTGTGATGGATCCAGTGTGTCTGTCCATTATTATTGTATTCTTTGCATTATCAAGACGATATCAGTTCAGATATGACAGACTTGAACTAACTGATTTAACTGATTTTAGTTTGCCTCAGGCATCGTTAGACAGGGTAATATAACTTATATTAAGGTAATCTTTATCGTGAGGAATTACCATGCATATGACTAGAAGTTGATAAGCGTATGAAAATATAAAGTGTCTGTGATGAGTATACTGTCCCTTTATCGGTTCATGTCAGCAGTTCTGGGCCTCTCGATTTTTTTTTGTCATCAGTGTTGCTAGATGTTTTTCAGCTTTGTTCCATTTTGGTTTCTTTCTAAGTTCCATCTTTGCTCTTTTGATTTGAACGGATTGAATACAATTATTTCAATTTAATTATAAACGTTTTTTTCCTTCATTGGTTTGTCTGATGTAATACATTCTGCATGTATCATTCCACATAATGCACAATTAAAATAAAATTTGCGGGGAGGAAAGATGCCATTTTTACAAAGAAAATTACAACAGTAATCAAGAATTGCAAGCAAAGGCATATAAAATAAATTTATAAATGCTTAGAAATATATGTATAAATGTAAAAAAAAGTCTTGTATTGGTATTCAGTTGTGGTATTTGGTATCTATTTTTTATATTTGTGGTATTGTTGTTGTTATATTCTTGTCTTTCTGAAATTTTTTCACATGATTTTGGCTAAGTCACATATTTACTGTGTAATGAGGTAATTGATCATATACATCATGGGAGTTTTTTTTGAAGTGGAACAAAATTTAAATGTTTGTACATTACATTTATTTTAACTTTGAAAGATAAGAAGTCCTGTTTAGATTATAATTGTGACTGTTGTCTTTCCTGTGGCAGATCACAAACTCTGAATCTCATGTATAAGCTGTTATTAAACTGAAAACATGAAAAGAACTTTTCACTGAGTTGCCTCTGTGTGTGTGTGTGAGTGTGTGTGTGTGTGTGTGTGTGTGTGTGTGTGTGTGTGTGTGTGTGTGTGTGTGTGTGTGTGTGTGTGTGTGTGCACATGTACGCTTCTGTGTCTACCTGTTCAGTAAGTATATACTATTAATAGTCACTTGGTTTAATAATCCTGCTGTTGTCTGAACCCAGGTTCATTTTTTCATTTCTCTGTGTGTGTGTGTGTGTGTATGTGTGTATGCTAAACAGCGTCTGTGACCCGAAAAAATGTAAGCATACATTGTTTTGTTTTTTGTTTTGTTTTTGTTTTGTTTTGTTTTTTGGTCTTGAAATGCAATATTTGCGTTCCCAGAAGAAGTAATTGGGATTGGGAAAAGAAAAGCAACATTTACAGGATATTTTATGAGGCAAGAGAAACTAGAACACCTGGTCACTACAGGAGAGCTGGAGGGAATGAGATCACGAGGTAGACCCAGGGAGAAAAGAGCACCAGGCAGAACTAGGGAGAAAATATTGGACGGACGTGGCTGAGGATAGAGAGGGTGGGAGATGTACTTGCATTGACAAGGGACAGATACGTATGGAGGGCCATGATCGCCAACGCCATGCGGCAGGGCACATGATGATGAGAAGTGATTGTCCTTTAGATAGGCTTGAGTTCTATTGATTTGTGGACATATAATGTCAGTTGTGAACCTGATTTCATTTATTCATTTCTGATTGAAGGATAATGAATGTCAACTACAAAACAAACAAGAAACAAACAAAAATCAAAAATCAAAACAAAAACAAAAACAAAAAAAGCCAAGGACTTTTGGGTATATTGTTTATTAATGGATTTTGACATAATTTGGACCACGAAATTAAAAGCAATACACAGCAGTACATAGAGATGAAATACATAGTCGAAAATGATGTGGTGCAACGACTGCTGGTTTTTAAACGTTTAGAGAAAAAAAAAAAAAAAAAAAAGAATGATATGGAAAGAATAAAACAAAACATCTATATCTCAACTGACCTATTTATCAAGCGGGCTGAATCAATGTTAGTATGTTTGATATCACTAGGAAACGCGTTGTCGAAAAAAAGCAAAGTAAGTAAACACACGCACACACACACACACACACACACACACACACACACACACACACACACACACACACACACACACACACACACACACGCTGATATAATAAATGTCAAAAAAGTAAATGTTAACAGACATTAAAATTTTCAGTATGGCTTAACTATTTTTTCTCGTGTGTGTGTGGTGTGTGTGTGTGTGTGTGTGTGTGTGTGTGTGAATCCTCGATCTATCATTCTTGCAACACACAAACACACACACATACACACACACACACACACTCACTCGCATGTGCGCACATACACTCACACACACACACACGCATGCACGCACTCACGCGTGCGCTTACACACACACACACACACACACACACACACACACACACTCACACACCACACACACACACATGCCTGCACGTTCCATTTGGTCATACATACACACACACACACACACACACACCTCCCCCCTCCCCACCTTTCATACACTCACAGTTGACCAAACACGCTGTGCAAGTTTCATTACTCATTCACCTACATAGCGAGATAATTAAAATCAAACGAAAAATATTTCTAACTGAACCTGAAGATTCCTCTGTTTATCGTTATCGTATAACATAAATAGAAATAATTCCAAGTGAACTTGAAACTTACTCTGTTTATCATTATTGTACAACATAAATAGAAATAATTCTAACTGAACCTGAAACCTACTCTGTTTATCATTATTGTATAACAAATGGAAATAATTCTAACTGAACCTGAAACCTACTCTGTTTATCATTATTGTATAAACATAAATAGAAATAATTCTAACCAAACCTGAAAATTATTCTGTTTATCATTATTGTATAAACATAAATAGAAATAATTCTAACTGAACCTCAAACTTATTTTGTGTATCATTAACGTATAATATAAACGAAAACAGTTCTAACTGAAACTCAAACTTGCTCTGTTCATCATTATTGCATAATACTCTCAAACTTCTTCCATTTATCGTTATTGTACAATACTCTCAAACTTCTTCTGTTTATTATCATTGTATAATACTCACAAACTTTTTCTGTTTATCGTTATTGTATAATACTCACAAACTTCCTCTGTTTGTCATTATTGTATAATACTCTCAAACTTCCTCTGTTTGTCATTATTGTATAATACTCTCAAACTCCATCTGTTTGTTATTATTGTATAATACTCTCAAACTTACTCTGTTTATCATTATTGTATAATGTAAATAGAACTAATTCTAGCTGAACCTCAAACTTACTCATTTATCATTATTGTATAGTTGAAAATAAACACACACCACACACACACACACACACACACACACACACACACACACACACACACACACACACACACACACACACACACAGTCATATACATACCATACATAACATAACACACACACATACATACATACTACACACAACATACATACATACGTACATACATACATACATACATACATACATATATACACACATACAACATACATACATATACATACATACATAATAGATACATACATACATACATACATACATACATACATACATACATACATACATGCATGCATACATACATACATACATACATACATACATACATACATACACACGCACGCACATCTAATCCATGAAACCAGGGGAAAAAACACAAAAATAGAACCAAAACGCGTATAAATTTTAATTCAACAAAACAAGACAGGTCCAAATTTTAGGGCAATTGCCTTTTGTAAAGCGTACACAAAATACAACAAGGAATTAAAATATAATACAGAACACTTAGCAGAAAAACAACAACAGTAAAGAATGTCCCTAAAATGCATCTAAAATCGGAAATTGGTCATTGTCTCAAAGCATCTTTTGCTACTAATTTCAATGGACACGCATTTCATATATATACAGATGTTTTGAGAATATTGGTAATTGTCTAAGTATTTTTGCTATTAATTTCAATGGACATGTATTTCTATACCTACAAATGTATTGAGAATATTGATAATTGTCTATAAGCAGTTTTGCTACTAATTTCAATGTAAAGTTTTTCATATACTTACAAAATGTTGAGAATACTGGTAATTGTCTCTAAGCATCTTTTGCGACTAATTTCAATGGACACGTATTTCATATACTAACAATACTGTTGAAAATATTGGTAATTGTTTCTGAGCATTTTTGCTACCTGTTTCAACGGACAAGTGTTTCATATACTTATAAATGTGTT
This sequence comes from Monoplex corrugatus, assembly GCA_030674185.1. NCBI lineage: Eukaryota > Metazoa > Mollusca > Gastropoda > Littorinimorpha > Ranellidae > Monoplex > Monoplex corrugatus. Next base: position 32,181,630 of record CM060305.1, on the reverse strand, counting down.
GAGAATGTTGGTAATTATGTTGGTAATTGTCTCTGAGCATTTTTGCTACTAATTCTTTGGATACATGTTTCATATACCTACAAATGGTTGAGAATAGTGGTGATTGTCTCTAAACATCTCTTGCTACTACTTTCAATGGACACGCATTTAACATACCTACAAACATGTTGAGAATGTTGGTAATTGTCTCTAAGCATTTTTGCTAGTAATTTTCTTGGATACGTGTTTCATATACCTACAAATGTGTTGAAAATATTGGTAATAGTCTTCAAGGATCTTTTGCTACTAGTTTCTTTGGATACATGTTTCACATACCTGCAAGCATGTTGAGAACATTGGTAATTCTCTTTAAACATAATTTTTTTGCTGCTAATTTCAATAACAAATGTTTCATATGCCTACAAATGTGTTGGAAATATTGATAATCGTCTCTCAGCATTTTTTGCTACTAATTTCAATGGCCACACATTTCATATACCTACAAACATGTTGAGAGTATTGGTAGTTGTCTCTATGCATTTTTTGCTACTGATTTCAGCGTACAAGTGTTACCTGTTATTTGCATGGCTGCATGGCTGCATGGACCAGTACCTTTATTTCGACATCTGTTATTTACATGGCTGTTTGAACCAGTACCTTTATTTCGACATCTGTTATTTACATGGCTGTTCGAACCAGTACCTTATTTCGACATCTGTTATTTACATGGCTGCATGGACAGTACCTTATTTCGACATCTGTTATTTACATGGCTGTTCGAACAGTACCTTATTTGACTCTTTATTTACATGGCTGCATGGACCAGTACCTTTATTTCGACATCTGTTATTTACATGCTGTTGAACCAGTACTTTATTTCGACATCTGTTATTTACATGGCTGATTTGAACCAGTACCTTTATTTCGACATCTGTTATTACATGGCTGTTTGAACCAGTACCTTTATTTCGACATCTGTTATTTACATGGCTGCATGGACCTGTAACTTCATTTCAACATCTGTTATTTACATGGCTGTGTGGACCAGTACCTTTATTTCGACATCTGTTATTTACATGGCTGTGTGGACCAGCACTTCATTTGACATTTGTTATTTACATGGCTGTATGGATCAACACTATTATTTCGACATCTGTTATTTGCATAGCTGCATAGACCAATACTTCATTTCGACATCTGTTACATGTATGGCTGCATGGACCAGCACCTTCATTTCGACATCTGTTATTTACATGGCTGCATGTATCAGTACCTTCATTTCGACATATGGCTGCATAATTATACAAATAACTTCATTTCAACATCTGTTGTTCGTATGGCTGTATGGATCAGTACCTTCATTTCGACATCTGTTGTTACGTATGGCTGTATGGATCAGTACCTTCATTTCGACATCTGTTTGTCGTATGGCTGTATGGATCAGTACCTTTATTTCGACATCTGTTGTTGTATGGCTGTATGGATCAGTACTTCATTTCGACATCTGTTGTCGTATGGCTGTATGGATCCAGTACCTTGATTTCGACATCTGTTGTTCGTATGGCTGTATGATCAGTACCTTATTTCGACATCTGTTTTTCGTATGGCTGTATGATCAGTACCTTTATTTCAACATATGGCTGCTTATTTCAGTACTTCATTTCAACATTGCTGATGTTCGTACCTTCTATTTTCATATGGTGATGTAATCAGTACCTTCATTTCACATATGGCTGCATGTATCAGTACTTCATTTCAACATATGGTTACATAGACAATACCTTAATTTCGACATCTGTTTTTGATGGTTGCATGACCAGTACCTTCATTTCGACATCTGTTATTTGCATGGTTGTATTAACCAGTACCTTTATTTCGACATCTGTTATTTGCATGGTTGTATTAACCAGTACCTTCATTTCGACATCTGTTATTTGCATGGTTGTATTAACCAGTACCTTCATTTCGACATCTGTTATTTGCATGGTTGTATTAACAGTACCCTTATTTCGACATTGTTATTTGCATGGTTGTATTAACCAGTACTTCATTTCGACATCTGTTATTTGCATGGTTGTATTAACAGTACTTCATTTCGACATCTGATATTTACATGGCTTAATAGACCATACCTTCATTTCGACATCTGTTATTTACATGACTGCACGGACCAGTAGGCCTACCTTTAAATCGACATCTGCTATTTACATGGCTGTATAGACCAGTACCTTTATTTCAATTCTAATCACAATCTACAGAACAAGTAATCGTTCATCAGAAGCATGGCGAGGGTTAAACATGGAAGGAACTTAAAACCAAACTAATTCACAAGGAAGCACAGACAGACATATCTTAGCCATGTCACATAATGAACAGGAAACTTTGAAATTTTTTTTAAAGGATTTTGTTAAGTGTTCCGATTTTTCTCGAATGCGTGTATGCACGTTGTTTTATCTACACTGTGCAGGCGGTACGCAGCTGCACAGTCTGCATGCTCGTCTTTGGTGGGCGTGCATGATGGGTTGTTTTCGTGTTTCCACAAGCTGCCGGACCTTGACATGAATTTAAGGATCTTCAACGTGCACACCTGATGTTCTGCATGGGTATACACACGAAGGAGGTTCAGACACTGGGAGACTGGAAAAATGTACCCACCAGATGTGGGTACCCATGCAAGATCAGCAAATAACAGCAAATGGCACAACCTTGAGACAGGCTGATAAATTGAAATATCTGGGAACGATTATCTCACCAGACGGCAGAAGCACGTTAAAAATAGCTAGCAAAATCGGCCAAGCCAAAACAACATTCAAGAAGCTGAAAAGCATTTTTACCAACAAATGCCTATCAAATAACATCAGGAAGAGAGTGCTTGAATGTTATATAGAACCTATAATGTTATACGGTTGTCCAGTCAACAAGCAAAGCCAGAACAAAATTGAGGCAGCCGAGATGTGGTTTTTAAGAAGAATGTTGAGTTCCATGGACAGCAAACAAAACAAACGAAACGGTCTTGAAGGAGGCAGACACAAGAAGATCATTAATACAGAAGATCAGGAAAAAACAATCAACATTTATAGGATATTTTATGAGGCATGGGAATTAGAGCACCTAGTCACAACAGGAAAACTGTAAGGAAAGAGAGCATCAGGTAGACCCAGGGAGAAACCATTGGACGGACTTGCAGGGTGGCTGTGGACAGAGATGGTGGAAGATGTGCTTGCGTCAACAAGGGATAGATACATATGGAGGACCATGATCGCCAACGTCATGTGGCAGGGCACTTGATGACGACGACGATGATGATGATGATGATAATAATGATGATGATGATGATGATGATGATGATGATGATGATGATGATGATGATGATGATGATGATCTAGCCCCAGACCTTCCGACTGGCTCTTTAAAAGAGGAGTTAAACAGAGATGTGTTCTGTCAACGGATTTGTTTTCATTTACAGCGAGACCATCATCATTAGAAACTTGGAAGAACACCCTGGGATAAAGGCTGGAGGAACAAAGTCTGTACCTCCTCACTCCCCTACGACGTCAGGGTTAACCCTTAAACTCCCGCATCCTATCCACCAAATGCAAAATACTTAACCCTTTGACTGCCTTACCTTATCCATCAGTTTCACCTGCCTATAGCAGAAAGGATAGAGATGACAGGTTCCTGTTATCCAACAGATGTCAAACATCAGACCTGGACAGACACTTGAAGTGTTTTTCCTTGTCACAGCGACAGACAGGATAATCAGAAAAGATGTTTCCTCCAAGCTGAATGTCCCAGCAAACTGAGACTGACCTGATGTTTGGCACAACTAATCAACCCTTTGACTCCTGCACTCTATCTACCAACTGCAAAAAAATTAACTCCTTGACTGTCTCACCCTATCCGCCAGCTTTCTGCCGGGAGCTGGTGAATAGGATGAGGGAGTCGAAGAGATCAGTGTTTGCTTTGCTAGCATGCTTGACAATGCAGGATGCTGGTGGACAAGGTGCGGGAGTCAAACGGTTAAGGCCTGCACAGAGATGGCAGGAGGCAGAGTTCCGGGATTCTACTTTGCCTGGACATGTTTGCATAGGTTCCAACTGGCCTTAACAACAAAAAATGCAGTTTGTATGCATGTATAATCTCCACTCCATCTGGCTGTGAATGGGCGCTTGCCCTCGTTTAGGGCTGCGAAAAAACAAAGCAACGAGGAAGAGGAGAAGGACACCACCATCAGAATGTCTCAGCTGTATCACCTGTCAGGCGTCACCGGGTTTGGTGTTGGCCACTGCACATCAGGACACAACCATCTTCTCTCCAGGCCGCTCTGTCTCGATTTTTGTGGACAATTTCTTGAATACTTAGGTTACTGATGTTGATTATGTTCTCAATGTATGAGACTGGAGGTCTGTCTATCTTTCTTCTTTTTTGCCACGGTTTTTCCATGAAAGATGATTGCCATGAGGTCCGTGTTCTTGTTGCATGACACACATGGCCAGTGTATTTGAGTCTTCTCTTGTTGATGTCTGCTAGTAGCTTTCTGGTGGTATCAAGTTCTTCGAGGACACTTTCATTACTTTTTCTGTCTGTCCATTTGACACGTAGTAGTCTCCGATAAAACCACACCTTTGCTGCCTAAGTTTCAGTTTCAGTTTCAGTTTTTCAAGATGATGTCTCCACGCTTAGAACGAATTCCGTATGCACTAACGTCACAAGTGCCATCATCATCATCAGGTGCCTTGCCGCATGGACTTCTATCTGTCTCTATCTCTTGTTGCCCCAAGCATCTCTTCCCCCTCCCTGTCTTCAGCCACTCTGCAAGTCCGTCTAGTATCTTCTCCCTGGGTCTACCTGGTGCTCTCTTTCCCTTCAGCTTTCCCGTTGTGACCAGGTGCTCCAATTCCCTTTCCTCATAAAATGGCCTATAAATTTTGCGTGTCTTTTCCTAATCTTGTTTTATGAATGATCTACTTGTGTCTTCCTCCATCAAGACTATCTCGTTTGTTTTCTTTGCTGTCCATGGAAATCTCAACATTCTTCTTAGAAACCACATCTCGGCTGCCTCAATCTTGTTCTGGCTTTGCTTGTTGACTGTCCACGCCTCACAACCGTACAACAGTATTGGTTCTATATAACATTCAAGAACAGGTGCCATTTGTATGGTAATCATGGCACATGCCTCAAGCCTACACATAAACCCATGAACTGGCCAGGTCCTGAGGCCCTACCTAGCGTATGTTTTACCTAGTCTATATGTTATACTGGTATTGTATCAGCCTATCACTAGAATAATTTTGGTTACATGTAAATTACATGTGTATCTTATCTTCAGAGAAAGGAACATGTATATAAAGTAAATAAATAAATAAAGGGCTAAATCACAACACAGCTAGTTATTTTGTATAAACTCGTCTCACATAACAGAAAGACCCCCCTCCCCCATTCAATGGACAAAGCCTCAGCTGCCTAATCATAGGCCCACCAGAGGAAATGGAAAGGTAAGTAAGTAAGTAAGTATGTATGTATGTATATGTATGTATGTATGTATGTAAGTACGTCAGTCAGTCATTAAGGCAGTAAGTAAGTAACTAAATGAGTGAGTGAGTGAGTGAGTGAATGGGTTAGTAAGTAAGTATGTATGTATGGAAGTAAGTAAGTCAGCAGTGAGTAAGTATATACGTAAATAGGTGAATAAATACATACAAAATAAAAGAGTATGCAAGAGAAAAATTGATCGCACCATGATGTAAGCTTGAGAAAAAGCTGAGGTGTCTACCACAACTTCACTCTACCCTTACGACCCCAGGGGTTTATTATGGGACTACCGGTAACCTTTATTACCATAATTATTAAAATCACCAGAATACTCGATTGCGAAAGGAATCCTCTCTCTTAAACGGTTCCACCTCTCCATTGCTTAAGAGATACAGTTCATCGTCATGGCCTCTCATAAATGCCGCCACCTTGGCAAGCCCGCTCTCCGAAATCATCAGTATGTCGCAGGTTGACAGAGCATACTGATCCAAAATCGCTTTTTTGAAGCCATCACAGGCTTTGGTGCCACGACCAACGTCCACGTGGGTAATCTTCCCTGGAAGGGTCAGCAAAACCTCTAGAAAGTCTTCTCTAGCCGTTTGCAAAACCCTTTCGGAATCTGAGGTGACAAGAATTCTGAATTTTTCTGTGTCGTTGTACCGAGTGAGAAATCGTCTAACCACTGGGTACAGTTCTATGGAGTTGATGGTCTCAGTGTCTTGAAATCCTTTGTGTTTGCCTAACCGAACCTGAGCGCAGGCCAGTTTCACGCCCTGGGGTATCAGGCTTTGAAATGTGTCCAACTGTTTTTGAATTGTCGGTTGGGTGGCAAAAAGATCTTGCAAGACTTTGTGATAGATTTCAGGCACCGTTTTGCCTTTCATCCATTCGACGCGGGAAGCTGAGGGGTGCATACGTAAGTACTGCACCACTTCCATATTCAACGTCATCCGTGTGACGTCAGCAGGAAAGACGTCATCCAGGTTGGAATTGCTGATGGCTGTTTGGATCCTTTTGAGGCTGCGCTTGTCTATCCACCGATACTACTGACACGCCTCTCACGGACTTCCTCGTCAGCGACCTTCCAGTTGACCTTGTTAGAGGTCAGGAAAAGGTCAAGGTCACATGGATAAGAGATTTTGAGCCGGAAATCCCGATCCAACATGGCAGACAAGACGTAGGTGCCGACGATGCCTTTTTGCCTGTCACCCCAACCCCCGCAGTGCGACTGGATGCAAGAGTACATCATCGTCTTCCTTTGGCTGCTGACCGGTGGGGATTGGCTCCCACCATTGGGCGTCGTTTCCGGCATGCGTGAATGCATGACGCCATAGCCAGGGAGTAGCTGTTGGACTTCGTGTGACGTCACTTTGGTGAAAACGACGACGACTGCTAACGTCACAAGTCCCAGGATAACTGCAACCACGAGTCGTTTCTGAAACATGTGTATGATATATGCAAAACAAGTGTGACTGCCCGCGTTCAAGCGAAACAGGAACCAGAAGAAAACAACAACAACAACAAAACATACGAAGAAAAAAAAATCAGAACGCCTATTTAATTTAATACAACCAGACAAGACAGACGCGAAAATGTACATTTTCTCACCTTGGACGAAGCAGCAGGGCAAAGTTTCAGGCTTTTTCTCCTGATGTTTGTATTTGGTGTTTGTTTGTTTGTGATCTTACGTCTACGCTTGACAAAGGCTGGTTGGTCGAAATTTTGCACCTGTCTGGTTGTATTAAATACGCGTTCTGATTCTTTTTTCGAGTTTTTTTTTTCTGGTTCAGGTGTATATGTCATCATCATTATCATCATCATCAGGTGCCCTGCGGCATGGTATTGGACATCCATCTGTCTCTATCTCTTGTTGCCCCAAGCATCTCCTCCACCCTCCTCGAATTCAGCCAATCTACACGTCCGTTTAGTATTTTCTCTCTGGTTCTACCTGGTGCTCTCTTTCCCTCCAGCTTTCCTGTTGTGACCAGGTGCTCCAAATCCCCCTTCCTCATGAAATGGCCTTTAAATGTTGCCTGTCTTTTCCTAATCTTCCTTATCAATGATCTACTTGTGTCTGCCTCCATCAAGACTGTCTCGTTTGTTTTCTTTGCTGTCCATGGAACTCTCAACATTCTTCTGAGAAACCACATCTCGGCTGCCTCAATCTTGTTCTGGCTTTGCTTGTTGACTGTCCACGCCTCACATCCGTACAACAGTATTGGTTCTATAAAACATTCAAGAACTCTCTTCCTGATGTTAATTGATAGGCATTTGTTGGTAAGAATGCTTGTCATCTTCTTGAATGCTGTTTTGGCTTGGCCAATTCTGCCGGCTATTTCCGGTGTGCATCTGCCATCTGATGAAATGACCGTTCCCAGGTATTTAAACTTATTAACCTGTGTCAAGGTTGTGCCATTTGCTGTTATTTTGCATGAGGGGATTTCATGTTTTTAACTGATCACCATGACTTCAGTCTTCCTGCTGTTTAGTTCCAACCCCTTACCTTTGCTTTCTATTTCTAGTATATTCACAAGGTTTTGTAGGTCCCTTTCATTTTCTGCAATTAGCGCGGTGTCGTCTGCGTATCGAATGTTGTTTATCATTTTCCCTCCAACCTTTAATCCAGGTCTTCTTCTAGGTTTCTCATGATGCTTTCGCTGTAAAGTAAAAACAGATCTGGTGACAAAACACAACCCTGTCTGACTCCTCTTTTGATGTTTTCGAAAGAGCTTATATTGTTTTCTATTCTCATTGCAGCTGTTTGTTCTCAGTACATATTTCTGATTATTCGTAGATCTTTTTCATCAACATTGAGTCTCTCCAGTTGGTTGATCAATTTTTCATGTCGTACCCAATCGAAAGCCTTGGTATAGTCAACAAAGCATAAATACAAATCCTTGTTCATCTCAATTGACCTCTCTATAATAGTTCTTAGGATGTATATGGTATTAATAGTTCCTTTCCCTTCCACAAATCCACACTGTTCTTCTGCTATTTCTCTTTTGATTCTATTCCTTGTCCTTATCATGATTATTCTTAACAGGATTTTTGTTACATGACTCATCAAACTGATTGCGATGGAGTTCGCATTCTATAGCCCCTGTCTTCTTTGGAAGTGCAATGAAAATTGAATTTTTGTGTATATGTATGGACAAGAAATATCCAATCTTTTGACTCCTGCACCCTGTCCACCGACATCCTGCATTGTCAACCAAATAAAAGCTTAACCCTCTGACTCCTTCACTCTATCCGCCAGGTTCCTGTGGCAAGCTGGTGGATAGGGCGAGAGAGTCAAAGAGTTTTTGCAGTTGGTGTATAGGGTACAGGAGTCAAATGGTTAAAGATATGAGAGGGAGGGGAGGGTAGGTGGTTCAGTTTGAAGCTTTTGAACATTTACAGCACTCCCCCCCCCCCCCACACGGGATCCCCTAATCTCCCTCTTCTTCTCCTCCACCCTTCTCAGTCAGTTTGTGATTCTTACGTTCTTGTCTTTTTCTGCAATCCTTCATTCATTCTCTCTCTCTTTCTCTCTTCTCTTTCTCTCTCTCTCTTCTTTCTCTCTTCTTTCTTTCATTCTTTCTTTCTCTCTCTTTCTTTCTCTCTCATCTCTCTCTCTCTCTCTTCTCTCTCTCTTTCTCTCTTTCATTCTCTTCTTTCTCTCTCTCTCTCTCTCGCTCTTTCTCTCTCACATACTTTCACACTTGCTCTTACATTCTTGTCTTTTCGTCATTCATTCTCTTTCTCTCTTTCTGTCTCTTTCTGTTTCCCTCTCTTTCTCTCTGTCCCTCTCTCGCTCTCTCTTGTCTCTCTCTGTCTGTCTGTCTCTCTCTCACACACACACAAGCACACACACACACACACACACACACACACACACACACACACACACACACACACACACACACACACACACACACTCACCACACACACTTACAACTCACATCAAGAAACAGTTTGCCCGCAGAAAAAGCCTTTTAGCTACTTTTTTTGATGTGAAAAATCTTACGATCAAGTTTGGCATACGCGTTTATTGTACAAGCTGAAATCTATTGGTTTATCTGGCAATATGTATAATTACATTAAGTCTTTTTTAGCCAATAGAACTATTCAGGCAAGAGTGGGAACTAGTTATTCTACTTTCACGACATCTTGATATGGGAATTCCACAAGGTTCAATGATAGCACCGCTTTTATTTAATATCCTTATACAGGATCTTCCTAAAGCACTCTCAGATCGTGTTGCTTTGGCACAGTACGCTGATGATATATGTATTTAGATGAATATTACTTTAAAAAAAACACTTCCACAGAGAGCGCAGAATTACATTAGGAAGTTGTATCAATCTGATCTTGATAATCTTGGAAATTATATGTTAGAAAATGGTCTGTCTTTGTCA
>CM060305.1:32161722-32166722 GCA_030674185.1 Monoplex corrugatus | reverse complement strand
ACGACAGCTGGTTTTTAAACGTTTAGAGAAAAAAAAAGAAATAAAATAGAATAATATGGAAAGAATAAAACAAAACATCTATATCTCGACTGACCTATTTATCAAGCGGTCTGAATCAATGTTAGTCAGCATGTTTGGTATCACTAGGAAATGAATTGTCGAAAAAAAGCAAAGAAAGTAAACACACACACACACACACACACACACACACACACACACACACACACACACACACACACACACACACACACACACACACACACACACACACACACACACGCTAATATAATAAATGTCAAAAAAGTAAATGTTAACACTACATTAAGATTTTCAGTATGGCTTAACTATTTTTTCTCGTGTGTGTGTGTGTGTGTGTGTGTGTGTGTGTGTGTGTGTGTGTGTGTGTGTGTGTGTGTGTGTGTGTGTGTGTGTGTGTGTGTGTGTGTGTGTGAATCCTCGATCTATCATTCTTGCAACACACACACACACACACACACGCACACACACACACACACACACACACACACACACACTCGCATGTGCGCACACACACACACACGCACACGCATGCACGCACTCACGCGTGCGCTTACACACACACATGCATACACACACACACACACACACACACACACACACACACACACACACACACACACACACAGACACACACTTCCCCCTCCCCACCTTTCATACACTCACAGTTGACCAAACAAGCTGTGCAAGTTTCATTATTCATTCACCTACATAGCGAGATAATTAAAATCAAACGAAAAATATTTCTAACTGAACCTGAAGATTCCTCTGTTTATGGTTATTGTATAACATAAATCTTTCCCCTGGAATCTACTAGTGGCGAGGAGAGGGGGGGATCTGCTGCATGGGCAACAGCTCGTCCTCCATATTCACTTGCCCAGGCCTGCACCTGGAGAGGTCACTCCAGCTTCGCTGGTAACAGCATCGACACAACACGGAGAGTAGCAGATACCGGTTTTAAGCCTAGGCTTTTTTGGCGTAGAGCCGGGCGCCAGGGGTTACTCTCGACGGTGGGAGGAATCTTCGGATTCCATTGGGTAGCTACCGCCCGCCTCAAGCTGGGCAGCCCCCAGTCAGTAAGCTGTTACCCCGCCACAACCTGTTTGCTCCAATGGGTGCTTGGAGCTTAGAGGAAACTCGACAGGCAGGTTGTAAATACCAGGCACCAGGCAACACAAAGAAGAAAAAGAAGATGCCAGCTCTTCTGATATCAAGCTGGAATGTAAGGACAATGTGTCCTGGATTTGACAGCGACCTACAGCTGTTAGACGACACACGGAAGACGGCCGTGATAGACAGGGAGCTTCAGCGACTCAACATCGACTTCGCTGCATTACAGGAGACAAGGCTACCTGGGGACGGATCACTGCGTGAGAAGAACTACACGTTCTACTGGCAGGGGAAGAACCCAGAGGAGCCACGTATTCATGGTGTGGGCTTCGCTGTAAAGAACTCCCTCCTAGCAACCGTAGAGCTCCACACAGGAGGTACGGAGAGACTGCTCACTCTGAAAATGACGACCAGTTCAGGCACAGTCAACTTCATCTGTGCCTATGCCCCAACATTAAGCTCCTCACCCGACGTCAAGGACCAGTTCTATGAGGCCCTGGATGCTGTTGTCAGAGGAGTTCCCAGCAAGGAAGGTCTCTTCAAATTGGGAGACCTGAACGCACGCGTAGGTGCTGATTTTGAGGCCTGGCCAACCAGCATTGGACATCATGGTTTTCGGAAGCAAAATGAAAACGGTCAAAGACTCCTGGAACTTTGCTCTTACCACAAGCTGGCCATCGCCAACACCTTCTTCAACAATAAGGAGAAGCACAAGGTGTCATGGCGCCACCCCAGATCCCACCACTGGCATCAGCTCGACCTCGTCTTAACAAGGAGGTCGGACCTTAACAATGTCCTCAACACGAGGAGTTTCCACAGCGCTGATTGCGACACAGACCACACCCTGGTACACAGCAAGATCAAGCTTCTACCCAGAAGACTGCACCACTCAAAGAAGAAAGGTCACCCAAGGATTAATGCCTGTCGCACGTCCGATCCGACCAAGGCCAGGGAGTTTGTAGAAACCCTAAATGTAGCGCTCAAGAGTGGCTCAGAGATCCAAAACGCTGAGGAAAAGTGGAATCACGTGAGGGACACAATCTATCAGTCTGCCCTGAGTATATTTGGGAAAAAAGAACGAAAGAATCCCGACTGGTTTGAGGCAAACTGGCAGGAAATGGAACCAGTGGTGGAGGCGAAACGCAAGGCTTTACTTGCGTATAAAAACAACAATACCCAAACTACTCGCGACGCTTACAGAGCTGCCCGCAGCAAGGCCCAACAAACTGCTCGGCGATGCGCCAACGACTATTGGCTACAGTTGAGCGCAAGTATTCAGCAGTCTGCAGATTCAGGCAACACTGGCAGCATGTACGCTGGCATCAAACAAGCGACTGGTCCAGCAGCCTCCAAGTCAGCTCCCCTTAAGTCCAAAGCTGGAGAAAGCATCAAAGACTCAGCAAAGCTGATGGAGAGATAGATAGAGCACTACCTGGAGCTGTACTCCACGCAGAACTCTGTCACCGATGCTGCCCTAAATGCCATTGAGGACCTGCCTGTTATGGAGGAGTTGGATGCTGAGCCAAGCCTTGAAGAACTAAGCAAGGCGATTGACGGTTTGGCGACGGGAAAAGCCCCTGGTGAAGACGGAATAGCTCCAGAGGTCATCAAGTGCGGGAAGCCTGCTCTTCTCAACGAGTTGCATGAACTTTTGTGCTTATGCTGGAAGGAAGGCTTCATTCCGAGAGACATGAGAGACGCCTGGATAGTGACTCTATATAAGAACAATGGCGACCGCAGCGACTGTAATAATTATCGCGGAATCTCTCTCCTCAGCATTGTTGGGAAAGCATTTGCCAGAGTCATCTTAACCCGTCTTCAGAGGCTGGCAGCTCGCATCTACCCTGAGTCCCAGTGCGGATTTAGGGCCAGAAGATCGACCATCGACATGATCTTCTCTGTCCGGCAACTACAGGAAAAGTCCCGCTAGCAGCACATGCCCCTTTGCCTCGCCTTCATCGATCTCATGAAAGCGTTCGACCTGGTCAGTCGGAGTGGTCTTTTCAAGCTTTTGAAGGAAATCGGCTGCCCCCCAAGACTATCAGCTGTCATCGAGTCTTTTCACGAGGATATGCATAGCACTGTGTGCTATAATGGTGCCACTTCAGAGCCTTTTAGAATCAGCAGCGGAGTGAAACAGGGATGTGTCTTGGCCCCAACTCTGTTCGGGATCTTCTTCTCGATGTTGCTGACCTATGCCTTCTGCAGATCTGAAGAAGGGGTATATCTTCATACAAGGACCGATGGTAAGCTCTTCAACATTGCCAGGCTTCGTTCCAAAACCAAGGTGGAAAAGAAGACCATCAGAGAAGCTCTCTTCGCAGATGATGATGCGCTGGCTTCCCACAGTGAACAAGATCTCCAGAGGCTCGTTGATCGCTTCGCCCACGCTTGCAGAGAGTTTGGTCTCACAATCAGCTTGAAGAAAATTGAGATCTTAGGCCAAGGCTGTGAAGAACCACCATCTCTACACATTGGAGACTACGACCTCAATACTGTCCACCAAGTTCAGTACTTGGGGTCCACCATAAGTGACAACCTCTCTCTGGATGCTGAAATCGGCGCCAGAATTGCGAAGGCCTCATCTGTTATGGCTAAACTGAACAAGCGGGTCTGGTCCAACAGCAGTCTCACTGCGAACACCAAAATACAGGTGTACAGAGCATGTGTGTTGAGCACACTACTCTACTCAAGTGAAGCCTGGACCACATACGCCAGCCAAGAAAAGAGGCTCAACATTTTCCATCTCCGCTGCTTGCGACGCATCCTCGGCATCCAATGGCAAGACAAGGTGACCAACACAGAGGTCCTCCGTCGTGCGGGCCTACAGACCATCTTTGCCCTTCTAAGCCAACGCCGACTACGCTGGCTTGGTCATGTGCGTCGAATGGAGGATGGACGCATACCTAAAGACGTTCTCTACGGCGAACTGGCAAACCGGAAGCGAACTCCAGGACGCCCACAGCTACGCTTTGTAGACGCATGCAAAAGGGACCTCAGAAGCTCAGGGATTGACCCAGGCTCTTGGGAGACTCTGACGGAAGACAGGGCAGCGTGGCGGACAGCCGTTCAGCAAGGCGTTGTGAATGCGGAGAGGAGGAGAACGCAAAGCGCAGATGAGAAAAGGGCTCTTCGCAAGCAACGTTCCAGAAACCAGACAATAGCGACTCAATTTGTATGTGGCAGATGTGACAGAGATTGCCACTCAAGAATCGGCCTGCACAGCCACAGCAGACAGTGCACGTCATGACCACAACGCCTCCTGGTGCAGACTATCATCTCCTGAGATGTAAAGAGGCCGACGACGATAACATAAATAGAAATAATTCCAAGTGAACTTGAAACTTACTCTGTTTATCATTATTGTGTAACATAAATAGACATAATTCTAACTGAACCTCAAACCTACTCTGTTTATCATTATTGTATAACATAAATAGACATAATTCTAACTGAACCTCAAACCTACTCTGTTTATCATTATTGTATAACATAAATAGACATAATTCTAACTGAACCTCAAACCTACTCTGTTTATCATTATTGTGTAACATAAATAGACATAATTCTAACTGAACCTCAAACCTACTCTGTTTATCATTATTGTGTAACATAAATAGACATAATTCTAACTGAACCTCAAACCTACTCTGTTTATCATTATTGTATAACATAAATAGACATAATTCTAACTGAACCTCAAACTTACTCTGTTTATCATTATTGTATAATGTAAATAGAACTAATTCTAGCTGAACCTCAAACTTACTCATTTATCATTATTGTATAGTATGAAAAAAAATAATTCTAACTGAACCTGAAACTTCCTCTGTTTATCATTATTGTGTAATATG
>CM060305.1:32146722-32156722 GCA_030674185.1 Monoplex corrugatus | reverse complement strand
TCCTCTCACCACGTCACTGTCCAGTATTCCTCATATTCCTCACCACCTCAATGTCCAGTATTCCTCACCACATCACTGTCTAGTATTCCTTGCCACGTCAATGTCCAGTATTCATCACCACATCACTGTCTAGTATTCCTCACCACGTCACTGTCTAGTATTCCTCACCACGTCACTGTCCAGTATTCCTCACCACGTCACTGTCCAGTATTCCTCACCACGTCACTGTCCAGTATTCCTCACCACGTCACTGTCCAGTATTCCTCACCACGTCACTGTCCAGTATTCCTCACCACGTCACTGTCCAGTATTCCTCACCACATCACTGTCTAGTATTCCTTACCACATCACTGTCCAGTATTCCTCACCACATCACTGTCCAGTATTCCTCACCACGTCACTGTCCAGTATTCATCACCACATCACTGTCCATTATTCCTCACCACGTCACTGTCCAGTATTCCTCACCACGTCACTGTCCAATATTCCTCACCACGTCACTGTCCAGTATTCCTCACCACATCACTGTCTAGTATTCCTCACCACGTCACTGCCCAGTATTCCTCACCACGTCACTGTCCAGTATTCCTCACCACGTCACTGTCCAGTATTCCTCACCACGTCACTGTCCAGTATTCCTCACCACGTCACTGTCCAGTATTCCTCACCACGTCACTGTCTAGTATTCCTCACCACATCACTGTCCAGTATTCCTCACCACATCACTGTCCAGTATTCCTCACCACGTCACCGTCCAGTATTCCTCACCACATCACTGTCCAGTATTCCTCACCACGTCACTGTCTAGTATTCCTCACCACGTCACTGTCCAATATTCCTCACCACGTCACTGTCCAGTATTCCTCACCACATCACTGTCTAGTATTCCTCATCACGTCACTGTCCAGTATTCCTCACCACGTCACTGTCCAGTATTCCTCACCACGTCACTGTCCAGTATTCCTCACCACATCACTGTCCAGTATTCCTCACCACGTCACTGTCTAGTATTCCTCACCACGTCACTGTCCAGTATTCCTCACCACGTCACTGTCCAGTATTCCTCACCACATCACTGTCCAGTATTCCTCACCACGTCACTGTCTAGTATTCCTCACCACGTCACTGTCCAGTATTCCTCACCACGTCACTGTCCAGTATTCCTCACCAAATCACTGTCTAGTATTCCTCATCACATCACTGTCTTGTATTCTTCACCACATCACTGTTTAGTATTCCTCACCACATCACTTTTCAGTATTCCTCACCACATCACTGTTCAGTATTCCTCACCACATCACTGTCTAGTATTCCTCACCACATCACTGTCTAGTATTCCTCACCACATCACTGTTCAGTATTCCTCACTATATCACTGTCTTGTATTCCTCACCACATCAATGTCTTGTATTCCTCACCACATCACTGTCTTGTATTCCTCACCACATCACTGTTCAGTATTCCTCATGTTCCTCACCACATCACTGTCTTGTATTCCTCACCACATCAATGTCTAGTATTCCTCACTATATCACTGTCTTGTATTCCTCACCACATCACTGTCTTGTATTCCTCACCACATCACTGTCTTGTATTCCTTACCACATCACTGTTATGTATTCCTCACTATATCACTGTCTTGTATTCCTCACCACATCACTGTCTAGTATTCCTCACCACATCACTGTCTTGTATTCCTCACTATATCACTGTCTTGCATTCCTCACCACATTAATGTCTTGTATTCCTCACCACATCAATGTCTTGTATTCCTCACCACATCACTGTCTAGTATTCCTCACCACATCACTGTTCAGTATTCCTCACCACATCACTGTCTAGTAATCCTCACCACATCACTGTTCAGTATTCCTCACCACATCACTGTCTAGTATTCCTCACCACATCACTTTTCAGTATTCCTCACCACATCACTGTCTTGTATTCCTCATCACATCAATGTCTTGTATTCCTCACCACAGCACTGTTCAGTATTCCTCACCACATCACTGTCTAGTATTCCTCACCACATCACTGTTCAGTATTTCCTCACCACATCACTGTCTAGTATTCCTCACCACATCACTGTCTAGTATTCCTCACCACATCACTGTCTTGTATTCCTCACCACATCACTGTCCAGTATTCCTCACCACGTCACTGTCCAGTATTCCTCACTATATCACTGTCTTGTATTCCTCACCACGTCACTGTCTAGTATTCCTCACCACATCACTGTCTTGTATTCCTCACCACATCACTGTCTAGTATTCCTCACCACATCACTGTCTTGTATTCCTCACTATATCACTGTCTTGTATTCCTCACTATATCACTGTCTTATATTCCTCACCACATCACTGTCTTGTATTCCTCACCACATCACTGTCTAGTATTCCTCACCACATCACTGTCTTGTATTCCTCACTATATCACTGTCTTGTATTCCTCACTATATCACTGTCTTGTATTCCTCACCACATCACTGTCTAGTATTCCTCACCACATCACTGTCTTGTATTCCTCACTATATCACTGTCTTGTATTCCTCACTATATCACTGTCTTGTATTCCTCACTATATCACTGTCTTGTATTCCTCACCACATCACTGTCTTGTATTCCTCACCACATCACTGTCTTGTATTCCTCACCACATCACTGTCTTGTATTCCTCACCATATCACTGTCTTGTATTCCTCACCACATCACTGTCTTGCATTCCTCACCACATCACTGTCTTGTATTCCTCACCACATCACTTTTCAGTATTCCTCATGTTCCTCATCACATCACTGTCCAGTATTCCTCATTTTCCTCACCACATCACTGTTCAGTATTCCTCATGTTCCTCACCACATCACTGTTCAGTATTCCTCATATTCCTCACCACATCACTGTTCAGTATTCCTCACTATATCACTGTCTTGTATTCCTCACCACATCACTGTCCAGTATTCCTCACCATATCACTGTCCAGTATTCCTCATGTTCCTCACCACATCACTGTCCAGTATTCCTCACCATATCACTGTCCAGTATTCCTCATGTTCCTCACCATATCACTGTCCAGTATTCCTCATGTTCCTCACCACATCACTGTCCAGTATTCCTCATGTTCCTCACCACATCACTGTCCAGTATTCCTCATGTTCCTCACCACATCACTGTCCAGTATTCCTCATGTTCCTCACCATATCACTGTCCAGTATTCCTCATGTTCCTCACCACATCACTGTCCAGTATTCCTCATATTCCTCACCACATCACTGTCCACATATTCCTCCTCACGTCACTGTATGACCTGGATCCACGTACAGTTGGAATGAAATTGTTGTCATCGTAATCTTGAAGGTAGTTATTTCTCTGCCCTCTTAACGGACGTCCACCCTGCCACTGGTGAACAAGAAACGCCTGAAGGACGCAGATGGTATCCAGCGCACATCATGATTCCATGTACACTAATGTCACAGGTGCCATGGGATGGAGAAAATCCAGAATGATCACCGCGCAAGCCTTAAGCCTGCAACATAAACCCACAGCTGGCCAGGTCTTGAAGTCCTACCTAGATAGTGCCATAACCCTGAAGGTCGTAGGGTAGTGAGGTGGCAGAGATCTTAACTTTTCCCGGGGCCACAATGTGAGGGCGGCGCCCTTCCCCTCTCCCTCGATTCAAATTCATCTTTTGTACCAAGACTTCAGAAAGGCAAGATGGCTAATTGATCTTCGAGGGGTGGGACCTGGGAAATCAACTTATCTCTCCAATGTTTCATACCGAGGCAGCCCGGCAATTCCTTGCTCTTCACGATTTTCAACCGCCGTGGGATCTTTAGCGTGCACAGCCAGAAGGCACACGGGTCCGACTCATTTTGCGTCCCCTTCCGAAGGACTAGGCCTTCAGTTCGATTTTCCGGTCAAACTGAGGAGAAAAATCGAGGTCTCTACGGGAAGCGAACCCAGGCACCTCGAGTTTGGTTATTGGCAGGCGAACGCATGAACCATTCTGCCACTCTTCTCCCTGCCTCGCCACTACCTGGACAGTCACCTTCCCAAGCCCCCAACACCACTCGATAGCCATTTCATAAAGCAAGGAGGGTGGGTGGGTGGAGTGGAAATGGGAGAGGGCTGTCCACTCAGACCCAGTCATCAGTTACCTTGTTTATCAACCGAATTTGGTTTGGCTGGTTTGGTTCAGTTTTTACGTCGGCACCCAGCTCAGGTGATATGGCCGATGAGGATAACCATCCCAGGGAAAAGGGGGGAATGGGGACTTATCTAATCCTATACTGACACCACCAGGACAACAATGCTGTTAAGATGGGACAGTGGGAAGGCCAATTGTAAGGTAGGTTACCTCGTACACATACATACGCACACACACATGCTCGCGTTCGCACACACACACACACACACACACCACAAACACGCACACACACACACACACACACACACAACACACACACACACACAACACACACAAACAAACAAACAAACAACAAACAACACAAACACACACACACACACACCTGCATACGTCCTCTCTCTCTCTCTCTTTCTCACATACACACACAGACACACGCGCGCGCGCGCGCGCACACACACCACAACACACACTACACACATGAGCACTTCCTCACACACCACACAAACACACACACAACACATACCACACACACAAATACACACACAAACACACAACAACACACACACACACACACACACACACACACACACCACACACATGCACACACATACACACACACCGCGCGCGCACGCGCGTGCGCACGCACCACTGACATCCACTGCTGAAAATAGTCTGAAACAATAGCGTGACACGGCCATGTAAAGGTCGGAAATCATAGACATGCATATAGGTCTATGATTAAATCCATGTACGAATGCATGGGAGTCAAATTAGCTTTCAGAACATTTCAACATCAAAAACGTGACATTTACCTAGAAAATAAGTTAGATCATATCGCGGAGTCTGAGTTTGGAACAATCCAAGCGAAACTAAAAGATTTGACATTTAGCGTTAAACGAAGAATTAGTTTGGACGAGACCTTGGAACAAAGTTCTGTCGTTCGAAGCTGATACTTTGTCTGTTCGTTTGTCTGTGGATGTCTGTATATCTTTGCGTTCTTTAAAACATTTGTATATGTTAAAAGAAATCACGGACGAACGTTTGCAGCCTTCTGTTGTCATTCTATTACAAACTAGCGAACTCAGAACAACCGCTTATCCAGAGGTTTGAAGCCCGTTTCAGAAAAAAAAGAAGAAGAGAAAAAAAAAGAAGATTTATGATATTCTGTTATTGAAAGAAAAGTAATTGAGCTTTGCTGTCTATTCTTTCCACGTAGCCAGATTGACACAAATTTTCAGGTCAACATTGGTGCTCACTTTGCATTACACACACACACACACACACACACACACACACACACACACACACACACACACACACACACACACACACACACACACAACCACACACACACACACACACACACCACACACACACACACACACGCACACACACATACATACATACATAGACACGCATTTATACACACAAACACACACACATACATGTATGCATACACTGCCTGTTAATAGAAAAAAACCACCACACACACACACACACACACACACACACACACACACAACACACACACACAAACACACACACACACACACTCTCTCTCTCTCTCTCTTTCTCTCTGTCTGTCTGTCTGTTTGTCTGTCTGTCTCTGTCTCTATCTGTCTCTGTCTCTGTCTTTGTCTCTCTTTCTCTGTCTCTGTCTGTCCGTCGGGCGTCTGTCTGTCAGTCTGTCTCTCTCCCCCCCCCCTCTTTCTCTTTCCGTGTTGTGTGGCTCTCTCTATATCTCTGCCTCTCTGTCGCTATCTCTATCTATGTCTGTCTGACTGTCACTGTCTCTCTGTGTGTCTCTCCCTCCCCCCCCCACACCTCTTACAAAAAAGAAGGATGAAAAATAGTCATAGTTTGAATACATTTCAGTTTACGGGTATAAAATGGAATATCTATTTCATCCTCACTCAACCCTACCACTTTCCTTTTTCTCTTTCATTAAAACCAAATTTGACAGACCAGATAAAATCTAACTGTTCGTGACCTGAATTGACAGACCAGGTAAACTGTAACCGTTCGTGGCTTCTGATTGGCTGTAGTGACTCATGACGTCACAAACAAGACAAACATAGCTGACCAGGACAGCCAGCTCCATTAGAAACCGTAACAAACCTTAATAGACTTGTGGCAAGATAACTACATCCTTATTGATTTCACAGATGCTGTCTGTGGAAGATGTAACATATTGAACAGAAGAATAAACAAATGCGAACAAACAGTATTTTCCCATCAATTGTGATAAGCCCTGTCATGTGCACGTGTGCATGCACACACGCACGCGCACATATGCACACACAAACACACACATGCACATACAAAAAACCGTTGCACAATACACTCATAAACACAGAAGAGACACACAGATACCACATACAGACGCAGACACACAGACACAGGCACACACAGACACGCGAGCGCGCGCGCGCGCGCGCACACACACACACACACACACACACACACACACACACAACACACACACACACACACACACACAACACATCACACATTCAAACGACACAGACACAGACACAGACACAGACACACACACACACACACACACACACACACACACACACACACACACACACACACACACACACACACACACACACACACACACTGTCCTGTTAATGCATTACTTTAAGTTTATGAAGTTTGTACTTTAGAGTTAAATTTTCCATACCATTGTTGATGTTAATTGTTAGTGTTAAGTTCTTGTTCCATTTTTCTATTTTCCCACCTACTTATGTTTATAACTCTGTCTCCTCTCTGCCCAAAATCCAACCTGCCCATCTGGTACTAAGTCAAAGGTCAATCAGGTTACTCATGCCCCCATGTCTATCTCTGGTTGTGATGTATCTTTCTCACAAACTGTTAGAAACCTTGGCTTCTACCTGGATGAAACACTGTCTATGGAAGCCCATGTCAAACAGTTGTGCCGTACTCTGTACTATCAGCTACGCAGAATAGGTAAGATTCGCTCCTTCCTTTCCACTGATGCTACCAACAAGCTTGCTGTCTCTTTCATACTATCTAGACTGGACTATTGTAACTCTCTATTCGCAGGTCTCCACGACAATCAACTATCTAAACTTCAGCGTATACAGAACCACGCGGCTTGCCTTGTTCTCCGCAAGCCCAGGCGTGAGAGTGCAAAATCTCTGCTTAGAACACTTCATTGGCTCCCGGTAAAGGCTAGGATTCAATATAAAGTTGCCTGTCTCTGCTTTCAGTGTATCTATCACGAGAACATGCCATCCTATCTTGCCAACCTCCTGCAGGGTTACAAACCTTTTCGAACGCTCCGCTCTTCTGACACCTCACTGTTGACTGTTCCTCACTTCTCTCTAGACACCTTTGGTAAAAAATCTTTCTCTGTCTTTGGCCCAAATGTATGGACTCTCTACCACTGTCTCTCAGAAAAACTAAGTGTTTCTCAACCTTCAAACGGCACCTGAAAACCCACCTCTTTCAAACTCATCTAACCTGAAGAGCCTTAGTTTGCAAGTCTGTCATCAGACTAATCTCTCCTGCCTG
The DNA here is from genome assembly GCA_030674185.1 of Monoplex corrugatus. Lineage (NCBI taxonomy): Eukaryota > Metazoa > Mollusca > Gastropoda > Littorinimorpha > Ranellidae > Monoplex > Monoplex corrugatus. The sequence continues at coordinate 32,149,036 of CM060305.1, read as the reverse complement.
TATAACAATATTTTGTATAAGGGTCTATAGAGCAAGGTGTGTGTGTGTGCGTGCATGTGTGTATGTGTGTGTGTGTGTGTTGTGTGTGTGTGTGTGTGTGTGTGTGTGCTTGAGTGAGCATGTGTGTGTATCACTGTATGTGTACAGCTGAGGAGGGGATAGGGGAGAAATTGAGTGGGAAAGAGACTGAAATACTTTAAGAAACTTTTTAAAATCTTTGTTTGTATGTAAATTGTGATATATGGTGTGCGAATAGTTTATAATTTGTGAGGTAATTTTGATTGTCAAGATGTTAACGCTGTAATACTGAAGTTATAATGTTTTTCCTATATATGGATTAAAATTTTTCTGTTTTTATCTTCATTCAAAATATTGATTATAATTTTTTGTACAACTATTGCATGCATAAACACACACACACGCATGCAAACATAGCACACGCACACACTCACACACACACACACACACACACATTCTTACAAACACACACGCGCACAGCAACGCACACGCACGCACACACACGTACACACACACACACACGTACGCAAGCACACACACGCAGCAATATATAAACACAGTATGCCTCTTTATTCATATGAAAAATCTGTTAATCTTTCTTCATTACATAAGTCAGTGTTTAAATGTTAATATTCTGTGGTTTCTTATGTGTCTTCTTACTTGTATAGCTTTAATGTTTGTTGTTATCTTATTGTGTATGTAATTGTGAACATTTTTTTTTTTGCCTTTCTTGCGAAATGTAAAGCGCTGGTGAGCATGTTTTTATATGGAATATGCGCTATACAAATATACATTATTATTGTTTTATTATTATTATTATTATTATTATTATTATCTCTCATCTCTCATCCTCTTTTTTTTTTTCGTCTAATATCACTCATAGTGAAAAGACGTTAAATCAAAGAACGAACGAACACACACACTCAGACAAATATAAATACAATTGCGCTCACGCATGCGAGTACACCCACATTTACACATACACACACATACATATACACCCACCCACCCACCTCCACATACCTCCCCCTCTCCCCTCCCCCAAGATATTTATGGATTCTATCTTGGCCATAAAGTTCTCATTGGGGGCGGGGTGGGGTGGGGACCAAAGAGAACACAGAAAGCAAAAGACAGAATTGGAATCACACCCACTCACATGTGCACGCCTAAACACACACACACACACACAACACACACACACACACACACACACACACACACACACACACATACACACACACACACATACACACACACACACACACTCATGCCACACATACACACACTCATACATAAGAACACATAAACAGGCACACACACACACACACAGGTACACTCAGACACACACAGTCACGTTGACACAAACAAACACAGACATAGTGACAGACAGACAGACAGACAGACGTAGACAGACAGACAGACAGACACATACACACACACACACTCTCTTTTTTTTTTTTTAAAGAATCATCTTACTTCGTGAGTTTCCTTTGTGCTTACCTTCATTTTTATCCCATTCTCTACGCCATCTTAATGGCTAAAGAAGCTGGGACAGTTTTTACAATGCGATGATGATGACAACGATGAGAGTGATAATCATGATGCTATGTTTCAGGTTCAGTTTCAGTTTCTCAGGATGATGTCTCCGCGCTCGGTCGAATTCCGTAAGCACGAACGTCACAGGTGCCATGTGTATAGTGATCATGGCACAAGTCTGCACATAAACCCATGAGCTGGCCAGGTCCAGAGTCCCTACCTCGACTATGTTTTACCTAGTCTATATTTTATACTGGTATTTTATCAGCCTACCACTGAAATAATCTTAGTTACATGTAAATGACATGTGCATCTGTGTATCTTACCTTCAAAAAAAGGAAAATACATATAAATTAAATAAACAAATAAATAAGAGTCGAATCACAACACAACTAGCTATTCTGTATAAAATCGTCTCACATGACAGAACCACCCCCCCCCCCCCAAGTCAATGCACAAATGCTCAGCTGTCTATCAACAAGGTGAAGACAATAATTTTCTTAATCATGGGTATGTAAGTAAGTGAGTCAGTAAGCGTGTGAGTAAGTAAGTAAGTGAGCGAGAGAGTGAGTGACTGAGTAAGTAAGTAAGTAAGTAAACAAGCAAGCAAGCAAGCAAGTAAGTAAGTAAGTATGTACTTATGTAAGTAAGAAAGTAAGCAAGTAAGCAAGTAAGCAAGTAAACAAGTAAGCATGTAAGTAAAGAGCAAGCAAACAAGCAAATCAGTCAGTCAGTCAGTCAGTCAGCAAGCAAGAGAGCA
>CM060305.1:32134222-32144222 GCA_030674185.1 Monoplex corrugatus | reverse complement strand
ATGGCCTTTGAATGTTGCCTGTCTTTTCCTAATCTTCCTAATGAATGATCTACTTGTGTCTGCCTCCATCAAGACTGTCTAGTTTGTTTTCTTTGCTGTCCATGGAACTCTCAACATTCTTCTTAGAAACCACATCTCGGCTGCCTCAATCTTGTTCTGGCTTTGATTGTTGACTGTCCACGCCTCACAACCGTACAACAGCATTGGTTCTACATAACATTCAAGAACTCTCTTCCTGATGTTACCTGATAGGCATTTGTTGGTAAGAATGCTTGTCATCTTCTTGAATGCTGTTTTGGCTTGGCCAATTCTGCAGGCTATTTCTGATGTGCATCTGCCGTCTGATGAAATGATCGTTCCCAGGTATTTAAACTTATCAACCAGGCTCGAGGTTGTGCCATTTGCTGTTATTTTGCATGAGGGGATTTCATGTTTTTTACTGATCACCATGACTTCAGTCTTCCTGCTGTTTAGTTCCAACCCCTTACCTTTGTTTTCTATTTCTAGTACATTCACAAGGTTTTGTAAGTGCCTTTCATTTTCTGCAATTAGCACGGTGTCATCTGCGTATCGAATGTTGTTTATCATTTTTCCTCCAACCTTTAATCCAGGGCTTCTTCTAGGTTTCTCATGATGCTTTCGCTGTAAAGTGAAAACAGATCTGGTGACAAAACACAACCCTGTCTGACTCCTCTTTTGATGTTCTAGAAAGAGCTTATATTGTTTTCTATTCTCATTGCAGCTGTTTGTTTCCAGTACGTATTTCTGATTATTCGTAGATCTAGATCTTTTCCATCAATATTGAGTCTCTCCAGTTGATTGATCAATTTTTCATATCTTACCCAATCAAAAGCCTTGGTATAGTCAACAAAGCATAAATACAAATCCTTATTCATCTGAATTGACCTCTCTATGATAGTTCTTAGGATGTATATGGCATTAATAGTTCCTTTCCCTTCCACAAATCCACACTGCTTTTCTGCTATTTCTCTTTTGATTCTATTTCTTCTCCTCATCATGATTATTCTTAACAGGATTTTTGTTACATGACTCATCAAACTGATTGTGTGATGGAATTCGCATTCTATAGCCCCTGTCTTCTTTGGATGTGCAATGAAAATTGATTTTGACATATCTTTGGGGATTTTTCCTGTGTCGTAAATTTCATTTTGGAGGACTATTTTTTTCTATACCAAATTCCTCCCGGGCTTTAATCATCTCTGTAGTAATGTTGTCTGGTGCTAAGGCTTTTCCTGGTTTCATCTTTTTCTGTGCTGCTCTAACTTCATCTTTCATTATGGGTGGTCCTTCAAAGTTCTTTTTTTATAATGTGTTCTTCGTTTCTGTCATCCTCAAAAAGGTCTTAATGTACTCTCCCCACCTGTCTGATATTTTGTCTTTTTCCGTGATAAGCGTGCCATCTTTCGATTTTAAGCAACCATTTGATGTGCATGTATTTTTCCTCTGGACAATTTCTTCAATTCGTCTGTACATACCCTGAGGATCCATTTTGTGTCGGTCTTCTATTTCCTTGCATTTTGTTTTCAGCCAAGCTTCCTTAGCTTCATTGCACCTATTCCTGATTTCTTTGTTTATCTTCCTGTATATCTCCTCGTTTCTCTTTGCCTTCCTCCTTTCCTCCATCAAGCCCAAAATTTCTTTAGTCATCGAGCTCATTTTTGATTTTCTATCTGCCCTAGGGATTTCTTCATAAGCTTCATTTATCGAATTTCTCAACTTTGTCCATTGTTCCTTACTGTCACCAACGTTTTCCAGAGCACTGACTTTGTTTTGAATATGTACATTAGATTTTGTGCGTATCACTTCATCTGTCTTTAAGAGTCCAAGATTTAGTTTGATGTTGCTTTTGGTCTGTTTCCTTTTCCTTAATTTGAGCCTAATTCTTCCCACTACAGGATTGTGGTCACTGTTGCAGTCTGCGCCTGGTAGTGTTTTTCCTGACAGTAAAGAATTTCTAAATCTTTTGTTAATCAGGATGTAGTCAATCTGATTTTTGGTATTATCTCCTGGGCTCATCCAAGTCCATTTTCTTCTATTAGGCTGCTCAAACCAGGTGTTTCCCACTGTGAACTCATTCATCTGTGCCCATTCTACAAGCTTCTCTCCCCTTTCATTTTGTGTACCAAGGCCATGAGGTCCAACTATATCCTCCACCCTATCCTGTCCCACTTTAGCATTAAAATCTTCCATTATTACTGTGACTTTTTGTGATTTACATTGGATCTTGGCCATCTCTAATACTTCGTAGAAGTTGTCGATGTCTTCCTGAGTACTTGCGGATGTTGATGCATACACCTGAATGATGTTGATATCAAATGGTTTGCCTCTCATTTTCACCAGCAAAACTTTGTCGGACACAGCCCAGTATCCCTTTACTGCTTTTGATTTGTCTTTGTCCATCATGATGCCTACTCCTCTTTCATGTGTATTACCACCAGAGTATATCACTGTGTATTCTCCTGATGTTATCATGCCTGCCCCCTTCCATCTCACTTCCCCTAGTCCTAAAATACTAATGTTAAGCCTTTCCATCTCCATTTTGATGTTGTCTGATTTTCCCTTCTGCAACAATGTTCTGATGCTTCATTTGTTATTTTGGTGTTTTTGAGTTTGAGTTTGGGTTTGGGTTTGGTCTCAGTAGCTGACTGACGTTCTGGTGTCACCTGCACCGCATGACGGTCCCTACCTGTCGAAGGTGCTCCACAGGAGCACCTACTCGTATTTACGTCGTTATCTTCATTTAAATTTGTCTGTCCATCCATGAATATCCTGGGGAAAATACGATGGTGGTTTCCCGTTGCCTTCCATCGGTTTCTTTACGGTCTCTCCGCTAGCCTTTGTCGTTCCCACGACAACCTACAAGGCAGTAGGGTGAATTTTTCAGGGTTAACTCCCTTAGCTTTATTCTCTCCCGAGATGTCCACAAGGCAGTGGAGCTATTTACTCATAGTTTGGGGATCTGGTTCGTGGGCACCAGGGCATATCCACATGCCGGTGGGCCTGCGTGCCGCACTTGTGGGGGCCAGACCTCCTCCGAGTCCCTCGAGATTTATCCTGAGTCCGTGAGGTGCTCAGTTACTGCATGTCGCCAGTGAGGAGGCATAACGTAGGGCTTGCTGATGGAGAGGCTATAATAATAAATACTGACAGGAAGAGACTTACGCATTCTGCTCTTCTTTTCGCATAGCTGCAAGCAGCAGTGCTAGCCAGCGAAGCAGGCTGAAAGTGAAAGATGACAAACACCCAGTCACTAGCCGACACACTACACGCATCACATCCGCCGTTGACATGCATTTTGTATAACAACAAAGCAAGAAGAAAAAAAAAAAAAAAAAGGGGGGGGGGGGGGGGAAGAAAAAGCAGACTGCAGGTGAGATGGCATTTTATAGTAAAAGGGAACCTATGACTGCAGCAGCAATGCTTTGTATCTGTCTGCCTGTTTGTTTCGATTTTTCTCCTACTTTATTGATTGAATGATTTATTAACAATGTCATCATTTCTGTTGCTATAATATATAGCCAACAGCAGACACATAAACTGGCCTAGATGTTTATCTATCTATCTATCTATCTATCTATCTCTATCTCTCTATATCTCTATCTCTCTATATATATATCTCTCTCTCTATCTCTATCTATCTATCTATCTATCTATCTATCTATCTATCTATCTATCTATCTATCTATCTATCTATCTATCTATATATCTATCTATCTATCTGTCTGTCTGTCTATCTATCTGTCTACCTACTATCTATCTAAGCCGTTGGAAAATATATAGTTTCATTTCATAACATTCCAGTTCATGTCATTTTATTTCAGCTCTGTCTGTCTGTCTGTCTCTCTTTCTGTCACTGTATTTCTCTGTCGTATGATTTCTTATCCTTCTTCCCTCTCACTCTGTCAAAGCCTCTCTTTGTCTCTATCACAGTGTCTGTGTATCTGTCTTTTCCTCCTTTCTCCCTTGCTTATTGTTTCAGTACTTCTTCCTTGTCCTGTCTGCGGCGGTCTCTCTCTCTCTGTGTCTCTCTCTGTCTCTCTCTCTCTCTCTCTCTCTCTCTCTCTGTGTGTGTGTGTGTGTGTGTGTGTGTGTGTGTGTATGTGTGTCTCTCTCTCTCCCCGTCTCTGTCTGTCTGTCTTTCTGTCTGTCTCTGTCTGTCTGTCTGTCTGTCTGTCTCTGTCCTCTCTGTGTCTCTGTGTGTGTGTCTCTGTCTGTTTGTCTGTCTCTGTCTGTCTCTGTCCCTCTCTGTGTCTGTGTGTGTGTCTCTGTCTGTCTCTGTCTGTCTGTCTGTCTCTGTCTGTCTGTCTGTCTGTCTGTCTCTGTCCCTCTCTGTGTCTCTGTGTGTGTGTCTCTGTGTGTGTGTCTCTGTCTGTCTGTCTGTCTCTGTCTGTCTGTCTGTCTCTGTCCCTCTCTGTGTCTCTGTGTGTGTGTCTCTGTCTGTCTCTGTCTGTCTGTCTGTCTGTCTCTGTCCCTCTCTGTGTCTGTGTGTGTGTCTCTGTCTGTTTCTGTCTGTCTGTCTGTCTCTGTCCTCTCTGTGTCTCTGTATGTGTGTCTCTGTCTGTCTGTCTGTCTGTCTGTCTGTCTGTCTCGCGCGCTCTCTCTCTTTCCCTCCCTCCATCTCACAATATCAGGACCTTTCTGTATCTCTGTTTGTCTCTCCATTTCTGTCTCTGTCTCTGTCTGTCTGTCTCTCTCTGTGTCTCTGTCTCTGTCCGTCTGTCTGACTGTCTCTCTGTCTCTGTCTGTCTCTCTTTCTTTCTCTCCATTTCCCTCCCTCTTTCCCTCCTTCTCACAATATATCAGGACCTTTCTCTGTCTGTCTGTCTGTCTCTTTATTTCTGTCTCTAACTGTCTATCTGTCTGTCTGTGTCTGTCTCTGTCCCTTTCTGTCTGTCTGTTTGTCTGTCTCTTTTTCCCTCACTCTCACAATATCAGGATCTTTCTGTATCTGTCTGTCTCTATCTCTGTCTGTCTGTCTCTGTGTCTGCCTGATTGTTTGTCTGTCTGTGTTCTGTCTGTCTGTGTCTTTCTCTCTTTCTGTCTCTTTCTCTGTCTGTCTCTGTCTGTCTGTCTGTCTCTCTGTCTCTGTTCTGTGTCTTTGTCTGTCTGTCTGTTTCTGTCTCTCTGTCTCTGTCTCTGTCTGTCTGTCTGTCTCTCTCTGTCTGTCTGTCTGTATGTCTCTCCCGCCCCTTTCTCTCCCTGTCATTGACTCTCTTCTTTACTGCCCTCCCTTCTTGCTGCTGTATCAGGACGCCTGTCTGTGTGACTGTCAAGGCCCGAGGAAAGGCTTGTAATCACTGCAGCGTTACCATAGGAACACATCACCAGCAACCGAGAGACTGGCAGAAAGAAGAGAGAAAGAGAGAGGGAGGCAGGGAGAGGGAGAGAAAGAGAGGGGGGAAAGAGAGAGAGGTAGGAAGGGAGGGAGAGAAAACGAGAGAGAGGGAGGGAGAGAGAGAGGGGGAGGGAGAGAGAGCCAGAGAGAGAGAAAGAAAGAGAGAGAGAGAGAGAGAGGGAGAGAGAGAGAGAGACAGAGAGACGAGGAGGAGGCAGGGGGAGAGGGAAAGACCGAAAAACGTGTCGGGTAGAAACCGCGACAGCGGCGAGCAGAGTCACATTTTATCTCCATCATTTCTCGCATTCAGCATCTTCTAAACACACAGGTGGGCCAAGTACGCCTATGCCTAGTTTTCTTCTGCTACTACGATTACTGTTTCTACTACTACTACTACTACTACTACTTCTACTACAGTTACAACTTCTCGAGGCACGTCGGTCGGTGTGTGTGTGCGTGCGTGCATATTTGTGAGTGTGTCTGAGCGTCTGTTAGTCACTCACTCAATGCCGTGCGTGGACATTCCTTTATCGGTGGTTTGCTGTTGTGGAGATGTGTTAAGTCAACAGCGCCACAGACGAAACGCGCCAGCGTGACTTGTATCGTTCGGTTGTGTTTGTTTTCCACAGAGATAAAGGGTTTGTAACTTTCACGCGGTACAGCAAAGTCTCTCTTGTTTATTGATTATTTTTAGATGTAACAATGACGCTTAGTTTCCGATGCCAGAAATTATCAGCTAAAAAGCCTTCTTTTTGTCACTTTATTGTTTAGATGTAAACATGATGCTTAGTTTCCGACGCCAGAAACTATTAGCTAAAAACATTTTTGTTTTTTTTTATTGATTATTTAGAAGTAACAATGATGCTTAATTTCCGATGCCAGAAATTATTACCTAAAAACCTTCTTTTTTGTCACTTTATTAATTGTTTAGATGTAAAAATGACGTTTAGTTTCCGATGCCAGAAATTATCAGCTAAAAACCTTTTTTTTCTTTATTTTTCGTTTTTTTGTTGTTGTCATAAACTTGCCGTTGCTTGCATAATTGGTGTTTTCATGTTTCCATAATCTAGCCACTGATGCGACCTTTAACAGGATCTTTAATGTGCTGCATAACGTGATATTCTGCATGCACATACACACGAAGAAGGTTTAGGCACTGGAAGGTCTGCACACATGTTGACATGAAAGATCGAAAAATTATCCACCCTATACCTGCTAAACGGAAGTCTCCGGGCGATTTGAACCTAGGACCGTTCGACTGGAAGTCTGTCGTTTACCCACTTGAAACAACCTCACTGCTACAGCCAAACAGCTGAATAAACAGATACACACAACATAATCAAAACATCACAAAAGAAAAAGAACAAGATTACTAATAAGACGCGAAACAGGCTACAAACTAACTGACCAATTACGTTACGGATTAACTTACTAAAACTAGTCACCCATCCAACAAACCAACCATCTACCATTGATAACGGAAAGAGCAGCATCGATAGTTACAGAAATCAACAACCAGTCAACCTACCGATGAAACAAGCAAGCGGGTAAGCAGCTAACCAGCTAACCAACCGGTTAACCAACCAATTAATCATTCAAATAATCAATACTGATAACAGAAAAACAAAACAAAACAAAAAAACAGAAGCTATAGAAATAACCAAACCAAACCAACCAACCAACCAACCAACCAACCAACCAACCAACCAACCAACCAACCAACCAACCAGCCAACCAACCGACCGACCAACAATAGCAGCGACAATAATAACTACAAAATAACTACAACAAAGATCAGCGCAACCACCACCACACCAGCAGTAGCAACACAAACAGCAAAACACAATCAAGCATCAATCATTTAATTGTCTGCTTGTTCGGAATACTATGGCTCTGGTTTGGAACTGAAATTGTTGGAACAGATTTTGAACCAATGAATGAAACAGATACACCACACCACCACCACCACCATACCACCACCACCACCACCACCACCACCACCACCACCACCACCACCACCACCACCACCACAACAACAACAACAACAACAACAACAACAACAACAACAAGAACGACGACGACGACGATGACGACGACGATGACAACAACAACTAATAAGAACAACATCAACAACAACAACAAACGACAAACAACTAACAAGCAGCAACAACTAACAGCTAACAAACAACAATGACAACAACAACAACAACAACAACAACGACGACGACGATGACGACGACGATGACAACAACAACAACTAATAAGAACAACAACATCAACAACAACAACAACAAACGACAAACAACTAACAGACAGCAACAACAACTAACAACTAACAACTAACAACTAACAACAACAATAACAACTAACAACAACAACAACAACAACAATTCATATACTGATTTCAGTCACGTCTGGCTTTATTGATTGATCTTTTTTACCAAGCGTCAAAGCGAGTTCAAATTCCGGTATGAAAAATAAAGACCTGTTATTTATAGCTTTACTCCAGCAGAAAGTAATAAAAGCAGAATAGAACAATAACACGCCTTGGGGGACTGAGTTCGAATGACAGAATAATCTACCCTACGTCAATATCAAGGAATTTTTCTTTTTTTTTTTCCCCCCTACATGTGTTCATATTTCTGGTGAAGGGGAAAAATACAAAGGACTGATTGACAGTGAATATCTTGAAGGTAAGTGGCTGTAGTGTTAACTGATAGCGTTTTGTATGTTTGCCTGTCTGTCTATCTGTCTCTTATCAGTATGTTTTCGTTTTCTGTCTTCTGTCTCTTTTTATTCTGTCTTTTTTCAAACTTCCTCTTTTAAGATAAAGGACATGCACTCTTTAAAACCGGAGATCATTTGACTTTGACGGGAGAAAAGGTGTGCGAGTACGTGTGCTCGCGCGCGCGCGTGTGTGTGTGTGTGTGTGTGAGTGTGTGTGTGTGTGTGTATGTATGTGTGTATGTGTATGTGTGTGTGTGTATGTGTGTGTGTGTGTGTGTGTGTATACGCGTGTGTGTGTATGCATGCGCGTGTGTATATGTATGTGTGTGTTTGTGTATGTGTCTGTTCGGTTGTTTGTGATAAATGATATTCAACAGGAACAGGAATGTGTATGCCTGATTGAAATATCAGTGAATGATCAGGTTTTTCCTACTGCAAATGCTTATGTTCGTAATACTGTTTGCACCCCTTCAAATGCGGATTTGGTCTTTCTGATTATGAACATAAGCTATAATCAGTCTGGTTTTTAATTTTCTCTGACTGTCTGTCTGTCTGTCTGTCTGTTGTCTGCCTCTCTGTCTGTCTGTCTCTTCTTGTTCTTCTTGTATTGTTTTCGTTGTTGTTGCAGCTGTATTTGTTCTTCTCGTTTGTATTCCTGCGTCTATTGCTTTTTTTCCTTTGGTATCCTTATTTCTTTTCGTATATATCTCTTTCTGTGTCTCTAATGACTTATCTGATTTCTTCTTTGACGCTCTTTCTCTCTCTCTCTCTGTCTCTGTCTCTCTCTGTCTGTCTGTCTGTCTGTCTCTCTTTCTTTCTGTGCCTTTCTGTGTCCACTATTTTTTCACTCTCACATACACACAAACACTACCAAGACTTTGGCTGTGTTTGTTTTTTTATTTGGTATTTAAAAGGACGTAATGACTTCCGAATGATGACTTTCTAGTGTGTTCATTTTTGTGAGCTTTTTTCCCTTCATCTGTGAGCTTCATCCGTACCATCACAGCTTTTGCAAGAAGAAAAATTTGACGGTCAGAAAAGAATTGTGCCTTGTGACGGCGAAGTCTCTTTCACACTTTTATCCTCTGGACGAGGCGGCAGGGAAGTTTTAGTCTTTTTCTTATTATCTGTTGTTTGGCGTCTGTTTGTGATCGTGCATTCGCGCTTGACAAAGGCCGGTTGGCCGAAAATTTGCGCCTGTCTTGTCTTGTTATATTGAATACGCGTTCTTTTTTCGGTTTTCTTCTTCTTCTGGTTCCTCATTCACATCGTCAATCAACTCTTCCTTGATCTACCTCTGACTTGAAACCCGCGTACCTTTTTTTTTTTAAATTGAAAAAAAAAAAAAAATGTTTGAGAGCCAGCTGATGGGTTCTGAAAATAACACCATTTAACAGAGGGTTAATAATTCTTTTGCTGATGACTGTGAGTGATGGTGGGCCGGTGTTGTTTTCACCTTTTCTCTGATCTTGGTGTTTCTGATCATGTTAAGTCTAGTCTTGACAGTTCTTCTCAAGGAACAAACCTCACAGGTAAAAATTTAGTGCTCCAGGAGCTTGGTCAGGATTCAGGTCTGGCACTGGCAGGTTAGGATGGGGAGAAAAAAAAAAAAGGAGGAAATCGTCTTGTCACGCGTTTTGTATCAACTCTGTTCAGGTCTATCGTCGTACAACTGATTATCTCGCCATTAAGCGTCTTGCTTAATGTGTTCGGCGTTTCCCCCGTCCATTTCTCTTGGAATTTCTCTATTTGTCTGTCTGTCTGTCTCTCTGTCTGTCTATCTGCCTGTCTGTCTCTCTGTCTCTCTGTCTCTGTCAGTCAGTCAGTCAGTTAGTCAGCCAGTCAGTCTGCCTGTCTGTGTGTGTCTCTCTGCGTGCGTGCGCGTGTGTTTGTGTTTGTGTTTGTGTGTTTGTCAGT